>CAUJNA010000308.1:35533-95533 GCA_963377175.1 Effrenium voratum | reverse complement strand
CAATCTAGCGCGACTCTTGCAAAGCGAACTCATGTTCATAAGAGTTGCGGTTCCCAAATCTCTGAGGCATGTTTTCGAACCCCTGCCCCACATACATGTGATAGGTAGCTGAATAAGGAGATCTGCGAGAGATACAAATCATAGAGCCGATGGCAAGTCAGTCCTGAAGATGCAACTTTGACAACACGCCCAGGCCCACAAATGACCCACCGTCTCTCTCTCTCTCTCTCTCTCTCTCTGTGTGTGTGTGTGTGTGTGTGTGTCTGGCGGAGTTGCAACTTCTCACGGCTTCTAGGCATGTCCATATTTTGACAGATTTTTGAGCATCGGTGACGGGCTCTTGCAGAACGAGACTCGGTGCGTTTCTTCTAACAAGCAATATTTTGAGCCCACTTGAAACCTTGCCGCGTTCGCAGAACGGAGGGCATTTGTGTCGAAGGCTTTCAGTGGCTCGGTTGGCCACACTCAAGTAACTTTAGATGTTGCCAAGTCCAAGCCTTCCAATGCGTCTGGCATGGTGTTGGATCAACCCCATGATTTCCTATTAATAACATGTGAGGAAAGCACTCTTGATTTTTTTTCTGCTCACCGGAAAAGACAAGGCACAGAAAATAACATGAGGTCGGCTTGGCAACATCTCCATGACGTCCGCGACGTCCGATCCGCCGGCGCGAGCCAAGAGCTCTCGCCACGCCGCGGACCGACTTTTTTTGTTTTTTTGTTTAAGGCGAGATTCACGCAACAGCTTGCCTGAAACGGTGAGCCACCCAGGCCCGAAGCCTTGAAACGCAGTCGCCTGCCATGTCCTACGGTCAGATGACCAAAGGAGGTTGATCCATAGAAAAATGCCAATTTGAAGCCCAAAGACATCAGGTCTTTAAATGGCCATGGGTCAAAAGCTCGTACCCCCAGTGAACATCCCAATCCCCACTAAAATAGGTTCTAGAATGGGTGGTGCACCTGCCCCAAAATGGTTCCATTGGTTTTGACCGACAGCCAATTGTTCGTGCACAGATTTCGAGTCTTTGATCAACCCCGTCACTTTGCACAACCGCAAAACGTGGGCACCGTCCAGACCATCCGTAAATGGCCTGATCTAGCACACGCCGCGGCAATCAATTACTCGGGGACTTGGGTGCGGCAAGTGGGTGTGTCGTGTTTTTAGGATGCCCTTGTGGGTCGGGTTTTAAACGGCAACTACATGGACACCCCTCTCATTTTCGGGCTCCACATGCCAAAAAAAAGACGAGCCACCCGTGTCAAACATGCGAAACCTCCGAAGTCTTTTCCCCAAAGCCCCGAGTGCCTCTGAAAGGCGGGGCCTCGAATCGACTCAGTCCAGCTCCTCCAGAAGCAGCGTCTTTGCCGTCTTCGCCGCCGCTTTGGGCTGCTTTCGCACGGGTCCTGGCACTTGGATCGCCCATGCGTCACCGGAGTCGAAAATAAGCATCCTTGGGTCAACATAAATAGCAAGAGGCGAGAATTCACAGGAAAACTTACTTTTTGCCAGGTGTATTTCAAACTCGGGGAACCGTAAGTGTTTTTGTTGGAAACCCTTTAAAACACGGCCAGGGATACCTTCCAGAAAAGCGCCAGTCTCCCGTTCGCCTGCACGTTCGCATTTTGCAGCACGCTTTGGCTCCCACGCCCTCGGCGGCTCCGAGCCAGGCTGGCAGGCCTCACGGGTTTGCAGTCGTAGTGTGAGCTTTGCATTTGTCCCCCAGAGGGTCCCTTGGTACCTTCTAGGGGTACTTAGACCCCTTTTTACCCGTCCTCAGGAGGTACTAGGACCCTTTAATGGACACCAAAAGGACACATGGCATGTATGGGTGTGGGATTTTTTTGGGGGGTTCCGGACCCTTTGGTGGACATCATGTTTTGGCTTTTTCGGGGTTATTTCCACCAACCCATTTTGAGGTGGCCGATCAATCATGTCATTTCCGGACCGCATGTCCGGCATGGAGCGCTTCAGCTCCATCGAATCTTAGGGCCCAGCTCGGTAGATGGCGTGGAGCACACAGTCCCGCGCCAGCTTCTTGCATTGATGTGTCTCAGCCTATGCGTCTGGCACTTGGGAGTTTCTAAACGAACCCCCTTTGGACTGGAACTTCAAGAAAAACCAACTAGTTCCGCAAGTAACTGGGATCTCGAAAAAAATGTCCACCACAGAGTTATGGGGGTTGATCTATATTCCTAACTCCTCAATAACTATGGGTTACTTCCCCCATGGGAAAATGTCATATTTTTTCCGGTTCCCCCGAATGGTCGCCCTATGTTTACCGGACCTTTGGATCAAGCTCCACATACCAGACGACTAAGCAACTGGGATCTAGAAAGACACCAATCCACCACAGAGTTTGGTCAACATGCAATATCTTCTGCCCAAATTTACATATCTTCTCCTCCGCATCAGCCTATCAGCATCAGCATCTCTCTCGCGGAGCAGATCTCAGGCTCCGGCAGGCACTCGCTTGCGCCTGTAGAAGCCATAGGCCTCTGAGCTTGGCACTCCTCGCGCCGAAGCGACTTTCGCGACACGCCCGTGGCGCCGTCAGGTTTTCGCTCGAAACTTTTTCATAGAAGCCGGCACCCCAAAGACACCTTGGAAAATCCCCCATTTGACACTCCCAAAATGGGGTCGGTAGCTCGTAGAGAGCGAGAGAGTTGCATGGATTTTGGTGTTAACCCCGCATGGACGATTTTTGTCTTGAAGGGATGTGTTTGGGGCCCCTTCAGGGAGCCTGAAGGAGATCAAAACCACCTAACCGTGTCGAGTGTTACGCATGGCCTTAGTCTACGGCTCAAGAACTTTGGGTCGCAGCGGCCTCGACATGATCTCTTTGGAAAGGCTTCCAGGACGCAGGCAGCAGGAATCTTGATGCTGGTCCCCCCGTGATCGCGCAAACAACTCGCGTACAAATAAACTGCTACCACGAGCACAACGTGATTTTCACAATGGCACACAATGGGAATCCAATTTGACTACGTATTAGCTGTGCTAAAGCAAGAGGGACAGTTGCAAGCTTCCTCAAATAAACAACGCCTTTTTGGTCGCAAAAAAGGTAGCCTCAAACAAACGTGACACCCCCCAAATGATGAACCCTCGATTAAACCTTCCGATTCTTTGTCCTCCAGTCTTGCCCTTCGACTTCTCCACCTCCGCGGCCGCGCCTGCATTTGCCCACTCCGCTGGAAGGTTGAGTTGCTGAGTCCCCGAGTCCCCGAGCCACTGACCCCGGGTTTCACGAAGATTTCCAGGCATTTTTCGGGGATTTCTTGGCCCTTGCCACGACTTCGCCTGGATTCCAAAGGGAACTTGTCTTGGCCCAGGTCGCGTGGCAGAAAATCCCCGCTGAATAGGTGAACGTGACAGAAGTCGCTTCGGAGCAGGTGATGCGACAAATGCTGGCCATGAGACTTCCTCATGCTGGTCAAAGCAAACATTTTGGGCCCTCTGATCAACCCCTTTGCGTATCAAGCAAACACACTCACACACACACAAACACAAACATGTTTTGCACATATATACACGCGTGCGTTCTAAACTGTACCACGGACATCCTGAATAATTTTTCGACTTCAGTGGCCAAAGGCTGAAGCATGCTAAAGCGCTCGCCTTTGAAGCGACCGGCAAACTTGGAGATGGTGTCGAAGACCTTAGCACCGGCGGTTTCAGGGTGGGTCTATCTGCGAATTTGAATCACACCCTGTTCGAGACTTGGCTATGGGTCAAAGCCCGGTTAGCCCCCAGTGAACATCCCAATCCCCACTAAAATAGGTTCTAAAATGGGTGGTGCACCTACCGCAACATGGTACCATTGGTTTTGACCCTCAGCCACTTGTCTTGCCGTCCGGCCAAAGAGCCTCCTTGCCAAGGGGCGGAGCGCACCTTCTCCCCCAACTCCGCCTCGCTGGCGGGCCTGGCTGGAAAACAAAATCACCCGCTAGCACGGAACAGCCCATACTGTGGATGGACGAAGTCCGTTCGCACCACTTTGAAACCGTGGGAAGCCATTGTTGGTTGGTATTTGCAGGGGAAGCATCAGAAACTAGGGTTTCTTAGGTGGTGCGAAGTGGATTTCGTCCATCCACAGTAGCAACGCATGTTGCATCCAAATGGCGGCGTCTGGCCCAAGAATAGCAGCAACCGCTTACCTTCCTGGCGCGACCAGGCCTTGACTTCTGCGGATTTTGGGCCCAGAGGCTTGACATCTTTCGTTTTCAAAGGTAAAATATCTGCCGCATGCAAGACGCCCTGACATGAACCAAGCAACTGTTGAGTCTTGAACTGGGCGTGGCTCAAGGTTTCACTGCCGGGGTTACGCAGGTTTTAGTGCACCTTGCCATTTACCACACCCAACTCTCCGCGGCCAAAAGGAGCCGATGGTGTTTGTGTACTGTCAGGGGGAAGCCCATGGAGCGGTTCAAAGATCCCCTCCTAGCCCCCGATTCCATGTCTCCAGTCTTGCCAATGAACAGGGAAGAAGAAAACCACATATTGGAATTCCAGGGGGTCACCCCCCTCCCCCGGTGCAAACAATTTTGAGGGGTGGGGATGTTCAAACCCCCGTCCTCCATGGTCTCCTTCAGAGTCTTTGTCAGCAGCTCTGCTGATGCCTCTGCCTTCGATGCAAAGGCGAAAGGACCTCTTTGATCTAACGGCTTTCCCCCCCCCCTGGGGATGGACGGAATCCATTTCGCACCACCTAAGAAGCCCTGGAATGATGGTTCCCCTGTAAATGCCAACAACCACTGGTTTCAACCCATGGGTTTCTTAGGTGCTGCGAACGGATCTCGTCCATCCACTTCAACCCCCGGGCGTCAATCAACCAGGGCCCATCAGGTGGCAAGCTTGGTATGCGCCTCCCGTGCCAAGACAGACATCCGGGCATAGGTGGTCACCTTGGGTCTCAGGAATCGAGATAACTTGGATTTGAGATGCTGAGGTGCTCCGCAACATGCCGGATTTGCGAAAATACCCAAAACATCTCGTAAATGTGAAGGAAAACCAAAAAAGGAACCCAAACAAAAAGAACCCCCTAGCGACCGGCGATCCGAGCCCCGGCTTTTGGTTGGCTCAGGCCCCGGCATCGGTCCCGCGCGCCGTGAGCCAGGCAGGCTGCGGCTTCTGTGCCGGTCTGGCAGGGGAGCCTCGGCTCGCATCGAACTCGGGGAGTTGGAGCCCCTTGGGCCTTCCTTTGGTTTTCGCCTTCCACAAAGCTGACAAAGCTACCGAGCCAAAAAAAGATGCACACCCATGATTTGTTTTCTTGTTCTTTTTCCGCTCACGTCACTTTGCACCAACACTTCTAAGTTTCATGTCACTCTGTGAGGCGAGAACAGCAGGCACTTGGCACCAGGCTGATCGACATGGTGGAGGCGGAGTCGCTGTCGGAGTCGCCCTGCCGAAATCCGAAACCGGGCCCGGACTCGGACCCCTTGGACACCTGGAGGAGCAAATCCCACAATTGGTCCCCAGACTTTGTGAGAACCGCATATTTACATCCGGGGTTGAAGGATGGCCCGACTTCCAGCCTCCGAGCTGGATGGCGCGTCCACGCACTGGTCAACAATGCCTGGGCCATGGGATGGAGCCTGCGGTGAATGGAGCCAGAGCCGGCCTTGGGAGGGCGGTACCCCTTTTCTGGTGGGCTGGTTTCAAGGAATCCCAAAAGAACACAAGTTGGCCAAATCTTGGTGGGATCCAACTCCTGAAAAGAGGACGAAGCATCCGAATCCGTGACTCTTGGCACGTGTCAGCTGCTTTGGGCTCGCCCGACGTGTCAGCCAGGCTGCGGGGAGCTGCCGATAAGCTGGGCCGCGGGGTGATGATGTCGCCTGCGATGGCCCATCCACTGCGTCCGATATGGCCATGGGCCAAAATCTACCCCAGTGAACCTCCCAATCCCCATAGACTAAAATGGGTGGTGAATTCACCTAGCCCAAAATGGGATCCCATTGGTGTTGACCCGCAGCCATATGGCTTGACGGAAGGTGAGCCATTCAGTCAGAAGCGCGCTGGGAGGTCCCACATGTATCAAGCCGCAAATCCGTCCAGTGGGCCGAACCGGGCCCCCCACGCTGGATCGCGGTCCACATGGTGTCCTTTACCTGGCGATTTGGAAGAATGCCATCAGCAAGTTCACTGCCCTTTGCTCTCCAGTTGAGATGCCTGAGGTGTCTTCCTCAAGCTTTCGAAGCTTCATTGACGCGGGATTCGAGCACGCGGCTCAGGTGTCTTCCCACAAAACAATGACTTTCCTATTGGTTTCCCTTTAAAGCCCACCAAAAGAAGTTGGAACTCAGAAAAAAAAAAACTGACCCATCTCTCCCCACTTCAAGGGGTGACCCCCCCCCCCACTGACCCGGGCGTGGCAAGCGAGAGAGCCGAAGCCAAGCCATCGCCTTGCCGGATTTCTCGGAGGACTTCTCCGGGGAGGTGTACTCCGTGCTGGCGCTGGAGGACTTGCTGCGGGCGCTCGCCTTGCAAACCCCGAGGTCCAGTCCTCGGGTTTGCGAAAGCCCGACGAGAGGCTTCCCTTGGCGTTTGAGTCCCCTGGGGGAAAAAAAACGTGAAAAATAGGTCCGGTAGTGATAGATTCCCTGTCAAACCAACAGGAGAAAACAATCAAAACATAAACACATTCGTAGGCAAATGGGAGAGGTCGTGACTCCAAACGGTGGGGCTTGAGAAGGATCCCAGACTGATAATAGCAATACAAGAGAGACTTGAGGATGCTTTGCTTCATTCGCCTGACTGAGACTGCCCAGTTTAGACATTGCTTCGCATTTCGCGTCTTCTCTGATTTCAGACTCCTTGCCGGGTCAAAATACCCCGAGTTTTCGAGGCGGTTCGATTCCACTCGCCGGGCTGCGCGGCACCGAGATGCGCATGCCTGAGCCAGACTTTTCCCATCCCATTTGGTGGGTCAAAACCCAGTTGAAACCCCTGGGGAAAAAACAAAAAAACATGTGAACATCCACCCCAAAATGGGTTATGCAACCCATGGCCATTTCTTGGAAACCTCACATTGGGAACCCTTTGATTCGACATCATTTAGGAGATTAATGTCTAAGATTCCTAGCCAAATTGGACACAGGGTACTACAAGTGGTTGTCCCAGTTGGGTTTACAGTTGGCTTGTCAAACAACAAGAGTCAACAACAGATCCTGAAAAGCTGGACCGTCCAGACCCACTTTCAAGCGATCGTGACTTCGATCGTCACCCACTTGGGCGAATCTGAATCTAACTTCTGTGTTTATCTCCTGGGCATCCAAAGGTGGATGCCCTACATATGGAAGGACATGTAGGGAAGAAGGCAAGCGCAGGAAAAAAAAACATCTGATGGTGTGTGGTTGGTTTTGCAATGGGCAACCACCGATCCCAAAGGACAGGTCAGCAAGGCCAAGCTGTCCAGAAGCCCCCGCTGCCGGACTCCCAAGCTCTGTCACTCGTGAACAAAAGAAGCTCCTCAGGTGCTGTTGGGACTCAGCTGGGTCACTTGCTCAAAACCCGGTATCAAAATGGTCGACCCATAACCATGTAAATCATGTAAATCATTTAGAAGGCGGATATCCGCAGCCATTTATGGTTGGGGGACTGTCCCTAACCTTCACCAATCCTCGGGTTTTGAGCACGTGACCCAGCTGAGGCCATTGGCTTGCAGTGGCGAATCCAGCCCGCGCCTCCGGAGTCCACGGAGGTCAGGGAGTTGCGGCGCGGCAAGGCGGGCGTGCTGATGGTGCGGTCCTCCCAAGACCCGGTGGCAGCTTTGGGGAAATTCTGGATTGAGGCACCCATAGCCACCGCCATGAAACTTTTCGATTTTGTCCGCACCACCAGTCCAGATGTCAAATTTGCAAACGACACCCCTTCGCCCTATCACAAGCTTTCAGGCCCGCACCTCAAGAGCGCCTCAATGCAACCCCCTCACTTTCCGAGGCTGCGCCCAATTTCAGGCGCTCTCGCGGCCGGCTCCTGTGGCGTTCGCAGTGCCTCCATCCAGCCTTGGCTCTGAAGGCCCCAGCGGTTACATGCACGCCACGCACAGATCATGGCGACTCCATCGCGCGCCAAGCTAAAATGGCTGTACTTACCTGCCCCGCCAAGCAACGCTTCATGTCCTCCTCTGTTTTGCTGCGCAGCACCAGCTGTTTCATCTGATGGCCTCAGTCAGTCTCTTGCATCAACCAATGCGACTGCCTCCTTATGCCCTCGAGGCCCGTGCCCCGATCGCGCTGGATTTGACCCACTGTGAAGGTCAGCTTCCGATTCGTGTCGAAGACCTGAGGCCATCCGCCAAGCAACGCACGGCACCTCCCGTCAGCTGAAAGACCAAAGGAATCCAACGCGGCCCGCAAAGCTCAAGGCATCACAAGCTGACATCCAAATAGCAACAAAAGGCTTGAACTTCGCAGGAATGTATGGCACTGCAACCTTCCACGGGGTGAATCTTTGCCAGGAATTGGAGTGCTCTCATCTTGCTGGTGCAATTAGGCAGGGAATGAACCTTTACCATCCAACTGGTTTCCTTCCAGGAGCTCCCTGGATCATTCCCTCTGATGGTTTCCTTATGTTTCCTTTCAGCCCCCGAAGTTCCTTCCAAGTCTCATTCCAATTCGACCTACCGCACCTGATCGGTGGCCCTGCCTCGGTGCCCGCCAGCTCTGCAGCGCCGGCGATGCGCCCTTGCAGCAGATCCTGCGGGGGTTTCCCACACTCGAATGGAAGTTGCCCCAACTGTACTTCGATCTAGCTGGACCCTCGAATTGGCACAGGGGCCGCATTTGATCCACAAAACCAAAGGGGCGCACAAAAGGCGAAAGGAGTGAAAGAGATTGGTCCCCTTCGAACAACTCCCAGGTCCTGATTTCCCGGCATCCCCGGATATATATTTTTTTCACCCACCAAAAATTGCTCGAACTCCATCCGTGAATCGCTGCGAATGGCTCCGCTCCTCCGGTGTCTTGCACCACACCAGCCACCGCGACCCCGGCTGCAGCCGCGAGAGGTTCGAGAAGAGCGACAGCTCCGAGGGCCGGTCCGCGGCGGTGAGCAGCACCACCCAGCGCCAGCAGAAGACGCGCAGGCGCCGCACCTGCGAAGGTTGACCAGATTTATCGAACCCCAGCGTATTTTCCATTTCCATTCTTTCCATGTCCATCTCCATTTTCTTTTAGTCTAGGGGTACCTTCCATTTCCATTCTTTCCAGGGATCCGAATCTTTCTAGAAAACCTCCAGAAACCCAGGGAAAATAGCTGGTTTTGAAAACAACGATGGCTGAAAAGAATGGGGAATCAACCCCTAGAATCACGGGGGTGTCCCTGGCTGAAATGTGGGGAATCAGACCACTTTTGGAGGGGAACACCCCCCTAATCATAAACTGGGTTTGATTAATATGGGGTCAACATTACAATTTTCAGCTTTCTTCCGTGTCTTTTTGGCCATGGAAGGATTCCTGCTGCTGCTCAGTAGGGAATGAGGGAATGTTTCTTTGGGGATTTTCTTGAAGGAAACCATAGGGGAGTGTTTACGGGGGGTCATTCCCTCATTCCCTGCTGAGCACCAGCAAGTAGTTTAGATATCTGGCCCCCTAGAAATTGACATGGAGCCTCAAAAGGGAAGTTCAACTCTTCAAATGGTGTTTGTTTTTGCCTGCCTTAACAACGACGGTGCGATGTGGATTGCAATGTTGTTATGCTTGCTCTCGAATTGGCGGGAAGTTCCGCACACGAGCCAAACCTCTTCTTGTCTGCTGGCAACATTTGTTGATTTGCGGCCACTCTCCTTTTAACTTGTCCAAACTTGCGGCTCCCTGTCAACAACACTATGGGTGCAAAACTGCAACCCCTAAAACTTCTTTGCATGTTTTTGCCATTTGGGTGTGGCTCCAAATTCAACAGCTGAGGTTACGCAGCTGTTAGTCCACATCTCCATTTGCCAGGGTTCCAGTTTGGACCACCATTCTTGAGCCACACACATTTCACGTGACATGGCCATGGGTCAAAATCCAAATGGTACCCCCAGTGAACATCCCAATCCCCCCTAAAATAGGTTCTAAAATGGGTGGTGACCCACCCAAAATGGGATCCCAAAACGGTTTTGACCACCACAGCCACATGGCTGTGAGTCAAAAATGGGGTAACCCCAAAATGGGTTGCCCTGGTAAATGGAAAGAAACATGGACTAAAAAATATGTGGTCCAATTCCTAGTTTAATTTTGACCCATACCCACATCTTCGCCGGCGTGGGCTGTATACGTGGGCCTGGAGCCAGCCGGCGCCCCCGGTCTGCGCGGCTTGCTGCAGCTGGCGCTGCCAGCGGCAGGCCGCCGTGAGGTCCGGGGCCCGCAGCACCAGGCGCCGCTGCAGCGAGGCCGTGGCCGGGAAGGAGACTTCGAAGGTGGCCTCGCGACATCTCGCGAAGTGACGTCGGGCTTCAGCCGGCACCAAATGGCACCGGTGGGGAGCTCAGCCACCAAAGAAATTACTTTGGCCCTGAAGGGGTGGGAAAACATCACCAGCCATCTTCTCGTTGGATGGCTGGTGGGGGTTCGGGTTTACTCAGCCACCAAATCGATGGGGTGGGGAGCCCAGTGGTGCGACTGTGGGTGGGGTTTCATCACCAAATACCTGGGGTGGGTTTCTTGGAGTGGTGCGACGTTGCGACTTCATCCTCCACCAACTGGTGGCTAGGTGTTCCAAGGTTCCCCCTAATTGCTGGCTTGGATTGGTGTGCAGGTTAGGGGTGAAGCGACTTTGGGACTTGGGTGTGGGTCAAAACTAAACCAGGGGATCACAGGTTTAGTCCTTGGCAATCCATTTGCCAGGGCTAGCCATTTTGGGCACCAAAGAAATTACTTGGAGCGGCCCCAAATGGCTGGGAAAACATCACCAGGATGGCTGGTGGGACTTCGGGTTTCCTCAGCCGGCCCAAAATGGGTGGTTTGGAGCGGCCAGCGGCCCCACCGACTTTAGGCTTCATCCAGCCTCCAAAGAAATGACTCGGACCGGCCCCACCCAATGCGACTCGGGTTTACTGCGACTCGAAATTTCATCCGCCACCAAAGGGCCCAGCGGATTGGAGTCCCTCGCGACTCGGGTTTCACTCCGCGGGCACCAAATTGGTTGGAGCCCAGTGACCGAAGGCCGACTCCGTGACTTGGTGGTGGCAAACCAGCAAATTGGCGGAGAGTAGTGCTGGCGGTTTGGTGGAGGAGGGGATTCCCAGTTATTTTTGGGGGTTCAAATCCCCCAAATCACCAATCCCTGCAGCCTATGGACTCCGCTATCACCAGGGGCCTCGCTCTGCCAGCCATTTTCCTTCTCCAGTCCACCAAGGTTGCGCAACACGCTGCAAGGCAGGTCGCAACCAACCGACTGAAACAGGTGGTCCATGGTTGGACTTTGCTTTGCCGGCGTGCTCGTTTGGTCGGCCTACTAATTAGCATGGAACCCAAAAGCTGGGGGCCCATTTCCCCAAGCGGAGCTTCCTCTACAAGTTGGTGCTGTGTTTTGCTTCCAGGTTCATCCGAGTACACTCAACATGGAAGCTCCCAGGCCTCTCGCAATGGCGCCAAGTCTTCCGGAACCAGCTCGGGAGCTTCCATGGGGGAGCGCACTCATGCTCTGTGGTGTGCTGATTGACTCCGAAGTGACCCACAATGACGTGGCTTTGGTTCCATGATGGAAGCAAAGCAAAGCACCAATTTGTAGTGGAAGCTCCTTTTGGTGGAATGGACCCCTCTTTTGGGTTCCATGTTAATTAGCGGGCCGACCAAACTGGTTCCTATGGAAGAGTTGGTTCTGCAGAGTAAGCCGTGAGCATCGTAAACCACCCCAGGCCTCTCCGAAGTTCGGAGAGGAGACCAGCGCCCCCACCAACGGCACCCCGTGCACCTCGAGAAGCGAAACCCAGCGCAAGCCCCTCAAAACCCGTGCGCCCCTTCGGCACGGTCACACCGGAAGAAGATACTGCCAAACAACTCCTTGGCAAACTGATCCAACTTGGCGGTTCAACATCCTGATTGAGCCAAACCAATCCTTGGCGAACTGATCAAGTTCAACTTGGAGGTTCAACATCCTGATTGAGCCAAACCAATCCTTGGCGAACTGATCAAGTTCAACTTGGAGGTTCAACATCCTGATTGAGCCAAACCAATCCTTGGCGAACTGATCAAGTTCAACTTGGAGGTTCAACATCTGCAACTCATTGCGCGGAGATTTGGATCTTAAGTCCAACTGTGTCGCGCCTCCGAGTCCACGCGGTACAGTAGGAGCCCCAGGTTGGAGATCGAGATATTGGTTGCCTGCGGCCGCAAGCCGGATTTGCTCAAAGATCTCGCGCAAAAATCACTTCCGGCATTCGCTTCCGGGCCGCTGTTCGGGCGCTGAAAAGCCGCTGGCCGTGCGCGCCTGCAAAGTCTTGCCCTCCAGGGTCAGGACGAGGTTGCCATCCAGCAATTGCTGCGGCACGCCTGGGAAAACTCGCGGGAGATGCCCCGTGCTTCACCCCCAAGCAGCCCAAAGTGCCACGCTGACATGCTTGGAAACATACGCTGCTCCAAATTAGTGCCACCAGCACTTGGGTTCACAAACGCATGTGGAGATCTCTGCATCGTATTTGATGGGTCGGAGGAATGAAGTTGCATGAAGTAGCCCGTGGCACGCATCGGCTGCACGAGGTATGGTGTGCAACCAGCCCATGGCTCTCGCTTGACACCTATGTTCTTAAGCCAGTACACAAAGAACACTGTAAAACATTGGCTAAAGATACGGCACCACTCCCGAAAAGATGTGGCGAAACGAGGGGCTTGCCATTTGGCACGGGCTGGACATGCACTTGTTTTTTTTCTATAAAAACAACAAACATCCCCGACCGCGTTCGCGTCGCCTCGCGCCAGCTCGTTGAGCTCTGTAGACTCTTGGCCCATCTTCTTGCGCAACCAAAGTGCGATACCTCGGTCGGCGACGTCGTCTGGGATTCCGCCACGTTGCGGACGTCTTTTCAGCGTACCATGCATGCTACGTGCCGCTGCAAGTTAGGTGAGAGATCTACCAACAGCCTTGAAGGCAATTCCAAAATTCAGAAATATGTACACAGTCGCAACTAACGAAGGAGCATCACAATGCGGATTGGAAGGGGCCCTTTCATAGGGGCACAGTGGTCTACCACGGAGATCCACAACTCCCGATGTTTCGATGTTTCCTTTGCCGGAATGGGCGGGCTCGACAGATTCTTCTGGCAAGAGCTCCATAGGAACAAGGCGTTCACAGCAAGTCACGCTCTCCACATCGCGGGGTCTGCATGGGGAACTCGATGCCTTGGGATCTCTCTGGCAAATGCACTCACTGCCCGAGACTGTCAAAGGACAAGCTTGATCTGAGCTTGGCACGAGAAGTGCGTGGCGTGATGTGCCTGAGAAGTCAAATAGCAAGCATGTATGGAATGTGATCATGCAAGTACACACACACACACACGAATTCAGCTGAACAATCCATCATGGAAGTTGTAATCGGAGATGCAGTCAACTGCGTCTCCTTTCCCAGGCGATTCCATGGGGCCGCGGCTCATCCGGGCACTCTGAGACCTCCTCGAGGTCCCCAAACCGTCGCGGCGAGGGCCGAGGCGGCGAGGGCAACGGCGGCGGGGCCGGAGCCTCCTGGCCACTTTCAGCCCAAAAACAAGTTCTCAACGAATCCGTGTCCCAAAAAGTCCAAGTAGCCTCTAAGGAGGTACTTGGACCCCTTTTTCCCCCCCAGAAGCCATCCTCAGGAGGTACTTGGACCCTCTGGGTGTAAGCAACGGATAGGTCTAGCTGATGTGGGTGTCTCCCTGTAAGTGCCAAACGAATACACAACTATCCCTTGCAGCCAACAAAAATCAAGCTGAACTACCAGCTCTTTTTTCAACTTTCCACCGGAACGGGCCGTATGGAGGTACGAGTTCCTAACCTCTCCTTCTCACCGCCGTAGACCTTGGCATTGGCTTTCTGCTCCTCCACCAGTCGCTTGATGTCCTCTCGCAGCTCCCTGACGTAGGCCTCCAAAGGAGTTCGATGGAAACCACTTGGTCCGCCCATAGCCCTTTTGTTGGAGGTCTTCCTTTCACATTCCGTGCTATCTCGGTGTCAATATCTCAATCAGGGAACCCTTGGCTTCACATCATTTAAGATTAGGTGGGTAACTGTTTGGAACCCACTTTTCAGGCAGTTCCCTATTAAACCTCATAGCCATCTTGCAACGTGCCATCTCTTTCTCCAAGGGTATTCGCCTAACATCACAACTATGATCATGATGATGATGATGATGATGGTGGTGATGATGATGATGATGATGATGATGATGATGATGATGATGATGATGATGATGATGATGAGGGGACGACGACGACGACGATGATCATGAGGGGACGACGACGACGACGACGACGAGATGAGTCTGCTTCCCTGCTCCCAGCCAAGGTTGAATCTGCTTGGGATCTGGGACTATGTTGAACAGGGCACGCTTATTGTCACTAGTTAATGAACTTGCGCACAGCTGCACTGTACCTTACAACTCAAACCGCTCCCATTGGGCTGTCCTTCTTAACACCAAATTAGGACATGCGAACCGCATCCAGAGCCAAAAGTAGAAAGAAGAAGAACCTGCCAACCCTCCCTAAGCCCCCCAACTCCCGCTCTCCCCCCCTCCTGAAATGTGTGGGGTGTCTTTCTTCTTGGAGCTCGGTAAATACCTTTTTGGGATTGTTTTCTTTCTTTTTCCTGGAAAACCGAAAAGGACCATGTCCCACTTTTGGTGTATCGATCTCTATTTTGACCCCACCCCATGTGCAAGAACCCTGAGAGGAGTCTGTTTGTTCGAGGCTCGGTACCCTTTTTGGAAAACCAAATGAACTTTCGTTGGAATGCCCGATTGCCAAATGAACTTGCGATTGGTTCCCTTGGGATGGTCGATTGGAAAACCCACCCTAGGCTTCAACCCCCAAGAGAAAGGTTGATCCAAATTGGATGACAATCCCTAGGTACACAATGGTGGTCATATGAACCTCCATTGTTTTAATGGTTTTTTGAACCCCAGGGCCCAAATTTTGGGTCGAAACTTCCCTCCCGCGGCCCGAGTGGCGTGCGCCTCCACGTTGCGGAGGCAGACGCCTGCGGCCTCCGGCACATGGTCCAGCTCCGTTTGCAGCGCCCGCGCTGACCTGAATCTTTCTCAGATCTCACTCTGTCGGCGAAAATTAATTACCCGCGGAGACCCCAAAAAGGAACGGAAGAGCAGGAAACAACCACCAGCAAAAGGAACCTCAAATGGTGTTCCGGCAAACGAGTGGAGCCCGGAACACCCAAAAGCAAAACTGCTTGGAGTGAACCGTGTGCACCCTCCAAAATCAAGGCCGCCTTTCTGGCCCTGGCAGGGCTGGACACACATTTGTTTAACAGACAAAATCTCTAGTGCCAAGGAGCTTGACCCGTGGTGAAGGTCGCTTCAAAGGGGTAAGAAGATCCAACTCTCAAGTGAAAGAACAAGCCACTCAACCAGCTGAGACCTTTCTGCTACGTGTCGTAATGGTTTTGTCGGTATAGGGGCTGCGACCCTCTTGAAACAGGAGCACCAGCCCTTTCAACAAAAGCAGGGGCTCTACAACAAAAAAATCCCGAACCTCCGGCACTGGAGCCCCATTTTCCACCATTCTCGCGGCCTGTTGTTTGTTAAGCAAAAGAAGGAGACTCTAGAACAACATGTTCAAAACAGAAGCAACAGCTGGGTAATGACCCTTTCTCAGGAAGCAACTCGGGAACCACACCCAAAAAAATGTGGAACACGAGGTGCGCCAACTGGGGGCCGTTTGTGCCGAGGCGCTCCGGGGACTCCGAGAGCAAGCGCATGGCCACGTAGTGGAGGGCCGTGAAGCGCGGGAAGGGCCCGCCCCGGTCCGCCCGGAAATCGCTCAACTGCAGAAGATTCCTTGCAGTTCCCATGCTTTGAGGGCGGTGGGTCACCAAAAAAAAGGTGGGTCAATATGTAACAAACAAGAAGTGGCTTCGAGTGGGTCGACAAAAAAATAATCCTGGCAAATGTGAACATGAGGACTGCCTGCGGTTTGCTGGTGGTTCAAAAAAAACCCACAACCGACCGAACCCCCAATGGGCTTCGGGTTTCCATTTATTTCCCTAAGCCACCCCGCCAAAAAATGGTACCGACTCGAGCAAAACACAATGATTTCAAAAGTCGGAACCACCTCGAAAGTTCCACCAAAGACCCTGCACTAAAATTCACACAACGGGAAAGAAGCACAGGCTTGCCCAAGGCAAACAGTCTTGTTAGGTCCAAAGATGTCCGAATCATTCAGCTTTGGCCCTATGGACAAAAGGGTGGGAGTGGCCCAAGTCGCCGGCAAACATCCCCTGCTGGCCGATGATCAATCAGGATCATGTGACAGGTGTCGTGAACATCTAAGCTAAAAGCGCACTGCATTCCTACCGATGCGCCATAAGGGCCATAATGTACACCACGGCTCTGGGATTCAAACCTTTGAAACAATGGGGTTTAACACAGCCACCATTCTTTGCCTAAGGAGTTTCATCATCTAAATTTGGTCGACCATTCCTTTTAATGGATGGCGCCAAGACGCTGAATGTCGAAGGCCCTTGCTTCGTCACGCCCCACTTGGCCGAAGTTCACCTGGCATTCTGGCATCGCTGGCGAGGTCTGTGTGCATATGGCTTTTTTCTTTTGTAGTTTGAGGGGCCCCACCCCCCCCCAAATGGTCAATTTACTTTTGATCTCCCTTTAGAACCACCAAAATTGGGGGGGGGGGGGGGGTAACTCGGGATATTGAACTGCAACTTCACGTACAATTGCACCAAAATGACAGAGACATGGCAGCCCGGCGTAGTTGTACATCACCAGCACTGTTGCCAGCACATTCCTCAGATGTAGCGTGTAACCAGCGGGTGTGTGTTTTTATGGGAACTTGTTGTGGTTTGAAAGAGAAACCAAAAGGAACACCGAAGAAATGTTGGGCTCCTCAAATCCTGTAAAAACACGCTGATGTACTTTGAACGATTTTTTTCGTGAGTCGATACCCCCAAATTCGATGGAAAAACGCTCCCCCCCCCAACGATACGTGGCAGCTATCACACATGTGTGAGGTGGTTCCAACTCTAAAAAGTCATCGCCAGAAAAAATATATATATTGTATGTATACATATACACATATGCACGCATATATATATATATATGCACA
Source organism: Effrenium voratum (assembly GCA_963377175.1). Lineage (NCBI taxonomy): Eukaryota > Dinophyceae > Suessiales > Symbiodiniaceae > Effrenium > Effrenium voratum. The sequence continues at coordinate 78,284 of CAUJNA010000308.1, read as the reverse complement.
ACTATTCACATATTCAGGGCTGTTCAAGATAATGGCGCCTGGGACCTTCCCTTTCGCCGGGCTTTCAGTTTTCGACTCCGCGGCCAAGCGGTGTGGGAAGCGCGCACTTAGCGGGAAGTCGGGTTTGGCGTCACTCGCTTGGGCCCCACTTTGAGAGGTTCGCCCTTTCGCGGTTCATTTCGCGGAGTTCGGTGAATCTCGGATGCCATCAAGAAAACCAAAAGCACATCCCGCATCCCGCAGTCGTTGTCCGTGTTCGTTGTCTTTGCCATCCTTGCGCGTTCCTTTCGCGTTCGTTTCGTCGGCCTTTCGCGATGCAAGGCTTCCTTTTGCGAGGTAGACCCTTCAGCACCTTTCACATAGTCTCAGACTTGCAAATCAGAACTGCCCAATATCATTCACATGTATAATTTGTATACATATATATATATATACAAGTGGCGTTTATGCATATGTATATATATATATATACACACACATGCAAATGTTATGTAACTATCTGCCGATGTATGTATGTATGTATGTATGTATGTATGTATGTATGTATGTATGTATGTATGTATGTATGTATGTATGTATGTATGTATATACATACATGTATATGCATATATACATCTCTATATATACACATATATATATATATAGTTTCTATGTTCGATTCTGCTGTCTCAGGCCGGCGCTTGAGGCTAGCGGACCCACAGATCTCTCGGCACGCGCCCTGCACTGCACGGAGCTGCGCCAGCATCTCCTGACGCGCTCCGCGTCGCGTGCGCCGATTCGATTGCCCCGACGTCGGTTGGTGCGATCCCTCCAAAAGGCCGCAACGGGTTTCTCCGTGTCTTTTGGCCTTTTGTAGGGACCCTCAAGATGGCTCCGGTTTTCCTTCTGTTTTTCCTTTTTTGTTGAGGGGAGAAGGTGCCAATTGGGTGTGGCTCCTTTTGTTGCGCTACTTTTTGGATGGAAGGGCACCAAACGGAAAATCGGACTTTCACCATGGTGGGGGGTCCAAATCCTGGGAACCCCTTTGAATTGGGCCCTTACTCTGGGACCCATGCTTTTCGCCCTTTCCCTCAGAGTCCACCCCCATTTTGGGAAACTCCGAGCATCAAAATGAGTAGCCCAGGGGTCAGAAGTCTAACGAGTCCCCAAAATGGACTGGGCATTTTGACCGACAAACGAAGACTAAGCCTCGCGTTGAACCAGTCCAGGAACCTCGAGTCAGGTTCGTTGCGGATGAGAGGTTCTCAAGTAGGGGTGCTTCAAAGTATACATGCAACGGTGTTTCATTTGACGTATAGTAACATATGCATCTGCAAATCGCATATCTGCACACTCCTCAGATAATTATACATACATATACATATATATATATATATACTAATGTATTTGTTGAATATGTCTATAAATAAGTATGTATATAATATAGTATATATATATATACATATTATATAAGACATATGTATGTGATATAAACACACGCACATGTCTGCAAGTACTGATGTCGTGCATATGTATGTTTACATGTATTATGTCTATATTTGTCTGTCTATCCGTCTGTGTCTGCGTCGGTCTGCTCCGTCTCTGTCTGTTCTCCAAAGCTGCAAAGGTGATGTTGACCCACTCTGCTTTCTGAGTTTCTTAGGGAGGTTTAGGTTTTGACGGAAATGCTGATGACGCCCTTGCACGAGTGCCGAAACGCCAGTGCGATCTCCAGTCCAGCTTCAACTGAGTGGCAGACAACGCGGAGCACTGAAAGGCTCAAACCAGGGTTCCATTGTTTGATTTCTCGGGTGATCCTTTTTTTCCTTTTTTTCTGGGAGTCTTATCTTGAAATCACACCCAAGGGTCAATCAGTATTCAGCTTCTTGCTTCTGTGGTTTGGATTGGAGCCCGGTGGCTTGGTTAAGAGTTCAGGGGTTTGAGGTATCCTTCCTTCTAGAAAACCTTGGGACACCCAGGGAAAACGGATCCGGTTTTTGCGTACAAACCGCTTTTGTGGTTTGGATTGGAGCCCGGTGGCTTGGTTAAGAGTTCAGGGGTTTGAGGTATCCTTCCTTCTAGAAAACCTTGGGACACCCAGGGAAAACGGATCCGGTTTTTGCGTACAAACCGCTTTTGTGGTTTGGATTGGAGCCCGGTGGCTTGGTTAAGAGTTCAGGGGTTTGAGGTATCCTTCCTTCTAGAAAACCTTGGGACACCCAGGGAAAACGGATCCGGTTTTTGCGTACAAACCGCTTTTGTGGTTTGGATTGGAGCCCGGTGGCTTGGTTAAGAGTTCAGGGGTTTGAGGTATCCTTCCTTCTAGAAAACCTTGGGACACCCAGGGAAAACGGATCCGGTTTTTGCGTACAAACCGCTTTTGTGGTTGGATTGGAGCCCGGTGGCTTGGTTAAGAGTTCAGGGGTTTGAGGTATCGTTCCTTCTAGAAAACCTTGGGACACCCAGGGAAAACGGATCCGGTTTTTGCGTACAAACCGCTTTTGTGGTTTGGAACTTGGTTATCCTTCCTTCTAGAAAACCTTGGGACATGCAGGGAAAACGGATCCGGTTTTTGCGTACAAAACGCTTTTGTGGTTTGGTTTGGAGCCCGGTGGCTTGGTTAAGAGTTCAGGGGTTTGAGGTATCCTTCCTTCTAGAAAACCTTGGGACACCCAGGGAAAACGGATCCGGTTTTTGCGTACAAACCGCTTTTGTGGTTTGGATTGGAGCCCGGTGGCTTGGTTAAGAGTTCAGGGGTTTGAGGTATCCTTCCTTCTAGAAAACCTTGGGACACCCCGGGAAAACGGATCCGGTTTTTGCGTACAAACCGCTTTTGTGGTTTGGATTGGAGCCCGGTGGCTTGGTTAAGAGTTCAGGGGTTTGAGGTATCCTTCCTTCTAGAAAACCTTGGGACACCCCGGGAAAACGGATCCGGTTTTTGCGTAAACGCTTTTGTGGTTTGGATTGGAGCCCGGCTCGGTTAAGCGTACACAAGGAGGGTTGAAAGGAATGGAAAAGGAATGAACCCCAAAGTCCAAATCCAAAGTCAAATCCAAATCCAAAGTCAATCCCAAAGGAATGAACCTAGAAAGGCTTCTCCAAAGTCAAATCCATGGACCCGTCTACTCGCTCCTGCTCGCTGGGCGCGAGGTTTGCGGCCAGCGTCAAGGCCTTGAGCCGCTCCTGGACGAAAACGGCCGCACCCCAAGGGAAGGGCCAGCTGTTCGCCCACCAAAACCGCGGTGCTTCCCATGTTTCCAACTCGAGGCAGGGCATTTTTCTTGAAAAGCAAGGCACATGGGCATGGGTCAAAATTAAACCGCCAGGATATGGACCGCAGGAATCTTAGCCCTTGTTTTCTATTTACCAGGTCAACCTGTTTTTTGGAGTTTCCCTATTTTTGACCCACACCCAAAACACTGTCTGTCGGGTTAGGCGCATAATCAACAGGGTGTGGCTCCTTTTTCTTGAACCTCAAAATGTCTAACCGGTGTTCAATCCCCTCAGGATCACCCCTAAATGGCGAACGTTTAGTGTTCAATCCTTTTGGTTTCCCTTTAAACACCTACCAAAGGGTTCCAACCCAAACAACGGAACCCCCACATTCCCTCTGGCCATCCCGGATGCCGAGCCGACTCGACTCCTGCAGCCTTCCCAGCTCCGCGAAGGGAAGCATCGCAGTCTCCACGTCGCGCAGCGCCACCTTCTGCGCAGACCTGAGGAGCCGGAAACGATGAAAATCGGACGGGGCGGGACCTCGTGTGAGGTTTCTCTCTCTGGGTCTTTTTGAGTTGGTACTCTTTGCTTGGACTTGGGGGAAGCAAAAGGAAAACCAGCTGGCCATTTTGGGGGTAGAAACTCTTGAAGGAACCAGGGGAGAACATCTTTTTCCAGGGAAACCAAAGCACGCAGAAAAGACAAGGTTTGAAGGAAAGCTGAACATCCATATTTTGGGGCGTCCAAATCCAAAAGGAAGAGTTTGAGCCACCATGAACCCCACTTTTTTGCGTGTTTACTATTTCGTTCTTCTTTCCCCTTGTTCTTTTTTTTGGGGGGGGGTCTCCTCCAAAGAAAGACGCGCCACGCGCGTCCTCTGCCGCCGAAAATGGCCGTCCGAGTGGCGCCAGCTTCAGCTGGGCCATGAGCGCGGCATCCGGCATGACCTTGGCCAAGCGCTCCAGCTGGTCCTGTCGAAGCGCCGAAGCGACTCTAAGGGTGGAAGTACATACCCCTTGGCTTCCGTGGTTTACCCACTTTATAAGGGGTATGTAATTACCCCTTTTGGGGAGAGGGTTATGAACATCAGCAGGCCTTTTGGTTTCATTTGTCCAAGGGGTATGGAAAAGGGGTATGTACAAGCACCCTGAGACTTGATTTCCGACCAAACTCCAAATGGGAAGGCCGAAGAGAACAAACCCACCCTATGGGAGCCAAACAGAACAGAAACCACCTCTGAGATTAAAAACTTAAATGGTGTAAAGCCGTTTGAAGACGTAACCAGGTAACCAAGAGCTTGCCACCTTTGAACACTCGGAAAATTGCTGGGTACCAAACGGATTACCAAACCTGCTTCTAACACCATGCCCAGCGGTCCCAGGTACCTGCAATTTTCCTTTGGTTAAAGGTAAATGGGTAACCCACAGGTAAATGGATCTGGGATGACATGCGGGTTGATCGAAAGGTCCGGTAAACCTGGGACCATTGGTTGGAAAACTTCTTTCCCACAACATGGGACAAGTTTTCCTTGGTCATTAAGGGGGCCAAGAAAATTGATCAAGCCCCTACATGGGGAGAGGTGCTTTTTCGGTTTTTCCTAACGACCGACCAAACACTAACCAACCAGCCAGCCAGCCAGGGAATGCAAGAACAAAACCGCCCCAGGAAAAGAAGAACATGGGACTTTCCCTTTATGGCTCCGCATGGGGTTACCGGTGTTTGAGTTGCCCCCTTGTTTGGAACCGCGACCAAACGACTGTTGGCACCGTTCCAGGGTTCATATTGAAGCGGACCAAACTTCTCCCCCTGAGCAACTAGTATGCTGTGACCAGGGCACAGTGGTTGCAGCAACTTTCGTGCAAAGAAAACCAAGCACAAATCCTGGTAAAACTGAAAGATCCGCCTTTCCACCTCACCTCCCCCCCACCCCCCCACCCCCAACACCCCACCTCACCCCACCTCCCACCCCACCTCCCACCCCACCTCCCACCCCACCTCCCCCCCCCCCCCCAAGCAGCCCCAAAGCTGTCGCCTGATCCAGCGGCCCCGGCTCCAACAGCTCCACCGCCTGCGCCAACTCTTTGCCCTGCAGCGCCAAGCCCCGCAGCACGATGGCGCAGTTCCTCGCGCGCGAGCGCGCACGCCGAACACCGGCAACGGACACCCACCCAACTGGGCCTCAAGACTCGGAGATGTTCATCTTCCTTTTTCGGAGGTCGACTTTTAGAGGATGGTTGAAAAGTAAAATAACATAAATCAAGATAGAGGATTTGGGAGGTCCAAAAACGAATTTAGAGGATTTGGGATGTCCAAGAACGACGTTTGACTTGAGGATGGAGTTTGGAAAGATGACTTGGAGGTCTTGTTTGAGGAACGCGGTGGCATGGGCTTCCTTTGAATTCCCCTTGAAGCTACAAAAAGGGCACCCTCAAGGACAAAACGCTCCCTCCCTTTTGAACTCTTGGGGTAACGAGATCCTTCTGGAAATGGATCATGCACTAGGCAAAATGCAGCGAAAGTGCGCTGAAAGTGCTGTGGGGAAGATGGGAAACAGAATCTTCTTGGCCACAATCATAGGTCTCTTGGGAAAGATGAAGAGAGTACGCTGCAGCTGAGGGGCGGGTGGCCGATTACGCAGCATTAGGCAGTGCAACTTTCCCACACTTGGGACCAAGAGAAAATCTGCTCTTACCAACCGGCTGCAAAGCTACCTGGAGCTGGCAATAGCTGAAAAAGGTCAGGTTGGATTGAACAGTTCACGAGTTTCGGGGCTTCTCCGTCAGATCTTCAACAGGGCTCAAGCTGGATATTCCGAGATTGATTCAGCCTGGCTTCACCAACAAGGTCGCGCTTCCGTGCGTGTGTCAATTGCAAATTCACCTCCGTCCTCGCCACCGAGTCTGGGAACACCGTGCGGGGCGTGCCAGCGGCTCGGCCGCTGCTGCGGCCGCTGCGTCCGCTGCCTAGGCTGCTGGGCTCCTCTTTGGGCTGCATGAAGAGCGACTTCAGCGTGTCGATGTCTTCCTGGGCGCGGCCCGCCCGCTCGTTCAGCAGGCCCTGGAAGATGTTCTCCTGAAATGGGCTGGGCAGTGTTTCGTAAGTTGCGGGAGAAAAACGCCCGCACGAAACCAAGTTGACTAGATGCCAGCCAACACGCTTGTGTGACTATTTGCATCTCAACACGTTTAGGTCAGTGCGAACATTGGCAAGCAGTGCACAAAGTGAACCCTGAGACTCTCCCAGGGCCCACAAAGGAAGGACAAGCCCTCTCCAGGGCCCCCCTCTGATCGACGTGACGAACTGCTCGCTCGAACTCTGCCGTTCGGTTTTTGCAAATTTGGGAAGGGGCGGTGTTGGACGCGCCTGTCACGTGACACATTGCCTAGGTTCAAACCACTGCGCAATGGCAAATGCCTACTTACGCGACAGGGAATCAAAGTCGCCGCACACTTTTTTCTCTGAAGCACACCTCTACCCAAGACCTTGTACAGAATGGGGCGGATATCCGCACCCGTTTGTGGCTGGGATTAAATCCCTCACTATTTTGGCTTACATGGATGTGTCTTACACTAGGGGACCCCACAAACTCGTGGGCTTCCGTTTGGTTTCCCCTGAAACCCGCTCCACAAACCGGGGGGGGGGGTTCTGGTTTCTGCATCGTCTTTGCTCCTGCGGTTCACCGCGCGCGGTCTGCGGCAGCGCCCCAGAGTCCCGGAGATTCAGGCGCTTGCCGAAGAGAAGCTTCGGCGCCTTGGCCTTGCCCTTTGCGTCGCCCTTCCCAGGGCCCTTTCCGGGGCCCGGCAGGGCCGGGCCTTTGGGACCCTTGCCAGGGCCCTTGCCAGGGCCCTTCGCAGGGCCCTTGGGACCCTTGCCCTTGCCAGGGCCTTTCGTTGGGCCTTTCCCCTTCGCGCTGGCCTGTGCCAGTCCCTTCTCTTCCGGCGACTCGTTCCCCGGCGCCTTGCCCTTCCCCTTCCCCGGCGCCCAAGCAGCGTCCGGGACTTTGTCGCTCGACTCGGGCTCGGAGGCTAGCAACGTAGGTGCGGGGCCGGGCTGGTGGCTGAGGTCTACCAACATCGCCCGCAGCAGCGCCGAAAGCCAGCTCCGCATGCTCCCCTGACGCAGTCACATCTCAACATTTAAAGAATATTGACACCAAGTCAAAAGGTTTGTCCTTTGTGGCATGGATATGCTGCTACCCTCAGGGTCGCTGAGCCTTCCCGACAAGCCAACACTTGGCATCCCAACTCTCCAAGTCGCCTCATCAGCTGCCTGTAAAGCCACGGGGCGCAGTAATCTACCCTCCTGGTACTGGAGCAGAATGCAGTAGGGCTGCAGGTCCTCCGCCTGGCGAGTTCGAGCGGTGAATTCCGCGCTGGCCTCAATGAATCCTAGGCAAAACCGCTTCGCTCCGAGGCTTGGAGCCGGTTTGGGTGGTTTCCCATGGACCCTCGAAGGCCCGCGTGCAGATTCCAATGGATCCAAACCACCAGAGCAACAGCGTCTTGCTGGACTCGCCGGATCGCGCGAACCGCAGCAGCGCGCCTCGGACACCCGCAGCACCCGGCGCAGCTCGAAGACCTCGCTGGGGTCGCGGTAGTCGCGAGCCTTTGGGCAGAAGAGCAGCCGCCCACCCGACGCAGCGGACGTCGCGGGCGGCAGCCAAAGAGAGGCCCACCGCCGGCGCCAGACGCCCAAGTTCTTGCTGCGCTTCAGCAGCCAGCCCTCCTCGCAGATATGATTCTCTGCAAGCCAGGTGTGCAAAGGCCGTGAAAACTCCCTGCCATGAGGTCAATTTTTTGCCATGCCGAACAAAACACCGAGCTGTTCAAGGCAAAGCGCGGGCAAGCGAGCAGACTGATTTGGAGCAAGACATGCAGTCTCCCTACGGCCTCCAGGAGGTCCCGTGGAGCCGCCATTGCGAGTGAGTGAAAAGGGCCAAGTGGAGAATGCTTCAGGGCTTGGGGGAGGAACAAAACACACGCCTGACCAGTGATCTCTGTGTTTGTAACATGCGGTATAGACTGGGCAGCGCAAGTGGGTCTGGGCCGATGGGCCGATCGGCAGCGCAACATGTGCAGGACAAATCCTCAATCAAATCAAATCCACCAAAATGCCCTCCCCCCCAAAAAAACAGGTCTTCCTTTTAGTTTTCCTTGAAAACCACCGGAACAAGGTGTAACTACCCGCAAAAAAAGAGGAAAATTTCCAAGTGGTCGCTCTGGCCGCTCTCAAGGTCAGAGTCTCCGCCCCGCCTGGCGGACCTCCCGCATGACTCTGGCCGGCGCCAACCTTCCACAGACAAGTCCGGCGCTAAGGCGGAAACGACCGTCCTTCGCCGGAGCTTTATTCCAAGAAATCTGGCAGGAAAATCAAACACTAGTGGCCCTTGGTAGCTAAGGAGGTGCTTAGACCCCTTGTTAGCCCCCAGAAGCCATCCTCAAGACGCCTCTGACGTTACAAGCTATCAGAAGTAGCTCAGTTTTATGGCCACCTCTGACAGGCGCTCTGCCATTTAGGTCCCCCAGCGGCACCGAGCCAGCGCGGACCTTTACGTCCTGCATTGGGAAGCAATCCAGGGCCACTTTGGTCACACATCGTGGGGTCACGGGCCAGGAATCATGTTGACCCGGAAAAGCCCAGAGAGTCCCTTGAAGTACCCCATAGTCCATTTCGCACCAGGTGATTGTCACAGTTGCTTCAGGGTGTCTGTTTTGGACGGTACCCCCTTTCTTGGTGGTTTGGAAGGAAGCTAAAAGGAAAACCACAAATTTTGGTGGTCCCCTAGCCCCCAAATGACCATGGGTAACTTTTCCCGCTTGGGAAAGTCAATTCTGTTTTGGTGGTTTCCCACAATGGTCATCCCATGTAGCACGGACGTTTTGATCAACCCCACATCTCTGCAAACATCAAAGTGTCAGGCAGCCAGCATCCCCTCAGATCACCAGCCAGCTTCATATCTCCAGACGGCATCTCCCGCATGCCCAAACGGCATCTCCCGCATGCCCAGCCAGCATCTCCAGCTTCCCCTGCATCATCTGCAACAGGCGCTCGCGACTCGAAAACTGCAAGAATCAGAACAACAACAAGCACCAGCATCCCCGGCAGCTCGGCATCTGCTCTGCAAATCACCCAACTATTTTAACCCCAACTCCTATGGACCCTAAGGACTCGCTTTCCGAATTGGATCCCGTAAAGGACCTTGGCTATCACTCCTTGTACCCCGAATCCGTGAGCTCGCTAAGATCGGCAAATAAGCATGGCATCCAAAACACATCAGCCGTCACCGCATTCGGAAAACGCAAACTGCCTCAAGCAATGAATTGTTTACAACCACAAATTGTTAACTGCTCACAAGTGACTGTTTAGGCCGCACATGGGAACCATGCGAGGTGCCCCCACTGGCCCCTCCTGGGTGGACCAGGTCACGGGCTCCGCCTTCGCATCGACACCGCAGCACCGAGGGTCACATCAGGCAAACTCTGGGCCACTGGCTGGGACTGGCCTCACCTCAGCAAGTGAGGGCCGAGGTTCCAGAGAACCCCCCCGCTGCGAACACACCGTTGAAACTACCCCTTTTGTAAGGAACTTCCTTCTAGATTGGGAGACCATGCTTTTTTCTGTAAGGGCAAGCATGAGTTGCCAAGAGAGTTCCCAATCTGCTTGATGTTTCAAGATGTGCTGATCGCCAAGGCTGGCATGTTGCTTGAAGCTGCTGTAGTGAGCACCAAAAGATCGAGCGCGACCACAGCGATGCGCAGAATTCCAGCGCTATGCCTCTCCCATGCCCGGCCTGGGCAGATCTCAAGTCGCCTGGCTCTCGGAAAGCAAAAAGGCGGCCGCTCAAAGCTCAAAGGGAACCAGGCTGAGCACAGGGAACAGCCCCAAAAGCAGCTCCAAACTCAGAAAACAAAGGCAACTTGAATGAAATTGATGCATTGGTTCTTGCATTGCTCCAAAATCCGCATCAGATTGGAGAAAGACAGCAATGCAACGCGCCGATTCGCCAGTGAAGTGTCGGCTGGCGCCCGGCTTCGCCTGCAGACTGCAGCCTCTCCACGGCATGTTGCCGCGCTGCATGCCTAGCGACCGTTGCCCACAAACCTCATGGAAGTTCAGCCCGACTTGGCCGCGCCCGGTTTTTTGAAGGACCGCTTTTTGGCTTGGGTTGAGAGGGACACCAAGAGGAGAACCACCATTTGGCGTCTCCTAAACAAGATACATATTAGCTTAAGCGGTCTTCCCTTCTAAATGTTACGGACAAGGGAAACCAAAAAGGGACACCACTGGCTGGGTTCCCAAGACAAACCAAGACTTGACCAGACTTGACCGATCTAGGATGCCCGGCAGCCGCATGGCAGTCACCTCTGCGCGACCCTGGCCGTCGGGTTGGCGCAGGAGCGCCTCTTGGGGCCGTGGACCTGTGGGACCCTTGACCCTTGAGCCTCACCCGCCTGTCCCTGATCTTCAGGAGACTGTGGCGGTCGCAAATGGCTCATGAACCAGGCGGCAATGAAAGATCTTAGGTCTGAGGTACATCTGCTCCTACGTTGCCACGTTGAGACCTTCGCAGTAGCCCACAGCTGGAGCCAGAGTCGCCACGTCGGATGAGCGGCAGACATGATCCACCGGACGTCCGACGTCCCCTTGGCAAAATTTATCCGCACCACGTCCTCGAAGGAGGTGCGCTGGCCTGTTCGATGCGTCGTGATGCGTCCACAAACATTGCTTGGCAGAGGGAAACAAACAGGAACGCCCGAAAATTCCATAAGGAGCCCCCGCAAAAATCCAGAAGGAACGACGCAACATCCGGATTTTTGGGGGTTCCAAACATCTCCGAGACATACCCAATGTTGTCCAACCCACAGCAAAAAAAACAAAACAAACTGACGCCTGGAGCTTTGCCACGAGCAGCGGCCTTCACCACGGCCTCGACTGGGCGACAAGGCTGAGGACCCTGAAATGGGCAGGCCTGAGGGGGGACCTTTCCAACCCGAAAAAAAAAGAAGAAAGACAGTGGCTTGCCTTTTGGTCTTCCTTCAACCCCAGCCAAGAAAGGGGTTCCAACTCAAAAAGAGGACACAGACATATATTGACGCCACGGAACCTTGCGCCAAAGCTGCTTAACAAATGTTTGACAGCTTTTCAGCCCTGAAGTGCCCTTTTCGACCGCCTTGCCCCACCGTCAGCTTAGCAAATCGAATCGGCTGTGGCCTGCAACAAAAGGACCGTGGCCAGGTTCAAGACCTCCATGACCTGCGCGCAGGCGCGCAAATGGCTCGCTCTCTCTCAAAATCGGCGCAGGAATCGGTTCCCCCCCCCCAAAAAAAAGGAGGGGGGTCATTTTCCGGTTATGGTTTCTCTTTGGACAGCTAAACCCCAAGAAGGGTACCCTTCGCCTCAAAAAAACACGACACCCCAAAAAGTTCCGTTGAAAACACATACAAAAAAGAGGTGCTGTTGTCGGGTGTATGCCTCAAATGCGGAGGATATCCCCCAAACAATGGTTGGAAACCCTATAAAAATGGTTGCGGTGTCCCTAGTATTCACCCTCAAAAACTCAACGTCACAGCGAATGCATCAGCTTGCGCGGTTTCAACCAGCCACACAGAATCAAGCAGGTGACCAGTCTGGCAGAGTCCTGTGGCATGTGCGTCTCCCCCCCCCCCTCAAAAAAAAAGAGACAAAAAGCAAAAGCAATAGCAGCACAAACTGCCTCCAAAATGGCACGCCTTCAGCTCCAGTTTGAAGCGCACGCTACAATTAGCCGCTTGCGATAAGGCTCAAACATGAAACCGGTAAAAGAAATCAACACGGAGACTCACAAACAAACTTTTTTTGAAATACGCACACATACACACAGGCATGAACACACACACGCAACACATACACACAGCACATACACACAATTGTCTGCATCAATGTGTCATGCTCAGAACGTAATATCAACAACACCTTGTGGTCTGTTTGGAAGCAAGGGTCTTAGTCCCTGTCATCTTGAACGTTGGCATCCCATCCGCTCTGGCAACAGTCAAGTGTGACTTGCAAGCTAGGCAAACTGCTCGATTGCCTAAATGTGATCCAACCGCCAGAGAGCCTTTGGGTGAACATCCAACTGCTACATTATCATCCATGACTGAGAAAGGAAGACATCAAACCACTCCATTGCCATTGTTGAGCCGTTCGAGTTCAAACACTGACTTTCGCTTGAAAGTCCGCCGACATTGAGGGAGAGAGGACGAGGGAACACGCGGGGGAGTAGAAAAGAGAGAGAGAGAGAGAGAGGAAGCAGGAGAAAAGGCATAGGTCAATGTCGGCGGACTGAGCCGGAGGCTCTAAGGTTTGACAAGGCGCCTCTGCGGTCTTTGCTTGCAGTTGTGGGTGCAGCCGCATGAGCCGCGTCACAACCTCGGCGTGCGCGTCTGGAAGAAACAGACCATGCATCAGGCTTGTTGGACGACCCTCGTCGTTTGAAAGGCATCTTAAACAAAAAGAGCAATTCAACATTTAATACAAAGGAACAGCGCAAAAAATGAACTTGAACAGCAACAACTAAATAAGAGAACAAACCAAGAGGCATCTTGACGCCACGCGGAGTGGTGGACAAGCTTCCCCGGACCACCAACCGCTCCCACTCCACAGGGGCCCGCACGGCTCCTGGCAGCCGCAAAGATTGCACCTGGCGCAAAGCGCATGGGTTTTGCATTGCATCGATGGGAACTCCCCAAATTACACAGGGTCGTCTAAGAAACGGGCTCCATGCTAATGTCCACTTAAGCTTCATAAAGGGTCCGCAATAATAGAAATGGCCCGGCCAAGAAATTAAGCAGCGGTCCATTCGAAAGCTAATTGGCAAAAACAAAATCTTTCTCCCAGGCCGACCCCGCAGGACCCCAATTCATAGAGGACACCAAACAACTCACACGAATGAACATCTGCAAACAACAATGCCAATCTTCAAACACCCGTCTACACACATGTGCCAAATGGACACTGCAGCCATTGCAGTATTCAGCAGTCTTCAGAGGTCAGATTTGCTGAACATGGGAGAACAAAACTACAAGTACTTCAAGCAGTGCTACAAGCAGTACTAACAAGTACCAAACGCAGTACAACAAGTACTACAAGTACTACAAGTACTACAAGTAGCACTACAAGCAGTACTACAAGTCCTACAAGCAGTACTACAAGTACTACAAGCAGTAGTACAACGAAACAAACATATTGATTGGGAACTTTGTCCCGGAAAACAACAAACACAGGTGGGGGGCCCTTATTAAATTAATGTGGAAGTCGACATTACACAGATTGTCGTGCCCCAGAAGCGTGGGCTTGGTGTCTACGAGACTGCGCTTTGAAACGCAGCAACGGGTGCCCCTGTGACGCTCAGTGCCTGCTGAGCCTCTCTGCGCACATGCCGTGGCCTGAGAGAGATGCAGAGGGCAAGGTCGCCAAGTCAGCTGGAGGCTCGTAGGCGCTGAAAACTGCCCGGCCTGATGCGCTCCCACCTCAGAGAGGGCATGAACTCCAGAGAGCATGTTCGGAAACCCGGAATGTGGCTTGGCAGGGATCCTTACATTATACACCTGAACATTACCCTGTAAATGGTGGTTTCCATTTTTTTGGTGGAAAAAGCCATGTTTCAAATGGGCAAAATGGAGATCTTTTAAGGAGCCCTGAACTTGGGACAAAGAGAAACCCATTTCGGGTATGTTCCCAGTTCCCATTATGCAACCCCATTTGATGAGACCCTGTGCCCTTAGCTCGCGACATCTCGCGCTCTTGTCGGGACCAGCTTTCCCACTCTTCTGGTGCAAGGGCACCTGGCCAGCAAAGTCCCGCCCACTTGGGTGAATGCGCAAAAATATGTGTGATCTTTCTTTTCTCAAAGTGGAGCGAATGCGCAAAGTCTTGGTTGTGGTCTTCGGGAGACCAAATGTCCTTTTTGTTGATATGAAATGATTTGCGAGAATCTCATGTTCATCTTTCACGTTGATTCCGGTCAATCATCAAAATCTGACCACATCTGGCCACATTGAAACCTTGAATGCCGCTCATCTAAATTCAAGCCACGGTCTCATGCCCGCAGGCATCAAAGTGAGCTTCTAGGCGTGCGAAGGCGACTCTCAAAACTGAGTCGCGATTCGCTGCTTCAAACATTTCTTGGGTTTTGGCTACTAGTGTTTTCATTCTGGCCTCTTCCCACCTTTTTCCAAATGGCTGTGGGTCAAAAATAGGTACCCAAAATGGAACCCTGGCAAGTGGAATATGGACTAAAATCTGCGGTCCTCTGGTGGATTAATTTTGACCCATACCCAAATGAACTTATTAGTGAAGAAGAGCCACTGTTGTCGGGGTCCACCAATCCGTCTTTTCCCGATAGCAAAGTTTTATGCGGAGTCGGACTGGTAACTGACTTGTCTAAGACGGTCATTGTTATTACTTCTGAGAATGTGCCCTGCTAATTCGGAAAAGGGCTTTATCCTAGGAGCCTCCCCACTCAACACTCCGGACTCCTCATTTGCCTTCTGCAAGACGAATTGATTGGTGTTAGCCCTGTTAACGAAAGTAGTGGTCAGACCATGTCAGACCTAGAACGCGCCTCAACCCCCTCAGTTGGAAAGCATTTACTTTGGCTTGGAGCGCTCGCGTCAAATGGACGGTTTCTATGCCGTAAAGAAGTTTAAGCCTCGTCGCATGCAGTCCGTGAGTTGCAACTGAAGGGCTATCGAATATGAGACCTCACTTAGCTAGCATCAGCTTCACTCTCCAAACTCTTTGTGGTGCTCTCCAAGCTGCCCGCACCGGGCATTGTTCGAAGGCGGCAATTTTCAGGGAGGAAACCGACATGGCTCAAGGATCAAGAGCTAGGGAAAGAAGCAGACAAGTGTCTCTTCTTTTTTTTCTTTCCCGTCCAGGGCGCCATTTTGGGGGATTTCATTTTTGCGAGCCATGTGTAAGACGGCCCACAAGCAAGTCTGGGTCACCTTCCTGCGAGGCATCAGAGGCCTGAAGCCGCACTGCAAGCGCTGCAAGCTTTTGGGACCTCGAAAGGGTTTACATCGTACGAGGCGTTGGGGCTCCCCTGAACATTTAAAAAAAAAAAACGCACCCAGGCATATTTAAATGAGAGGATGTCTGGGTAAGACTCAGCTTTACGCCCGTCCACTATCCATATGCACCAAAATCAGCATTCATTTGGTGCAGTGAGATTTGAACTTGTCGATCAAGGCATCCGTTTTGGTCATGTGCTTCTTTCAGAGGACGGGGTGCCTCCTTATCTCCATTCACATCTGATCATGCGACTTCTCGGCTGCCGGAACAGTCCGCCTCCACCTGCTCTAGCAGCTCCTCGCCGGAATCCGCAAACCGGACTGACTGAAAAACCGGCACTGCCGGCGATTTGTGTGCCGAGGTTCCCTACAAACATTGGTCAAGTTGTCGACCGGGATCGCTGCTAGCACTTTGGCCATGGGTCAAAACCCCGTATTCCAGTGAACATCCCAATCCACACTATAGACTAAAATGGGTGAACTCACGTACCCCAAAATGGGATCCCATTGGTTTTGACCCACAGCCCTTTGTCTGTGGACCGCGTTGCGCGAAAAAGGCGTGTTTCAGGCCCAGAGATGTCCTCTGCGTCGAGGTCGCGTGGCAAGGAATCCTGAGTCATGAGGCGACCCGTGTCACCAGCCTTGATTTGGGTGTGGTTCCTTTATTTGAGTTGGTACCTTGAAATTTGGTTTTAAGGGAAACCAAAAGAACGACCGCTGAGCCATTTTTCCAGGGTGCCCCCTAAAAAAAGACGCACCCATTTCTCGCCGCAGTGTTGGACTGACTTCACGGCCTCGTCCAGCTCGGCATCCAGCGCCTCCTGCCGTGCGAGATCAGCAGGGATCGGATCTTCGGCCACATCCGTCCTGGAGATTCTGTGGCGCCACCTCGCCCTGGCGACGCGAGGCGAAGCGAAAAACGCGGAAGCCACTTCGGAATGCCGCTTGCTGACGGGTCTGTTTCTTGTTTTCATCTTGGAGGCCCGGAATGCACCTGGGGATTGAAATCCGTCCAACCGCTTCTAATTGGCTTGAAATCCGTGGCCGGAAAAATTCATCGGTCCTCTTGGACACCTCCAAAAAACCGTCGCTCACCTGCAGCCATGGGTATGGGTCAAATATATATATATATATACATAGAAAAAAGGAATTGGACCGCAGGTTTTAGTCCTTAGTTCTATTTGCCAGGGGGTTGCCCCAAAGCCACAGCTCTCCGACGCTCACGCGAAGGTCTCGCGTGCCGAACGCAGAGCCGCGCACCGGCAGGGTGTCCTCCAGGCACAGCTCGTGGTCTTCGTCCACCTCGCGGCCTGGAAGTGGAGCGATCGGAGTCAAAGACCCAGAGATGCGTCAAGAATTCAGAGTTGACCGTTGAGGTCCGCAATTTTTCCTGACCAATTGGGGAAAAAGCAGTAAGCCAAAGACATTTGGAGATTTCTCGCATGGGAAAAACAGCTCGCCATGGTCAAAGCTGGGGGGGCCCCACATGGAGTATTGAGATCAACCCATTGAGATCAACCCCCTTGATTAAGAAGGCGTCGATCCGCATTGCCAAGATTGAAAGGACCAGGCCTCCAGACAGGGCGCCCAGAGCTGCAATTCGGCCTATCAAGCGTGGTTTTTTTCGCATGTGGGGAAAGACAGGCCGAATGGCGGGTCCAAGTCAAGCCCAAATGTAAAAATCGAGTGGAACGTTGGGTGTGTGTTGGTTTGAGTCAATACAATCCTTTTGGATGGCTTTCAAAAGAAACCAGAAGGAAAACCAGTTTCTTCCTCTTTTCTTTTGGGGGGGGCAATCACAAAACACACACACACACCCACACGTGGCCATGGGTCAAAAGCCAAGTCGTACCCCCAGCGAACATCCCCATCCCCACTAAAATAAAGCCTATAGAATGGGTGGTGAATTCACCCAATCCAACCAAAATGGGGCCAAAACAGTTTTGACCACCACAGCCATGTCAGAAAAGTTCGCTGGAATCCTGAATTCTCCCAAGACCTTACATCCATAGGTGTCCCCTCTTGCAAAAAAAATCGCTTGCAAGTCCAAAGGCCTTGAGCAAGCGTCAATCGCTCGACTTGCCTGCCACGGGCGGCGTGCAGGGCGCCGCCTTCGCGTCAATCCCGAAAAGGACTCGGACGTCGGTGGGACCAAGTTGGGTGTCTGAAAATCTGGCTGGGGCATCCCCCCCTATGTTAATGGGGGAATCCCCTTCAAGGCCAAATTTAAAGGTGCCAACTCAAAAAAAGGAACGACCTGGATCGCCAGTTGCGATCGTTTCTTTTCTTCTTTTTCTCCATGCACTTTAGCCCAAAAACCAGCAACAGTGACTGCAAAAAGCGATCGCAACTTGGCTATCTAGCTGGTGCATCCCCCCTACCTTAAGGGGAAGGGGGGTGGGGGGTTCCCAATTCCATTGATCTAGGGCTGCCTGGATCGCCAGTTGCGATCGTTCTTTTTTCTCCCCCATGCACTTTGGCCCGAAAACCAGCAACAGTGACTGCAAAAAGCGATCGCAACTTGGCTATCTAGCTGGTGCATCCCCCCTACCTTAAGGGGAAGGGGGTGGGGGGGTCCCCAATTCCATTGATCTAGAGCTGCCTGGATCGCCAGTTGCGATCGCTTTGTTTCTTCTCCTTTTTTCCCATGCACTTTACCCCAAAAACCAGCAGCAGTGACTGAAAAAAACGATCGCAACTTGGCTATCTAGCTGGTGCATCCCTCTAAGGGGAAGGGGGGTGGGGGGGTCCCCAATTCCATTGATCTAGTCTCCCCATAAAAGGGAAAATAAAACCACAAATGGAATTCCAGGGGTCACCCCCCTCCCCCTGGAATGAATTCCTGCAGATTCCCGAAAAGGAAGCCAAATCGGGGATGGTTTAGTCATTCCATCATTCCCTGCCTATCGCACCAGCAAGACATTTGGGAAAACCAATTCCTCCCAGTGTCAAGGAAAACCTCCAAGGCTTCCCAAGAAAGCATCCAGGCTTGGATTACCTATTCCATGAGACATCCCCATTTGAGTGTTCCGCTCGGGATTCGAATCCAAAATGGGTGTCCTTGATGCGTGTCTTCGGAGGTACCTCGCTCTTTGTTCTGGGTTTGAAGGGGAACCAACAGCAACATCCATTTTGGGGGTCCAAATCGAGTGTCCCGGTTTGAACATTTCGACTGAGCCTTCCGCCAGGATGACAATTGAGCCAAAAGGCGACACAAAAATGTTAGTTTTGCCATGGTTTCATCTTGACTTCCGCCAAGAAAGGTCACACAAATACCCACCCAACTGTCAACGCTGCGAGACCCAGACAAATCGTGAAGCTAAGTTGTGGCACTCTTCACCCTTTCTGCCGGCAGCGGGGGGCGCCTCTGCGTCAGAACACTCCTCCACGGGATCCTGCGTCGCTCGGGACAAAATGCGCGGCAGATGTTCGCAGAGTCTCAGGATGTCTCGCCGCTTTCTCCGCTGGGCTTGGCCTTCTGTGAGCCTTTCCCGTCCCAACGCAGCCACTGGGCGCTTGCGCGAAACGTGTGCCCGCGAAACAGGCACCACCTGGCGAGCACCTCGCAGCCAGCACGGGCCGAGAGCTGTAAATCGCCTAGGCAGATTGTGGTAAGCAGTAGATAGTATGATAGATAGTGTGGTGATGCTGGCAACAGTGCTATTATTTGCAATAAAACCATATTAAAACTACAGTAACTGCAACTAATAATATTCAGAAGCGGCTAGGAAGATCATCAGGTCGTTACCTTACTGGTTTCGGAAGACCTCAAGATGACCGCCTTAGGGTGGTATCTTGTAGAGGTGCGATCTTCGCACGCAGCGAACTATCTGTCAACGAGGACATCTAAGGAAGAGCGCTGGTTTATCGAGCGCATCCCGAAAGCTGAAAGCAGCCTAGCGCCGCATGTGCCGAAGGAAGCAACTATGGGGACTATCCGATTCGTCAGACTTTTGGCTGGGAATCTCGAGTACTGCCAGGAGAACGACAGTACGAGGGCAGGCAGCCGGGAACCGTCCGCATGTGCGGAATGCATCCGGCTGTCAAACGGAGGCACCGAGTTGAACATTAGGTGCATTCTCCCAATGAGTACCACTTGTGCACTGTAACATCAAGTAGCAAGTCGGCGCACATCGTTTAAAAATAGTTTGTCGACGGCGAAGTGTGAAAGGACATGACAAGGTCGACCAGCTGTTCAAGCAGAATACATGTAAATGACTCTTTCGAGCATCTTTGGGCAGCCTTGCCGCTTCCCCTCACACATTGCCCACACCGACATCTGCCCCAAAGCCGTCCAGCCCCACCATTGCTGGAACGCACAAAGTACCTGGAGGCAGTTGTCGTCTACATGAAAAAATCACGCAGAACGCGCTGCCAGCTTGTGCGCGTGCATAAACTTTGCAAACGCCACACACTTGAGTGGAAGCAAAATCCAAAATTCGCCTCAAGCGTGCAGGAAAAAAACTGGCAGCTCTGCTTGGACGAGAGCGACATGGTGGGCAATGCACCTGGCTAGTGGATCACCCTGTTCATCTGCTTGGGTCTAAACCAAGGGCTACGGCCTAACATGCCTTCACTAAAGTCCCCGCGTCGAGTCGTGTCAGGCTCTGCGTCCAAGCAGGGGTAGATTCCATTGTGAGACCTTCGAGCAAAGCACTGCTGAGCTGGAACAAATCACTACGCAGCCGGCTTGACATCCAGGCGTGCTGTCTCAGCGATGAAGAAACACTTCACAACTCTCTGGCGGAAGTTCGGAAGTGGAGGAAAATGTATCATCGCCTTGGACACGGCACGTGTGTGTGCCGTCATGTTTGCGCCGTCTCAGATAAAGCATCTGTCTCTGCAAAGTGCAGCCAACGCTGGCAGTCACTGGCACGACTCTTTTGAAGTCACTGGCACAATTGTGACATCGTAAGCGAGGGCATCGGTATGGGAAATCATAGACACTGCCGCCAATTTTTTTGTGTGGCTACACTCCCTTTGAGCCTTTGACCCCCAAACTGCTTGATGCTTCCTGGCCACCAAAGGCGAGCTCCAGCCAAGTGGCTGCTTTCTAAAGCCGAAGCGAGTCTGTCTTGCCGCCTGCGCGAGCATTTGACTCGGACATCGCCCAAAGGCCGTCTTTCCAGCCAAAACACTCAGGGTGAAATCCAGAGATAGCAACCAGGTAAAATCAAGAAACAGCATCCACGGCCTGAGAAAGCTCAAGGCCTATGTTTCAAATTCACCTGCCATGAGCCGCTGGAACGACTTGACTGCAAGTAGCACGAAGTAGGTACTGGCCCAATTTTCCCAATCTTGGAAGGCAGCAAAGATAAGCACCGCGCCAGAATATATGGCTTGTTCATGTTCCGAAGTCTCAGGAGACGATGGACAAATCACTTCTCCACATGCAAATGTAAAAAAGAGATGATTAAAGTACCAATGCAAGGTAAGGAGAACTGCTCGGAGTATTTTCCTCAACTAATTCCTTGGCGGGTTTTTATTGGTTGAATTCGAGAAGCATCTCCTCCAGATCCGTGGCAATGTTGACCCCGTAAAATAAACCCCTGTTTATTCATATGGGGGTGGCGGCTTTTCCAAAGGTGATAAAACTACCCCTCCTATTAAGAAACAGGGGTTCTGCTTAATCCGGGGTCATCAAATTCTTCTTCTTTTCTCGCACCTCCATGTCCTCCGCGGTGCGGGCGTGGGTGAGGCGCTGCTTTGCCAGGCGTTCCAGCAACTCCAGCTGCACCTTCAGCGGCAGCGCCTGGTGGGGGGGGGGGGGGGGCGACTCGGGAGGTGGAGTGGAGACATGGCCATGGGTCAAAATCCAAATCGTACCCCTCAGTGAACATCCCAATCAAGATAAAATAGACGAACATGGGTGGTGCACCTACCCCAAAATGGGATCCCATTGGTTTTGACCATGAGCCACATGTGGCTGTGTCGTTACCCCATTTTTGGTGGTTTTAAAGGACCAAGAGGAACACCCGCTGTTTTGGGGGGGGCTGTCCGGAAAAAGACACACCCAAACTCAGGTGCCTTGCTGTCGTCATTGCCATCGCACCTAGGCGTCATGCTCAGGTAGATGATGAAGAGAACGGTCGGTTTAAGGCCCGCATCACATCGAACAAATGGGTAGAGGGCAGAACAGTGGTCTCTCAGTTCTTTGAGACCACCAAGCCATCCCAAATCAAACCGCGATGTTTTTGGCCCAATCTGTAAATGCCGCCACGGCACGGGACCGGCTGTTGGCTTGAGCGGTCCAGTCGCAAGCCTCGGTTTGCTGAAAGCAACGCTCTCCCAGCCCTGCCCTCCCTTTGAGTCGAGAAGCCGGATGCCAGCTCCTTGGCTGCGCTTTTTGTACAAGCTGCAAAAGCGCATTGGGCTTGTGCATGTCATGTTGAAATGCTCGCGCTGCAAAACAACGTGGGCTGGTTGGTACGCATGGTAAGATCGGCTAGCGTCGCTTGCGACGACGATTCTTCGTCACTTGTGACGACGGCAGACGCTGAGTCAATTGCGACGACAGGTGCTCTTCACTGCTTCTTCACTGTATACTGCCAAGAAGACACGGCAGGGTTGCTGCGATCTGTGATTTCAGTGTTTCGGGAAGGGGGGGGCAGGGGCACGGAAACGAAAAACACTGGGGCTTGACGAATTCAAGTTGGGCTGTCTTTTCGGCGCAAGCGACAGCTTGCTTCTGCGTCTTGAAGCCGTCAAGAAATACGACAACGCCATTGAGAATTAGGTTGTTTTTTGGTTTTGGGGTACAGGGCGAGGGGAGGGCGGCGTGAGAAGGGGCCGGGATTGACGGCCTGCCCGACCCAGCCTGAGCTGCACGTGGCACACGTGCACGCGCGCAGGTACGCACGCACGCACGCACGCACGCACTTAGACACAAACAGACACACAGGCACACAGACGCACAGACACAACGACACAGACACACAGACACCCAAACACGCAAACAAGCAGACAAGCAGACACGTAGACACGCAGACACACAGATGCAGACACCTACACTCCATACACACAGGCACCGAGACACCCAGACACGCAGACGCAGACAAGCAGACAGAGAACACGCGCACAAACACGCACACACACACAAACAAACAAACACCCACCCACCCACCCACCCACCCGCCCACCCGCCCACCCACCCACACCCATACCCACGAAACACGCACAAGCACAAGCACAGACACAAAAACACAATCAGAGACAAAGACAGAGCCACACATGCGCGCACACAGAATGACACACACACACACTCACTCACACACACACACACACACACTCACTCACTCACTCACTCACTCACTCACTCACTCACTCACTCACTCACTCACTCACTCACTCACTCACTCACTCACTCACTCACTCACACTCACTCACTCACACACACGCACGCACGCACGCACGCACACACACACGCACGCACGCAACGCACGCACGCACGCACGCACGCACCCACCCACCCAACCACCCACCCACCCACCCACCCACCCACCCACCCACCCACCCACCCACCCACCCACCCACCCACCCACACCCCCACACCCCCACACCCCCACACCCCCACACCCCCACACCCCCACACCCCCACACCCCCACACCCCCACCCACCCACCCACCACCCACCCACCCACCCACCCACCACACCCACCCACCCACCCACACCCACCCACACCCCACTGCCACCCACCACCACCCATACCCACCCACCCTGCCACCCTGCCCCACCCCACCACCCACCCCACCCCACCACCACCCCACCCCACCCCACCACCCACCCACCCCACCCACCACCCCACACCACCTACCACCCCCACCCACACCCCACCCACCCCCACCACCCCACCCCACCCCACCCACCCCCACCCTTACCCACCCCACCCACCCCACCACCCACCCACCCCCACCCCTTCGCATCCCTTCGCAACCTCTTCATGCAGTCGATCACCACATACCACCACCCCCCCCCCACCCCCCCCCCCCCCCCCACCCCACCACCCCCCCCCCCCCCCCCCCCCCCCCCCCCCCCCCCCCCCCCCCCCCCCCCCCCCCCCCCCCCCCCCCCCCCCCCCCCCCCCCACCCCCACCCACCCCACCCCCCCCCCCCCCCCCCCCCCCCCCCCCCCCCCCCCCCCCCCCCCCCCCCCCCCCCCCCCCCCCCCCCCCCCCCCCCCCCCCCCCCCAAAAAATAGTAAAAGGAGAATTCAAAAAAAAATAGTAAAAGGAGAATTCAAAGAATTATTCTTTCTACTATTTTTTCCAACAGCAACACAACAAACAGAAAACAAAATCCAGAACAACAAGCAAACAAAATAAATAATCACAACCACCAACAAAAATATTTAATCACAGCATGCAACATTAAATAATTCAATCAAGCATACCAACAAAACAGCAACACTCTAAATCATCAAAGAACCCAAACTCAAAAACACACATCAACAAAAAACAAAGCAACATACCAACAAAAAATATCACAAGAGTATCAAACAAAACAAAAACAAACAGCCAAAGCACGAAAAAATCAAAAGAGCATACCAAGTCTAAACAACGCACTTTGAAAGAGATAAGCAAATTAGGAAAATATAATAATTCAATCTTTACAAACGATAAATATATTACAATTATAACATATAATATTTTACATGTGATAATCATAGTATGATTAAACCTGTTTTTAGTGTTTCCAGTCTCCTATGTTGTTCCAAGAACTGCTCAAAATGTTTCTGATATTATACCAGATTAAGTTAACGTCATAATCTTTCATTGGTGCTCTTTGTTGTATTAAATAACGCAACACTGATACCAAAGTATAATAATTACAATGCATTGTTGTCATTCCTCCTCTTTCATTAATACTATTACCATTACGTTTAACGAGTTCTTCTTTCATTATGTTTTCGTAAATCTCTTTTATCCATTGATGATTTTGTTCTCCATACTCAGCGAACATATCTGGATATATATCTTTCATTGTTTTATCGTTTTTAATTATTTCAATGACTTGTTTATACGATGGATAGGGATTATCCTTAATGAAACTCAATATTATCTTTCTATCCTGTTCCAGCTCTTTTTCTGTCACTCCTAGCATTGGCATTTTCCTCTTATTATATTAAGTATTTATTCCTTTAAGTCATTTTACATTATAATTATAACATATAAGGGTATAAATGTTATTATTATAGTATGGTTTTAGGGTTTTTGCCCCCAAGGATTTTCAAATGACATGAAGTCACCCCAAGGAATTTGTAGTGACATCATGACATCATGTCATCTGAAATTCCGTGCCCTCTAGAAATATGCCTAAAAATCCTTAATTTAGGTGGGGATTAGGGTTTTGTCAGTTGAAGGGTTTTAATGTGACATCATGTCATCTTAAATTCCGCGGGACAAGGGATTACATGGTGACACTGTTGGTGGATGTTGTGATGAACCCCCCTAATTTAAACTCATCAAAATTTCCAATATTAAATCACTAGGTATTTTATATAGGTCGTCCTGTTTATGTATTATTGGATTGTCACCCCATTTTTCCTTAGTGCCTGATGGTAGCCGTTGTGCAGTTTCAATATGTTTATTATTCCTGATGTTGCCACAATCCTTTTTACATAATTCTCTAGGTTTCCAAGTTGTAATGTTATTCCAGAGCCTAGTGCGTTTTCTGTAAGGCATTCCATATTTACAATAATCAACATCTTTAAAATCAAACTCATCCATAAACTCCTGATGTTTTAATAATCCAGTTTGTGGATTTTCGATTACAAAATATTTAGGATTGAAATATTTGATAATCTCAATAGTTTTTAAGACAATACTATTTGCATATTCGATATTCCTAATTCCCCTAGTTTTTGCTACGCTGTATTCAGTGCATGGGGGACTACTCCAAATAAAATCAAAATGGTTTCTGTCAAACTGTTTGTAATCCCACTCCAAAATATCAGTGTTGATATCAGCATTTTTCAAGTCTAATGATATTACATTAAATCCAAGCGACTTTGCTATGGTTCCGACGCTTTTTGTTCCACTAAATAATTCTAATAAATTCATATTATTAGAATTACTTAGATATTAATTATTCAAATAATACATATACTCCATCATCATTTTTTGAAATTTTGTAAAATTCTAAAGTGGTGCTTTTAGGTTGTTTGATTTTTCCTGTATTCAACATATCACAGTATTTCTTTTGCTTTGTAGGATAATCACCCGTTGGTCTTCCTATAGATTTTGCTTGAAATATCTTTTTGATTTTTTCTTTATCTTCATTGCGTTCAACTGGTTTCATTTTGTCATCAATCGATTTAATCATATCATTTAAGGTTTTGATATTTTTACCAATTAATGTTATCTTCTTCATTAAATCATTAATTTTATAATTCTCATTTTCAGACATTACTATATATTTATTTAGATAATTATTTATTTAATTATACTTTTTTCCTGAATAATTTAATGTTATATATGTAAATAAATTATATTCTAAGAGTCTTTCATCAATTTTATTTTTCAATTCTATTAAACCTTCATCGTTACATGTAATTTCAAAAAACTTCAACATTTTATCAAATTTATCCGGTTTAGTTATACCTTTCATAAAATATTTATTATTAAATTTAGCATCTAACCAATAAAAATATTCTATACTCAATTGTCTAGCAAAGTTTTTATCACCATCGAATATATCATTAATTTCTTCATCATCAAAAGTTATAATTCTATGGTCTTGCCCATTCATAGTTGGCATTATGATTATATAAATAATTAGATATTTATTTATTTATTTAATTATATATATTTATAAAGTGCAATTATGTTAAATCTACTCTTTAAATACTAATTTTTCATGATTTGTTTAATAGTTTCCTGAGTTTCGTTTTCATTATTATCCCGAGAGTGATGCATCCTTACCCCATTTAAAAGTTATACTATGGACATCAGTTTCTAAGTTGATACTGTCTTTAGTTTTATCAATACTCATTTTCTTATCATTTTTACTTATTTTGAAACTTGTTGGAATACATGAACATTTACATTTTTTATTATTTTTTATTTCTAATTCATTTTTAAGTTCTAACACCCTTTTACACATCGGACAAGCAATCTCAAATACTGATGTTTCTTTAACAATTTCTCCGCTATCTTCATCTGTTGAAGAAACACTTAAACCTATCTTATTCTTTTTGGTTTTCTTTTTTGGCATTTATATTAATATTTATATTTTTAATATATTGTATCAAAAACTTAATTAATTCTAAAATAAAATAACATATTTTTTACATCTATTATCAGTTATGACAACCCGTTCTATATTTTCTACTTCATTTATTATATCAATATAATCCGAATAACTCATATTCATATAAATAATAAGATAAAATAGTTATTTAATCTTATTATTTTCATGCATAATAGAATATTGGTGGGGCACAGCACTTGGGGTTTTCATTGCACACGCGAGCAAGACACAAAACTAATTAGCTTCAATGCTTATTGATTGAAAACAATGGAAAGCCTGTTCCATTTTTATGATATTCACTGCCAGCATATCATAAAAAATGATGTTCCATTAATATTAAATAGAATATGTATTTAAACTATTTTCTTTACTAAGTTTCATTGCAGTTGATAGACTAACATCTCTAATATTAATATCAATAACCTCTTGTACACTATTTATCATTTCATTTGTATACATATCGGGATAATCTTTCATAAAATTTACTAACTTTCTAAAATTAAAATCTCGGTTATTGTCATTTTCAATTGAGGACTTGGATACTACGATATTTTGTTTTTTAATTGCCGATAAAAAGTATAACATTGTATCATAATATATTTGTTCAGTGTCGGGCACTAAGATATCACCAAATTTATATATCCTCCGAATACTAGCCACTTCACTTAAATTAATAGATTCTATTGCCATTATGATATAATTATATTATATGTTTTTTATTTTATAAGTATTTATAATATTATTTTTATTATGCCTGATGTAAAACCAATTGATGAAATCAAATATGACTTTAAGCAAAGCAAGCACGAGGTCGTCCCTAAATTGCCGATGAGAGCTATGATTGTGGGCCCGTCTGGTTCTGGAAAATCAACTTTACTTGTATCAATGATACTTGATATTTATAGAGGAGCATTTGAAAGAATTTTTATCTGGTCTCCATCTGTAAATTTGGATAGTATTTGGTTGCCAGTGAAGAAATACATTAAGGAAGGTTTGAAAGTAGATAATGATAAAGAACCGTGTTGGTGGGATGAGTTCAATGTTGAAGATTTAGAAAGAGTTATAGAAACTCAAAATAAAATAATTGAATATCAGAAAAAACAAGGAACGAAGAAATTATTTAATATTTTGGTAATTTTGGATGATGTATCTGATAATCCAGCAATAACAAGAAATAACAAATTGTTAAATTCTTTATTTTGTAGAGGTCGTCATAGTGGAATATCAACACTTGTAAGTCTTCAAAAATCATCAACCGTACCACCAATTATTAGGGTAAATATAAGTCATTTGTTTTATTATAAAGTTAGAAATTTTAAAGAGATAGAAATATTGCAAGATGAATTATCAGCAATTGTTAGAAGCGATAATTTACATGAAAGCAAGAAACTAATTTATAAAATATATGAGACTGCCACTGATGAACCGCATAGTTTTTTATATATTAACCTTTTAGAAAAGAACCCTAACCGTATCTTTATGAAAACGTTTTCTCAATATTTGAAAATTACTAATTAAATAATTAAATAATTAAATAATTAAATATATATTAATATTATATGATATTTTATGATTTACCATTAGAAATTAAAGACAGAGTATTATCTTATAATTTAGGTGATGTTAGATTATTAAAAATAAAAAATAGTAATATTGTTAAAAAATATATTAATAAATATAAACCAGTTTACAAGTCTTACAAATTAAATAACATACATTATTTTGAAATTGATAATATTAATATTAATAATGGAATATCATATATTTTTAATTTAAGTGAGTTAGATAGATTACATAAAAAATATAAACCCTTAAAATTATTTATTGAATATTATATATTTGTTACATTTAGCTCGTTTACTCGTTGGTTTCATGTGTGTAATCGAACTTTAATATCAATTAATTTATTTGATATTTATAATTTTCTTAATAAAGACCTTCATAAAGTTAAATCAGTGTATGCGAGTGATATGGCTAATTTTATTTCATTACAAGTGAAAAAAATAACCATTAAAGTCATCAATGAAGACGACCAAATTATTATTGATGACTTTTATTTTTATCTTTGCAATTAATAGCATTAAGCCAAAGGCTTAATGTTATTAATTCAAAATAATGAATAACTACAAATTTGAACCGGTAATCTATATATTAATTTATCAGATTTTTCTTTTTCAATTTTACACATTCTTTCACTCATTTGCTTAATTGCTTTTAACTGTAATTTATCAATATTACTTAAATCTAATTGTTCTATATCAATATCATTAATTTTATCAATAGATGAAGTTTCAACATTACTATTTGAATTACCCATTATATATTATTATTTAGATTATAATATAATACAATAATAAATATTCAAAGGTATACAATACAATAATAAATATTCAAAGGAATTAGAATAGGCCAACAAAACCCCCACATAATAGGAGTACATAACATACAACACTTATGTGTTCGCCTGTCGAATTCCTCTTCTCTTCTTTGTCTTTTTAATTCTTTAATATATTCATCAAATTTAGAATGACTAAAATTAAATTCTTTATTATTACATTTATCTAATGTAAATTCATCTTTATTTAACTTAGTAATTTTACAACCACAATAACAAGTTTTTTCTCTCATACTATCATTCTTAAATAACACTTCTATTTTAACTTTTCTGTCAATGTCCGTATATATATCTAGATATATTAATTATTTATTTATTTATTTATTTATATATTTATATTTATATATTCAAATTATTTTTTTCTTTTTTAAATTCCTTAATTTCTTTTTCAAGTTTATCTACTTTATCATTTAATTCTAATACTGCTTTATGAACTAGCACGGGTAAAACTAAATAATTTAATCCTACATACTCTCTGTCTTTACTCACAACATTTTCAAATTCTTTCGGGATTGCTTTTAATACTTCATCTGCTATATATCCTATATGAGTTTTACCGCCATCATTTCTATCGTGTCTTTTAAACTTCTTCGGTTTAAATTTCTTAATAACATTCATACAATTAGATTTGATATTGTCTATATCATATTTCAATCTTGAATCAGATGAATCCACAAACGTTCCGTTGATGGTTACTGTTGTTGCTGTTAAATCTATATTAGTTCCTGTTGATGGTTCAATTAAATTACACAGCATTTTTTTCGTTCCTGCAACTGTTACATTTTCATTAAAAGTCGATGGAGCATTATTTGTAAAACTTTCAGTATTTACTGTAGTCCCAAATGTCTTATCAATAGATAATAAAACTGATGGAGTACTTGAGCTATCAGCAATTCTAAAAGCAGTGTTTGATGTTCTGAATATTACATCAATTGTAGATAAACTAGTTCCATCATAATAAGTTGATATTTCCGATGTTCCCATTTTAATATCAGTTCCAGTAGTCATTGAAATATTATTTAAAAATGAAACCGTTGTTAAATCGAATGATTGAATGGTATTAGTTGCTAAATATGCATTTTGAACTGCTAAGTTAGTATCAACAGTTACTAATGTTCCATTATTAGGTGCTATATGATTGCTTCTTAATGCTCCATTAGTTTTAACATAAACATCATCAGCAAATAAATTACCCATAAAATCAGCAGTAGCAGTATTAAAAGTCCATCCGCTAGAAATATTAACTGCTCCAACTATGTTAGATTGAACAGCAGGGTCTCCACAGATAAACCTAATTGAAGAATTAGCATCACTATTCCTCATATCAAAAGATGAAAAAGCACTAACATATCTATATAATTCACAATTTGTATCAATTGTTAATTTACCATCAGTATCAATATTAACATTATCACAATTAACAGCAGCATTTGTATAAATATTACCTAACACATCTATAGGTTTACTAAAAATAGTTTTATTACCTAATCCATCACACATCATATATTGGTTACTGGCATTAGTAATATCGCCAACAGAAAGAGAAACAAAATTAGGATGATGCATATAAAAACCTTCTATTGCATCTGGTGTATATGTTTCTAAATATGGTTCTAATCCATTTATTGAAGTATTGATATTATCTATTTTTGTTTTAATATCCGTTGAAAAATCATTATTTGTAAATAAATTTCCTTTCATATATACTGCCCCTTCGAAAAATGATGTACCATGCATCTGCGCAAAATTATATGAAGTATGAACATTACCATTAATTGTAATTCTTGAAGCATTATTAGGTCTTCCAATAATAACATCTCCTGTATTCCATCCTAGCCATAATCGATAAGGAGTAGCACCTTCTAACCCTTGATAAGAGTCTAACTGACATCCTCGTTTAAACTCGAGTCTTTGGTTACTAACTGCGTCCTGGATTCTAAATATTGGATTAGTATTATCTGTTAAACTAAGTATTAATGGCGAATTCACTGTCTGTAATGTTGTACTAACTTTGTCTAATTTTTGACTTATTACTGTATCTTGTGCGCTATCATTTGTAATTATTGAATTAACTGTGTTTGTATTTCCTGTTATTAATCCACTTAATCCATCTGATTGTAAAACATATCTAGCGTCAGAACCTGCTACATCTAAAATAGACGAACACGAAAATAAACCAGATACTTGTAAATTACTTAATATTGTAGTATTATGATTTAATAATATTTTATCATTTTGAAAAGTTGAAGAATTATTAATTTCTACATTTCCAAAACCTCTTTGATTCAAAAACATAGTTGCTCCACTTACATTTCCATAAACATAACTATCAAAATAATTATTATACATTTCAAAGAAATTATTATAATTTCCAAAATTTGCTATTTTGAAAATTGAAGTAGTTGTTATATTATGAATTAATGTATTATTTAATACTGATGTATTTAATTTATCTGTTAATAAATTATTAGTTGTTATTTTATTGTAATATAAATTACTATCAAATGAACCTGTTTGTAATTGAGATATTAAATGAGAATTTGATGAAATATTATTAAAATTAGTTGATACAGTAGAATTTAAATTATTTATTAAATTTGTATTTGACGAAATGCTATTAAAATTT
Organism: Effrenium voratum; assembly: GCA_963377175.1. Lineage (NCBI taxonomy): Eukaryota > Dinophyceae > Suessiales > Symbiodiniaceae > Effrenium > Effrenium voratum. The sequence goes on along the minus strand of CAUJNA010000308.1, from coordinate 46,770 downwards.
GTACTAGTTAAATTAGTATTTGATGAAATATTATTAAAATTACTTGTCATAGTAGAAATTGAATTATTTATTAAATTTGTACTTGATGAAATATTATTAACATTTGTATTAATTAAATTAGTATTAGAACTAATATTTTTAAAATTAGTTGCCATAGTAGAATTTAAATTAATTATTAAACTTGTATTTAATGAAATATTATTAAAATTCGTATTTGAAGTTATTGTCAGATTACCTATTAAAAAAATTGAACTAATATTATTTGATAATACATTAATTTCTGTTTTGTCATGTGTTTCAGTTATATCATAAAAATTAGCATTTATCTGCTCCTTTGTATAGGTGTCTGCTTGGTCTGCTTTACTATCTAATACTGTTTGAATGTCAGATTTACTCGCGTAAAGGTCTTCTATATCATTGACTGCTCCATCTTTTACTTGCCTAATTCTATTTGCTGTAATATCAAAGATATTCATTAAGTTTTTGCTCATAATATTATATTATTAATTAGAAAATTAATAATATCATATTTTTTATTTAATCATAAAATGTTACAGAATTTGAACGGATTTCAAGAATACACTCGTGCTGAAGTAGCAGGTAAAGGGTTTTCGGCATTACTGCACTTGTATATAAAGTAGTCCCATCAAGTGGTTTCACACGCAGAACCATATTAGAATTATTTTTTAAATTCATTCCGGTATAGGAACTATTTTCAAATTTCATTAAATTAAAACCAAACATAAACTTTTGTGTTTGGTAATCTTCTGCACGAATTAAAAAGGGTTTTTCAGAGCAATGCATAAGATGTAAATACGCTTCTTTAACACCTTGCACTTCTTGTGTGGGGATTACTTGATTACCAATTACAAGAGAAGCTGACAAATCATAATTACTATCATAACCGCCATACAATACAGAAGTACTTTGAGCCAGTGGATGATACATAGCATTCCACCATTTATAAATTTCTCCAAAAGAACCAACATAACCATCATAACCAGCTGGGGCAACTTCCCTACCAAATGAAATAAATATCTTATTAAGTTTAGAAACATTCCTGACAATTGTTGTGAAAATTTCAGAACTTTCAGATACTGTCTGTTCTTGTATTGTTTCAGTTTCCAAAGTAATTGGAAGAGAACCAGTTTCTAAAATTTTACTGTATTCGGCGTATAAAGAATCGTCGAGGGTATAAACATTTCCTTTGAAAAGCGGTTTTGTAATAGACCATAACTTACTTGTATTAGCATCAGTAAAAGAACTGGAAGCACCACCAACAATGATAGGGTCTGATGCATTATTACATAAATACATCTCTACGGTAATAGGACAATACGAAATTGGAATGAAATTATCTACAGTTTTAAAACATTTTAAATCGGGGTCATAAAATACATTAACAAAAGATTTAGGATTAATACCTACATATTGCCCGTGCTTACAGACCTCTTAACTCTATCTTCAACAACTCCTGCATCTGTGGTTGTAACACTCAAAAATCTATGGTCGTTATTCATAAACGAATTACCAAACCCTAAGTTTTCGTCAATTCTTTTTTGGTCTGATGACTTCAAAACATCGTGCATCTTCTCAACACGTGGAAGCGATGTAAGGTCACAAACTACAACATCACCCATCAATACACGAATACGACTAAAAAAGGCGTTTGCCTCAATGGGTCTTAATATATGCCCTGTTGTTTCATCAGTGTTATTCAATGTAAAGCCCATTACAAGACTTTTACAATCCAACCACTGGTTCGGTGGTCCTGTAATATTCCATCTTATTAATGATGAACCACCTGATGTATATGTTGAAACAGATGAAGGATAAAAGTTTTTACTTTCTTTCATTCTAATATAAGAAGCACCATCCTTCAAGCGAAACCTTAATTTACCTTCGTGTAATCGGTCTTCAATATCTAATGTTTCCATAACTTATATATTTAATAATAGAAAAATATTATATTATTCTATTATTAAATTAATTTATTTTAAAATGTGAATAATCTATAACTTTTTTTGAGATTTTTTTTTAATAGTTTTTTAGATTTATTTTTAATATTATTATTTTCAACCTTATAATTAGGTTCGCGTTCATCTTCTACAATCTTTTTAATGTCTCATAACTGACTTTCTTTTTAGGATTTATAGTATTTTTTATATCATTATTAGGCATTATATATAAGACTATAAAATTTCCTTTACAGGTTCAATGCTTCTTGATACGTCCTTGCCAGTATCACCATATAATGAGTGTTGATGATTTGTTAATGGGTTAAAACCTCCTCTATTTGATGTTATACTGCCTCTATCCAAAATACTGACTATATCTCCAAAATTTCGTATGCTTGTGTAGTTGTCATTGTTTTTGTTTGACATTGAAATAAAAGGAGCACCGTAAGTAGTTAATCTAATATTTCTATCAGGATTTTCTTTTAAATATTTAGCACTCGCACTACTACCCAATGAATGTGAAATAACTTCACTAATATTATGGTTTTCATCAAGTATATCGCTAATATCTCTATACCTTTCACTGAATGAACTTAAACCAAATGGAATTGTAATATCACTTAAAATATCATTAATATTTGATATAATATTATTTTTACCAAATGTCCCAGCAACATATAGTTTATTGCCATCAATAAAGAAACCTTTACCGTTTGTATATGCTTTGTTTAATCCTTCTGTGTCAGATAAATTATTATTATATTTAGGTTTGAATAATGATTTTTCTTGTTGAATTTCATTAATTATTTTTCTATACATTTCACTATGACCTTGATGAAGCGGATTGTATGATTTTAATTTTCCTTCTTTTAAATAATATTTATATTTATTTTTCATATATAATTAAATTATAAAATTTCTAATTAATTAATATAATGAGATTTCGTAAAATATATATCAACAGTGCTTATCGTGATTTAAATGACAGTCAATCTACATCAGATTTTGTTATTAATTTAAGAGAGCAACAAGAATGCGGACCAAATACTAAAATGATTTGTCACGAAGTATCTATCGCTAATTCATTTTATCCAATTGAAGATAATTTAAATAACAGATTATATTTAACATTAGGAGGGATATTAATAGGAGCACCAGTATATTATTGTATTGTAGCACCTGATAAAGGTAGTTATGTAGGTAGTGAATTAGCAACCGAATTACAAAATAAATTGAACACTGCAACCAATGGGACCGATGGAAACAGTAATTTTTTTACTTGTAGTTATTCATTAAAAACAAATAATATAACTATAAGTTGTAATTATATTTCTTACTTTTTTGTAATCCATACGGATAAAGAATTACAAACTAATTATAGTTTTGGTGTTGATTATGATAGAGATTATCCTAATAGTATTAATGACATTTTAGGAAATACTACTGAAAAAGTAAATAGTACAGCAGACCCGTTTGTTAGTGGATTTATATCATTTTTACCTGTTAAAAATATTTATATTCATTGTAATGAATTAAGTAACGGAAACCAGTTATGTAGTTTTGGTACTTCATCAATAATAAAGAAAGTACCAGTTTTAACATCATTCGGCAACCTCATATATGATAATGAACTAATTTTAAATGATGCTAATGATGTTAGTATGCGTTCATTGAATAGACTTCATTTTAGATTTACTGATGCATCGGGTAGAGTTTTAATATGAATGGAACAACAAGTAGTTTTAGTTTAACATTTTTTGAAGGTTAGAAAAGCATATATTAAATATTTTAATATAAATATTTGTTATATACTAATTATATTAAAATATTTTAATATAAATATTTATTATATACTAATTATATGGTTAAAAATATTGAAATAGTAGATGTAGGCATTGAAAATAATGAAGCACCTAAAGAAGTAGAAGACAGTAAAGAAGAACCTATTATTAATGAAGAAAGTAAAGAAGTAGAAACTAATAATATTATAAATGAAGAAAATAATAAAGTAGAAGAAGAACACGAACCAAAGCAAGAATTAAAATCTAAAACATACTCAACTGAAAAAGTGGAATGCCCAAAATGCAAAAAATATTTAACAAAATACACTTTCAGATATCGTCATAACTGTAATGGAATACCATTTAAAAAAGAACCAGACCCTAACAAAGTTGTTCGAAGAAAAATTATGCATCCTGCACAAGCAAAAGAATTTGAGAATAATGTATATGAAAAGGTTAAAGATAATATTCCAAAAGTGGATGAACAAGAAATAGAAAGAAGAGTTGAAGAAAGGTTAAGACAACATATAGAAAGCACAGCAAATAAAGTGTTTGAAACTGCAAAAGACCGTTACAATAATATTTAAATGGAACGAGATAATAAAAATAAACAGAAAATTAATAATTTAGCAAATAAAATCATTTAATCTAATTATTATTATATAATGATTATTGATAAAAAACAATTGCTTATGCGTCGTAGAGAAATTTATGACAACGTTGTAAATAGAATAACAGAACCACAAAATAAAGACAAACCGAATATCAGTGATGTTATTGATAGAAAAGCAGTTTTTGAAACAAACAAACCAAAAAAGAAGAATAAATATAAATCAACTCAACATTACTATTATGAAAGAGACAACAAGGCACACCAACCTAATTACACATATTTTAAAGAATTACAAGAACAATTAGAACGTCATAGCGCTAAAAAAGATTATGCTGTATTTCAAAATAAAAGAAGATATCAAGAAGAAGCACAGGCTTATTTTAATGAAATCCAAAGGTTGGAAAGTGAAAAATTGAGACATCACCCATCAAGTGAAACAGGTAAATCATATTCAGAAATGATTAAGAAGAAGAAAGGAATAATCAATCAATTAAGACAAGACGTGAGTTTCTAACGAACCTCACGAATCTTCGTGACTTTGATTTTGAAAAAAATAATTAAATTAATTAATTAGATTAATAAATATAATCTAATTAATTTAATATACTAATGAGATTAGACAATGCACAGATGAAAACATTAAAATCACAATTGAGATTCAGACCGTCTTATAATGAACTGATAAAGGAAATTACAAACGAAGAATATAAAAATAAGAATATCAGAGATGTAATAGACAGAAACGCCTATTATTTTCGTGATAGTCCATTAGGAACAGTGTATGATAATAATACAGTAGATTTGAGACAGCAACACTTTAAAAAAATGGTAGATGGAGAAAATCAAACAAAATATTTTGATATATCGAAGGATGATGAAATGGATGATTTAAGAGACGGTTCAATACAAACACTAAGTGCAACAATGGATGATGCAGAGGAACAACACGAACGACAAATCAGTCAAATTTCGAAAAGACTTAGTAGTGAACAAATAGCAGACCTACACCAACGAGCACAACGAGCAAAACAATTAGATGAAGATGACTGGCAGTCAGTAGCAACCGCAAAGTCAAGTGATGATTTACCGCAATTGGAAGATTTACAACCAAAAAGAGTTTCAAATTTACAAAAAGCAAGAGCAAGATTGCAATTGAAACGATTTATTGATGAAGATAAAGACAGTCCTGAACCAAAAAGAGTTTCAAATTTACAAAAAGCAAGAGTAAGATTGAAACTTAAGCGATTTATTGACGAAGATAAAGACAGTCCTGAACCAATAGAAATAAAAGAAGCAGAAAAAAGAATAGAGCAAAAAATGGAAACCGCTGGCAGTTCATCCACATTACCAGCAAGACAAACAAGAACACATAAGGAAACTATTGACTATTCAACTGATATAAACCATTGGAAAGGAAGCACAGTAAAAGAAGAAGACATATTATTTCAATTATATTTAAGAGGAGCAGGACTTACTGAAGAACAGGAACAACAATATTCAAACACAAAGAAAAAGGGGGAAGGTAAAAAGGAAACTGGTAGAACTTATTTAGTTGGACTGGTGGAGACACTTATAAACAGAGGAAAATGGACAACGAAAGTAAATGATGAATTGTTAAGAAAAAGAATGAACGATTGGAGAGATATGAAAGGAAAAGGCAAGGCAACAAAGGAAAAATAGATAATTTTACATAATTTTATCAATAATTATATACAATGATTAACAACCACAAGCAAGAGTTAAGGAAACGCCCTACATATGATGAAATGCTTAAACAAGCAATCACAAGCAAAATGAAAACAACAGTTATATTGAAGAAATACAAAAAAGATATGTTATTGAATAATTTTGATTTTGATAAAATGGATTTAATGAATTATAAAAATAAAGAAAGATATATAAACGCAAAAGTTATGATGGCAGACAAGGCAACACAAACGCTTAACAAAGAAAACAAGGCAACACAAACAGACCTACCAAATGATAAAGCGACACAAACTTACAATTTTGATGATGAGACAAAATATTTGGCGGTTCTTCAAAGAGTTTCAAAAGCAAACTGATAACCAAGGCTGAAGCAGAAGCATTAGCATTTACATATGACCCTGATTTATATGATGACGACGATGATGATGATAAAAATGATGATGATATTGATAAATATAGAAAGAAATTATTTATTTTGATGAGGATTATAGAATTTATGTTGAGGACGGGTTTTAGTATAGGACAAATAGTAGCACATTTAACATATCACACTACATTAACTACAATTCAAGGTTCTGAGTTATTAGTTAATTTAACAATGAATTCATTAGTAACATCATACGATATAGCAACTGCTATAATGAATTGGTTGAATACAAATGTTAGTGAGGAAGTTGAATTAAACACAGAATCCCCTATTAGCGTTAATAGTTCTCCACCTGTTGAGCTGAGCTCAATAGCTGATGATGAACAAAGTTCATCATTACCTATCACTGTTAATAGTTCTTCAACGCATACTGTTAATTCATCATCATCAGAAGAAAATTCTAATTATGAAATAGCACCACCAACAGAAATACCTATTCCTACTGATGCTGAAAGTGAAAATGATGGAGATAAGGATAAAGATAAGAATAAAGAAAAACAATAAAATAATAATAAAAATAATAATAAAATATAAAAATTAAAATACCAGAATTTGTAAAAATGCCTTAAAGAAATAGCGACTTTATTATATAAGATAAATGCCATTCTATAGCAGACACTCAGATGATGGAAGCGATAGATTGTTAGGAGGAATACATGATGAAGATGATTATAATGACTTTATGAATATGTTATTTATGAATAGTAGTTTTGTTGATGACATTGAAAGACATTATAAAAGTTCAGATGCTGATGTGTTGCCAAGTCCTACTGATAGCGAAGAAACAACAGAAAATAAAGAGAAACAATATCAAAAGGATTATCATAAAAAAATACTTTCAAGAAAAACTTAATAAACCTTATACATGTAATATTTGCGGGAAATCAATGGCCAACAGTTCTAACAAATCAAGACATGAAAAAAGTAGAAAGTGCCAGAGTACTAAAAATAAAGTCTAATTGGATAATATTAATTTAATTTTAATTTAATTAATATAATCCAATTTCAATATATGAGTAAACTAAGTAATGAGGAGGTAATGTGCAATATCTACTATGATTTAGAAACAGGTTATGGTTCTAAACAAAGCTTATACAATCAAGCAAAAGAGAAAGGAGCAAGTGTAACATTAGAAGAAGTGGCAAAGTGGTTGAAGAAGCAACCTAACAAGCAAATAAAGCCGTATCAGAATTATAACAGTTTCTTAGTGCCATATGCCAGAGCAGAATTTCAAATAGATATTATGGATATGAAAATATTTAAGAAAGAAGATGAAGTACGCTATGCATTGATTGTAATAGATGCTTTCAGTAAATTAGGTTTTGTGTATCCAATGTTTCAAAGAGACAGTCCAAATGTTTTGAAAGGTTTGAAAGAAGCATTTAAAGTTATGGGTGAGCCTGTGGAAATCTTTTCTGATGATGACGGAGCATTTAAAGCAGAAGTAAAGAAATATTTAGATGATTTAGGTATAATACATAAAACAACGCTAACACATGCCAATATTGTGGAGAGATTTATTAGAACGATGAAAAAAGGAATAGGAGACAGAATACACTTTACTAAAGGTAGATGGACTGATATGTTGAAACCTACATTAAAGAAATGTAATAGCGCTATTCACTCATCAACTGGAATGAAACCAAATGAAGCGCATGATGATGACAACAGAGCAAATGTAAAAGCAAACCTTACACTGAAGCAAAAGCATATGAGGAAATATCCTAAATTATCTGTTTCAGACACAGTGAAAATATACCAAGGAAAAGGTAATTATACATCGAGGAAAGAGACCAACCCAAAGTGGACAGAAAGGAAATACAAAATAGAAAAGATAGAAAAAGATATAACATTACAAACATACTATGTCTTGGAAGGATTGAAAAAGCATTCTTTGCGCCATGAATTATTACTAATTGAAAATTGAAAATTAAAAATAATAATTTAGACTGATAATTAGTTATTTAGTTCTTAGAATTTTTTTGACTTTAAAAAGACTTAAAGAGAAAAACCATAATTAAATTATATAGATAATAATATGAATAGAGATTTACCGCCAGATGAAAACACTAAAATAGTTAAGTATCTTCTTAAAGAAAATTTAGGAGAATACAAAGTAAATAATAAAGGGGAAAAACTTAAAACCATAATTATAGGAAACAACCAGTATAGATATAATCCAGAAAAACCAATAAGCAATAGATTGAGTAAGAGACTTGAAGCAGTAAAGAAAACTAATGACTACAAAGCAAATCAAATCAGAGAAAGAGTAGGAGCAAGAACGGTTTTAAAACATGCTATTAAGAAAAAAGCAGTAATAACAGAAGAACGAAGCGCCTTTAGAGCATATGCTAACGCCTACACAATTTCAAACATTCATTTAAAAGAGTTGAACGGATTGACTTATTTTAATTATCAATTTGACAAACTTAATGAATACTTGAAAGAGAATAGAGGAATGAAACTGAATGCTACAATAAATATGAAAGTTATGAACTTATTTGATGAGGAGAGAAACGTAACAGTTAGGACAAGGTCGTACACTATTGTAAATGAAGAGGAATTAAGGAATGCTTTGAAAAGAATGAGACCTGATGTTGAAACAAGAATTTTAGATATGGCTTTGTATCAGTCAGGATTAATAATTAGCAATATTAATAATATTCATATCATGTATAATAAATATAATCCGACTAGAGCTGTCAAATATATTGAACTTCCAGAATGGATTAAAAAGAAAAAGGCATGTATCAATATTAAAAATCAAGATGACAAGTGTTTTAAATATTCTATTGAGTGTGGATATTGTAAAATTTGTGATAAAGCACACCCTGAAAAGATGTTTCATTACAAAAAAATAGCAAGTGATTTGATTTTTGATGGTGTGAGTTTTCCTGCTAATAATAATGATATAGATATATTTGAAGAAAATAATAAATCAATATCCATTAATGTTTATGAAATTGATGATAATGAACAAATTGTTATTAGTAGAAAATTGAAAAATAAAGATGCGTCTTTTCATTTTGATTTGTTAAGAGTTGATGATGAGGATTGCAGTCATTATGTGTATATAAAAAGTTTGAGCAGACTTATTAATAATCAAAAAAGCAATCATAATGGTAAGTCCTATTTTTGTAAATATTGTAATCATGGATTTAGAAATGAAGAATTATTAAATAAACATTATGATAGCGGATGTATGGAAGTTGATGGACAGCAGATAGTAATGCCTAAGCCTTATGAGAAAGTTAGTTTTAAGCATCACTTCAAAAAGTTAAGATGTCCTTTTGTTGTATATGCTGATTTTGAATGTTTGACAGAGGAACTGAAAAAACCTGATGAAGATGAAGATAAAAACACTTTTTCTTATCAAGAGCATAAACCATGTGGTTTTATGCTAAAATGGTTAATGCTGTTGATAATACAAATTATGAATTTATGTATCGTGGTAAAGATGCTGTTGATGTGTTTTGTCAAAAACTTAATGAGATTAGGGCAGAAGTAAAGGAGAAGATGGGAGAAAACGAAAAAATAGACATGACTGATGAAGACAAAGAAGATTTTAAAAATGCTAAAAACTGCTTTATTTGTGGAGACAAGTTTAGAATGAACTATAAGAATGCCAAGGAAGAAGAGAAATATAGAAAAGTTAGAGACCATTGTCATTGTACAGGTAAGTATAGAGGTTGTGCTCATAATGTTTGCAATCTTAATTTTTGTAATAGATATTTTAAAATTCCTGTATTCTTCCATAACATGAAAAATTATGATGGTCATTTAATTATTCAAAATGCGGATAAATTAAGTAACAACAATAAAATAGGTGTCATCGCTCAGAACAGTGAAAAATGTATTAATATCAGTTTTGAAAGTTTGAGTGTTAAAGACACTTTTGGGTTTTTAACTGCTTCATTAGATAAGTTAGTTTCAATGAGTAAGTATGATAATACAGATGAAGAAGATAAAAGTAAATGGTTATTGCGTGAAAACTGGAAAGATAATTTTAGGTTCAGTAGTAAAAATGATTTGATTAAGAGTGAGAAATGTCTAGATTTGTTGACTGATAAAGGTGTTTATCCTTATGACTACATGAATTCATTTGATAAATTTGATGATGAGCAATTACCGAGTAAGGATGATTTTTATAGTCAGTTGAGTGAAGAAGGTATAAGTGTTGACGACTATGAAAGGGCAAAAATTATATGGCAGCATTTCGACATTAAGAATATGGGTGAATACCATGAGTTATATTTGAAAACTGATGTATTATTATTGACTGACATTTTCGAAAATTTTAGAGATGTGTGTGTGAAATATTATGGATTGGACCCTGCTTATTATTATACATTGCCTAACTTTGCTTTTGATGCTATGCTTAAAATGACTGGTGTAGAGATTGATTTAATATATGACCAAGAAATGTATGAAATGATAGAAACAGGACTTAGAGGAGGGATGTGTATGGTTTCTACTAAAAAAGTTGAAGCAAATAATAAATACATGGGAGAAGAATATGATAAAAATAAAGAAAGTAGTTATATTAACTATTTTGATGCCAATAATTTGTACGGGTTAAGCATGATACAAAAACTGCCATATAAAAATCTAAAATGGGATGATACATTAAAAGAAGAAGACATTATTAATTACAAAAATAATAATATTGGATATATTCTAGAAGTGGATTTAGAATATCCTAAAGAATTACACGATATACACAATGACTATCCAATGGCACCTGAGGTTAT
>CAUJNA010000308.1:0-35433 GCA_963377175.1 Effrenium voratum | reverse complement strand
ACGGCCACGCACGCACGCACGCACGCACGCACGCACGCACGCACGCACGCACGCACGCACGCACGCACGCACGCACGCACGCACGCACGCGCGCACGCGCGCACGCACGCACGCACGCACGCACGCACGCACGCACGCACGCACGCACGCACGCACGCACGCACACACACACAGACTTAAACTCCAGATGGAGGGTGCTAATCTTTCGAGTACAACTGATGAGTCTCGAGTACAACTGATGAGTCTCGAGTACAACTGATGAGTCTCGAGTACAACTGATGAGTCTCGAGTATGATGAGTTTCGGCTCGCAAGACGCTTGGTTTCCGCGGGCAAAGAGGGGACCTTGTTGGGGGGAGCCCTCTGGCTGCCCACGACGGGGCCCAAGAGCGACTCGATGCAGGTACATAGCTGAGCGTCCCCAGCCACCTCCCTTCCAGTGACCTAGCTTCGTTGGATCAGGTCAGTCACTGGTAGCCTGATCCCCCTGCAGTTGTATGGTGGCAGGGTATTCTGCCACTCCGCACACACACGCCCCTCAGTGAGGGGCGAAAGTCTTTTGTTCCCGTCGGAAGATCACACAATCGGCTCATCCTTGCTAACGTCTACCAAAATATCCGCTGCGTCTGGGAGAGCGCGAAACTGCACGCTCCGCACGAGGCCGCTCAGAAGACGGGGACGAAAGATCTCCAAGATGAGCAAGACGTGTGCCGCCATAGAAGACAGGAGGAAGCTGCAAAGCAGTCGAGCGATCACCGTCAGAAATCGGGGGGGCATAGGTGAACATCTCCTCGACCCGGATGATGTCCGAATTTTGCACGTCAACAAGTGGTTGATCCAGAGCATGATGGGTGGAGAAGGACTCAAAGCGAGACAGACTGCGTTGGTAACCTTGATGTTGCCAGTCACGAATTGTCCATGCTTGACTGGGTTCACAAGTCCCATCGTCTGGAGCAGTTACCCGTTTCCACTCCCGAAACGAGTTGTCTGGTAGGTCAGGTACTGCCTCTTCTGGGTGCCACAGTTGAAGTTGTCCCGGAGTGTAGATCCGCACCCACTCCTGATCATGCCAGACGGAATATTCAAGCCATGGGTGCTGCTCGGCAGTTCGGGCCGACGTCTGAGTCGTATCATCTATGTCCATGTCGAAGTGAAAGACAGGGCGTACCGCAGGTTCCGATCCAGCTAGCAAGGAAAGACTCACCATGCACAACCTTGCACAACCATGCGCAACCTGCCAACACACATGGAAGCAAGAGCAAGAGATCAAAGCGCATCAGTCTATTCATCGCCTAGGCTTCTCCTTGTTGGTAGAACTGCATGGTTGGCTCGCAGGCAGATTTGGATCAACGACCCCAATAGACTCAGGTGGTTCAACTCCACGAGATGCACGTGGTGGTTGGTGCTGGTAGGACGCTTGACGCGCGCGATCCGATAATTGCTGACAGATCCCAGCTTGAAGACGAGTGAGATCATCCGTAGAGAAGGCCGAAGCATCCGAAGATCGAAGAATCACGTTCAACATCTGCGTGGTCATACACAAAGCCGAAGATTGCGTGGCCACGCATCATGAGCAAGGTTTGGGGCATAGAACTCCTTCCACTCCCTGTATGTATGAGGCGGAGGCGGATCATCACGTTCATCCTGTGGTGTCCATGATCCCGGATGAAAAATATTGACCAATTGAGCGTCTGGTTGTTGAGGATCCGGGCACCACTCCAGCCACGGCATGACAACTCAAAACATAGACGCACAATCGAGAAGTACACGGCTGCAGACAACAAGCACTTCATGCGACGTATCAACAAACATGCCAAGCAAACGCAAGACACTCAATCCAGCACTCACAGCATATGCAGCGCCGAACACCGCGGTTTGTAGCCAGACGCGACTCAGGTGTCGAGGTCACTCGCCCAAATCAAATTGAAGATCATGGAAAGGCGAGGACGGACGTCAGCCACCATCCGAGTTCGAGGATGCCGACGAAGAGGACAATCCAGCGTACATGAGGTCCGGCGACCCCGAAGGGAAAACTGGCCGCGCAATGTTCGGGCGCGGATGGCCGAGCCGTTGGTATCCTCTGGTGAGCCAGTCACGATATTGCCATGTATAAAAGGATGCATATGAGACCGGCTGGGAAAAGGAACCCACAGTGGTGCCTCCCGTGCTGTCACTAGGCCAATACACTTCGAAGTGGTAGAAGCTGCGCCATTCCCGATAGGTTGAAGCCGGTCCCAAGGTGGAGTCGGCGACTGGTTGCCACGGACCGGGTACATCTCGAATCCATTCAACTCTTGTGTTCGCAGGGCCATTGACGATGTCATACTCAAAGTAGCGTGGTAGGGACCATCTCGCAGTGCCAAATATTGTGGAATTGAACATACCAACCGAATAAGCCGCTTTGAGGCAAAAGGAATCGGCGAAAGCATGGATATGGAGAAAACACAACACAACTCAAGGCAACCCAAGTTGAAGCAGCAAGCGAATCGGACAACAAGCGCAGCGTTTTAACCAACATGTTGTTCAAGCATCAATCCGACTCGTTCCAATCGAAATCGGGATCATAGCTCGGTGGGCGGGAAGGTTCCTGCCACGCACCATCAGGAACTGAAGACACCGACGAGGAAGTAATTTCTTCATTCACGAACTCCGTCGATCCAATGGTTGGTCGTGGAATGCCAAGGCGTTGATAACCTCGCGTGTTCCAGTCTCGGAATTCCCACACGTGATAGGACACGTACGAAATAGGCATGACATTGGGATCCGCAGCGGTGCCTCCGGTGCTGTCTGTGGGCAAGTACACATCGAAGTGGTATGTCTTGCGCCACTCCCGATACGTGGAAGTGTGGTCCGGGGCACGTCCCAGGGCGGCTGTGGCCACAGGTTGCCACGGGCCCGGTGTGTAAATCCGAATCCATTCCAAGCCTCTCTCGATGTGGTACTCAAAATAGTGCGGATACATGACAGCCAAATGTGTCGTCACAATGCTGTTACAAGGAAGCGCAAAGCCAAGGGATCTGCGGCGAAACACTCATGCCATGACTAAATTGAATGCAATGTGAATGTTGCAAGCGGTGCAATGCAAGGCAACTTTTCAAACTGAAGGCAGGACGAATCAACAAAGTCTGTAGTGTATGGCGGCAATGATTCACCGCCGCTGATGACGCGCGCACCTGCAGTGGTAATGTCCTGGTCGGCGACGAACACAGGGAGAAAGACATTTCCGTCCATGATGTAGAAAAGCATGACAGTAATGCTTGCATCTTGTCGTTACGGACCGTGTTGGACGAGTAGCCCGTTTCGAAGGGAACACAGTGAAGGGCCGCCGCGAACGCCGCAGGGCAGAGGCGGATGCTGTTCGAGAGCGTTTTGGAGAACGCGTGAGACTGCGTAGATCATCATCACGGGATTGGTCAGCGCTGCAAACTGAGCGGCGTGTGCGCTGAGGTACCATGGTGGCCGGGCATGACTGTCCTCGAGGAGAAGGGCTAGAGGAAGCTCGCAATGAGGGCATAAACTGTGGGTGAAGAATCACCGGTGGTGGTGGCGGTGGTGGAGGAGGTGGAGGCGGAAGAAGTAGTGGGAACCGTGGCGGGGTTGGCGGTGAAGCAGTCAATCATCATAGATTCCACAGCGGCGAAGTTCAGCCAACATGGTGAAAATGCAACCAATGAAAACTACAATGTGGCGGCGACATACATGCAAGAAGCAACGAGCATCAAGCAATTCACAGCACAAGCAAAGTCAAGCACTTCATCAAACAAGTACAGAGCAAGAAGAGGACGGACAAGTTTTGAACCGTTCATCAATCATGACACAACTGCCACCCGGGCTCAATATGTAAGCAAAGGTAACTGCTCACCCTGTGAGTAGGGATGAGGTGACACAACGCTTTGTCAGTGAGCTTGGTGATGTAGCCAGGCTCCAGCCGCAAACGTAGGTGCGTCTCCTTTTGGGGTGCGTTGACGCGCCTGAAAGAGCTGGGTCGACATGGATTCCAAGAACTTGTTGCCGTTGAGACGGGATGGGTGATTGGCCCACTTGATCAATGACGCCAATGTAGTGGTAGTGGGCGATTGCGATACAAGCGTGGCTGATCACTGGTCCATGTGTAGTGCTTGATGACGTCTTCTGGCGTGCTGTGCATGGTGAGCAATTGTGACGCCGCCGGCTTGGAAGGCGGTGAAGAAAGCCCGTGAAGAGACTGGATGATCCGAGGTTGCACCGAGCCATCAAACGACTTGCCATCGAGGGCCGCTGCACTGTAGGGAGCTGGTCGGTGTCGAAGATTGTGTGTGGTTGGCCGGTGGTGGTGTAACCAACTCTGCATCAGCATCTTTCTGGGTTGGCACCGTAGGGGAAGACGAAGCGCGTAGCGATGCCGAATACTGAGCCTGGAGCAACTCATGAGCTCGATTTAGATCATTGAACTTCTTGACCATGTCTTCTGCTTGGGTAGAGGGCGTGAGAGTCGCGTGGTGCTGCTGAAGAAACTGAAGCACCAGGTTGGCCAAATGGTCGTGAACCTTGATGCGCTGGTTGAAGTCGTCAAGGTTGAGCCCCAGCGAGTTGGCAAGGTCCTTTTCCAAAGTAAGCAGGTTGACCGACTGTAATCGTCGCAGTAGTTTGGAACAGGTACTCCAAAGCAGGGCCTCGGTGCGAGTGCGAAATCCTTCCCACGTCACGAATCTGCCGTGAGCAAATGGTCGCAGTAGCCAGTTGGTGATACCCCCGTGAATGACCTGTACCAGGCGAACGTCCCGGATGTCCATGCCAGACATGTCACGTAGATTGTTGTGCGGGGTGCTGGCAACCGTCATGGGCAGGCTAAAGGAGTAGAGCTGGTTGATGTCTAGCATGCCATCACCAGGTGTCCAGTCAACCGGTGGAGTAAGCCACGCTTTCTGAGGTCGAATTGGCAGCGCAGCTGGGTGTCCAGGCGATGGCGAAGCTTGGGGAGAAGTAACCGGTGGTGGCATCACGGGCGTCATGAACTTCGTTGGCGCGGGCTCCGGAGGAACCGGCATCATGTAGTTGATCGGTGAATGAGGAAATTGCTGCGTAGGGTTTGGATTTGATTGATAATTGCCTGGCATCACTGGAAAGGTGTTGTTGGAGTTGTAGCCCGAAGTGTGTTGCCAGGATACCAAGTTGTTCCAATCCATGCCCTCCGAGACCTGATTGTCATTGTGTTCACGTCGGCGTGATTTGCGAGGCTGAGGGGAAGGACTCCGATCCCGTCTGCGCCGAGTTCTGGATCTGTCACGATCATCCCGACGCGACATGACAAAACAACAACACGTCCGAAAATGATGAAGCTCGTCCTTGAGGAAAGATACAAACGACAAGCCACAATCAACGGCAGCTCATGAAAGCAGCGGCAGCCAGCGTGGTGAAACGTAGCTATGAAGAGGTGGCTGTCTTCCCTTTAGTGAAACCTCCTTCCTGGTTAAATGCGAAATTCCGCTGAACTATGATAAGCACGTTGAGGTCAAATTTTCCGACAGAGCCGGCCCGGGGTCACACAATGGGTACACCCGAGGATTCCCCACCACACTTAAACTCCAGATGGAGGGTGCTAATCTTTCGAGTACAACTGATGAGTCTCGAGTACAACTGATGAGTCTCGAGTATGATGAGTTTCGGCTCGTAAGACGCTTGGTTTCCGCGGGCAAAGAGAGGACCTTGTTGGGGGGAGTCCTCTGGCTGCCCACGACGGGGCCCAAGAGCGACTCGATGCAGGTACATAGCTGAGCGTCCCCAGCCACCTCCCTTCCAGTGACCTAGCTTCGTTGGATCAGGTCAGTCACTGGAAGCCTGATCCCCCTGCAGTTGTATGGTGGCAGGGTATTCTGCCACTCCGCACACACACAGACACACAGACACACAGACACACAGACACACAGACACACAGACACACAGACACACAGACACACAGACACACAGACACACAGACACACAGACACACAGACACACAGACACACAGACACACAGAAACACAGACACACAGACACACAGACACACAGACACACAGACACACAGACACACAGACACACAGACACACAGACACACAGACACACAGACACACAGACACACAGACACACAGACACACAGACACACAGACACACAGACACACACAGACACACACAAACCCACACAAACCCACACAAACCCACACAAACCCACACAAACCCACACAAACCCACACACCCACACCCAAACGCACACAAGCACACGCACACAAGCACACGCGCACACGCGCACACGCGCACAAGCACACAAGCACACAAGCAGACAAGCACACACGAGCACAAGCACAAGCACAAGCAAAAACACGAGCACAAGCACAAGCACGAGCACAAGCACCAACACAAGCACAAACACAAACACAAACACAGACACAGACACAGACACAGACACAGACTCAGACACAAACACAAGCACAAACACAAACGCAAACGCAAACGCAAACGCACACGAGACACACACACACAGAGACACACACACACACAGAGACACACACACACACACGAACTGCTGTGCGGCGCCGGAGAGTCGAGTCAAGCGGGGGTCTCTGGCGGCGCCTGTCGGCTGGCTGTTCAAAAACAAGCCTCGGCATCAGCCACGTTGACGCTACACTACTGAGTAATTGAAGCGACAAACAATCGACGACACAAGCAACCAAATCTCGGACGGCACGAGCGACACCCCGACCGTGAGATCGACCGTCATTTTGAAATCGTTGTGCGCGTGTCAAACGTGCGTTCTCCGCGTGTTGTTTTATGATGTTTTATGCAACTGCGAACGAGCAAGAGAACGTGGCACGAGACTCGGGCGGGCATTGCTTCTCTCTCCTTGCATATCCTTGTCACGCCGTTCTCCTCACACTAGGCTCCCGGAAGCATTCGCCCTAAAGCTGAACCTGCTTGCAAGGCGATGTAAGAGCTGTATGCAGAAGAGCAGCGTGGATCCTGGCAAAGCGCAACATTTGTTTGTCAATCTGGACGCACCACTGTGGTCAAAGGAAGATACAAGATCAGGCATCCGGTCCTGCAGAGCGTGATGGCATCTGCGCGCCGCCTCTCCTCCGTGAGCTCTTCCAGCATCTTGGATTGGACAAACTGACAGGGCATCCTCTGCAATCTGAAAATTGCAACACTCAAGGGGTGCCTTGTACACACCCCTTTTACATACCCCTTGGGCAAATGAACCCAAAAGGCCTGCTGATGTTCATACCCCTCTCCTCGAAAGGGGTAATACCCCTTATAAAGTGGGTTGGAAACCACGGAAGCCAAGGCACATGAACAAGGGGTATGTCCACCCTTAGAGACACAGAAAAAGAGCACATCCATCAGTTGGTTGCACAGATGTGAGAGAAGGCTGCTGGAACCCATCTAAATCAGTGGAACCCATCGATTTCTATCCAAACCAATCACAGCGGACGGAGACGCAGCGCGCAGCGCCGAGTCACCGTGGTGTTTGTCGGATCCTTTGGCTTCCACCTGTAACCTGCGGCCACCGTGAAGGCTTTTCTGTACACAGGTATATTTATTTTACGCTGGGGGGTCCACACAAAAAGGAATATTCATGCATATCTTGCTCTCTCTCTCTCTATAATATGTGTTTACATGTGTACTCATATCATATGTACTATATGCATATATATATATATAATATGTATTACACATATTGTATTCGACTATGTTGTGCGTACGCAACGTTTTTGCTATCCACAGTTCTCAATTGCCACAGATGGCTTCCCAGAATGGCAGACTGCGCCATGCGTAGACTGCCCGACTTGCTGAAATGATCCTGTCGCGCCACATGGCAGGGAACTCAGAAATTGATGCCGTCGCTCCGAGCCTTGATCCACCCAGCCGGCCACTTGGTCCGCTTGCTCCTCACTTTGCACTGCCTTGGCTTCTCCGATTGCCTGATCCTCTAACAGGATATTCTGGGCCTTTCACATCAAACGTCAGAGCCGAGCCCAAGAGGGCCACATACAAATTGGCCTCTTCGGTTTTTTCGCAGGGCGAAGGCAAGGAAAGCAGAACCCGTTGATGTAAATCTGAAGTCAACAAGGTCAAAGCATAGAACAATGGAAAACCACCGTGGCTGGCTGCTAGACGCATCCAACACTGATCGGCAGGTCCCAAACAAAGTGCGATAGGAGCCTTGCTGTCAGAATTGCCTTGCACCAAGCTGCGAGCTCCCAAATGTTTACGGAGTCATACTGGTCCGGGCCTGAGAAGCAATAAAGCAAACAAAAGACTTGCCAAACTATGCAAGAACAACTTGACACATCTGCACATGCACAAACACAACAAATTGCCATCGCCCTCAAGCAGTGCCTGTTCCGTCAAACTGGCTATGATAATGCCGCTGTGAAGAAACAGACATAAAGACGCACAACAAGCGGCGCTCGAACTTGCGGACCAGCGCGTCGCGAAGCTTCTTTTCGTAGGTCTCCCTGAAAGCTTCCCCGCTCGCAGACCGCTCAAAGTGGCCATGATGGGTCCAAATCCAAATCGTACCCCCAGTGAACATCCCAATCCCCAAAGCCTAAAATGGGTGGTGCACCTGCCAACCAAAATGGGATCCCAAACCATTTCTGACAACCGCAGCCAGTTGGTGCGTCCCTTCTTCCACTATTCAACGCAGTCTATTTTAGGGGGAACCCTCCCAACCAAAAAAGAAACGGGTGAGAAAGGGCACCCAGCTGGGGCACCTGAACATGCCATGGCGCCTGGTTTCGCTGCCGTGGATCGTCTGGTCCTTGAAGTCACGATCGCCCTGCGATTAGAGGAGTGGTTGGGTAAATGAGGTGTGGCCCCTTCTGCTCGCTGAAGCCCTCCGAGAAAAAAAACGGCTCTCCTTTTTTTCAGAGGGTCCTTAAGTAGCTTCTAAGGATGTACTTAGACCCCCTTTTGACCCCCCAAAAGCCATCCTCAGAAGGTACTTGGACCCTCTGGGTTTGTAGCTTCCCTTGAACACTCACCCCAAACAGGGTACCTTTCGCCTCAAACAAATCGACACCACCCACATCCCCACATGTCTCGATGGCTTTCCCCGCCTGAGCACTGGCTCCGCAGCCCATCAGCGGCGCGACAGCTACGCTCCCTAGGCCTTTTTTCGCGCCCTGGAGGGAGCTGCCTTTTTGGGCAAAATCTGTTTGGTTCCTTTTCAGGATGTTCTGTTTTTAGCCACCGAGCTTGCTCATGCCTGTTCTCCACTTAAGGCCGAATTTCCGGACATGCGGATTTGGCCATCTCCGATGCTCGCTCATGCTTGTTGACACCTTGCTGCGCAATGCCTGCGGACGAGCGCCAACAATGGGGCCAGCAAAGGTGTCACGCAGCGCCAGTGCCACAAAATGAGTGGTGACTCAATATTATGGGTGTGTCTTCTTTTGAAGGTGCCCCTCTTTTGGTGGTCTTAAACGGAAACCAAAAGGAAAACCATCGTTCTGGGCGTCCAAAAAAAACTAGACCACGGTTGGCCCGAAAGCAGAACATCGCAAGCGAGGTTGTCCGCACAGTCCGCGCGTCAAATCCAACTGCCTCCTGCAGCAAAAACTCTACAGCCCGTGGCTCTGGAAGAAACCCTCCACGTCGGGCGGCAAAACCTTGTTAGTCTTCGCAGCCCAGTCACGCGCCGTTTTTTGGCACGACCTACATCCGGGGTCTACGTGTGCTACTTCTACGTAGTGCCGCATGCAAGTCAGACTTCGGGCTTCCGCTGCGTAGAGAAAGAGGTACTGCAGCTTCTTCTCCAAGCCGAGCTTCCAATCATTCTCGTGACGGCGCCAGTTCGCGCAGTGTGGCTGCCGATCACAAGGAGATCGCAATCCGTCTGTGCTGCGCGCAGTCGCAGACTGCCCTTGGCTTCCGCGTGGAGGTTGAGGAAACTGCGAGGAACCAGAGCTCGTGCCACCAGCTGCACCATGTTGGCCATCAGCACCTGTCCTCGCACCCACACCCATTTGCCAGAAAAAAGAACATGATTTGCCAGACAAAAAACAAGTATTACAGTTCGCTCCTCATTCAAGCACGCACGCACAGACCCGCAGGAAGCGCAAACACAAACGCACACACATACACACGCACACACACACACACAAACCAACAGAAAAATGCAACGCGCGCACGCATGCACGCACATATGCACGCAACAGCTGCTTGGGCACGTGCCCTGCGCGCAAGTTGCTCTGCACAAGTGCTTTGTGCAACTTGCTCTGTGCAAGTTGCGCTGCGCAAAGTGCTCTGTGCAAGTTGCTCTGCGCGAGTTACGCTGCGGAAGTTGCTCTGCAAGTTGCTCTGCGCAAGCTGCTCTGCGCAAGTTGCTCGGCGCAAGTTGCTCGGCGCAAGTTTTGCAGCTGGAGCTGCAGGAATGTACTCCGCGTACTACTCTTGTGATTTTGGAGCTGGAGGTGCGGGAATGTACTCCGCGTACTACTTTTGCACTTAAAATTTGCGACTTTCAGCTGGAACTGCGTGCAGCCAGAGCTGCCGCGGACCAGGCGGGGATCGCACCCGCGACCGCGCGACATCGGAGAGCAGCCGCGCAAACCACGAGACAATTGCCAAAGACAAATTCGCAAGCAAAAAGCACGCAAAAAAAAAGGAGACAACTCCCGAGGACTACGTGTGCTACTTCTACGTAGTGCCGCATGCAAGTCAGACTTCGGGCTTCCGCTGCGTAGAGAAAGAGGTACTGCAGCTTCTTCTCCAAGCCGAGCTTCGAATCATTCTCGTGACGGCGCCAGTTCGCGCAGTGTGGCTGCCGATCACAAGGAGATCGCAATCCGTCTGTGCTGCGCGCAGTCGCAGACTGCCCTTGGCTTCCGCGTGGAGGTTGAGGAAACTGCGAGGAACCAGAGCTCGTGCCACCAGCTGGACCATGTTGGCCATCAGCACCTGTCCTCGCACCCACACCCATTTGCCAGAAAAAAGAACATGATTTGCCAGACAAAAAAAACAAGTAGTACAGTTCGCTCCTCATTCACGCACGCACGCACAGACCCGCAGGAAGCGCAAACACAAACGCACACACATACACACGCACACACACACACACAAACCAACAGAAAAATGCAACCGCGCGCACGCATGCACGCACATATGCACGCAACAGCTGCTTGGGCACGTGCCCTGCGCGCAAGTTGCTCTGCACAAGTGCTTTGTGCAACTTGCTCTGCGCAAGTTGCGCAAAGTGCTGCGTGCAAGTTGCTCTGCGCGAGTTACGCTGCGGAAGTTGCTCTGCAAGTTGCTCTGCGCAAGCTGCTCTGCGCAAGCTGCTCTCCTGGCAACAATCAGCACAGCAAAACAAACACCAGCAAAACTCTCCAGATTTCGATCCTGGCCTGTGGCCTGGCCTGTGGGCACAGCTTCTCCACGACAGCGGCAGCTAGGTCTGCCTTGGTCACGTTGCTGCCTGCGACCCATTGGCGCACATCCAGCCGTCGGGCGAGTGCGCGAAGTTGGGGTTGGGCTTTGGCCGCCACTCTTGCTGCAGCCACGCTTTGCCATGCTGGGCCGCGCCAGCCTGAAGCCTAGCTACTTCGAGCTCCATGACTTCTGTTTGAGCCAAATCTCGATGATCATCCGCAAGATGCCACATAACAACCAGCCGTGTGCGCCATGCCCGTAAATAAGCCGTGTGCGCCATGCTCCCCGCAACTTCTTTCATGATGAGAACTCCTTGCGTCAAACTCCTACAGGGTGAGTGGCCTGAAAGCATAACTCCCCACGATGTGCGGCAAACTTGTTTAACCCCGGCCTGGCACATGCGCAAGTTGCTCTGCGCAAGTTGCTTTGCGCAAGTTGCTCTGTGCGAGTTGCAGTGTGTGCAAGTTGGCGCGAGACAGCACCAGGCAAGGTGCTCTGCGCAAACTGGTCGGTGCAAGTTGGTCTGCGCAAGTTGCTCTACGCAAGTTGCACTGTGCAAGTTGCTCTGCGCAAGTTGCTCCGCGCAAGTTGCTCCGGCAAGTTGGTCCCTGCAAGTGGCTCCCTGCACGTTGCTCTGTGCGAGTTGCAATATGTGCAAGTTGGCGCGAGACAGCACCAGGCAAGGTGCTCTGCGCAAACTGGTCGGTGCAAGTTGGTCTGCGCAAGTTGCTCTACGCAAGTTGCACTGTGCAAGTTGCTCTGCGCAAGTTGCTCCGCGCAAGTTGCTCCGGCAAGTTGGTCCCTGCAAGTGGCTCCCTGCAAGTTGCTCTGTGCAAATTGCGCTCCCTGCAAGTTGCTCTGTGCAAGCTGCTCTGTGCAAGTTGCTCTGTGCAAGTTGCTCTGCGTAAGTTGCTCTGCGCAAGTTGTGCAAATTGCGCTCCCTGCAAGTTGCTCTGTGCAAGCTGCTCTGTGCAAGTTGCTCTGTGCAAGTTGCTCTGCGTAAGTTGCTCTGCGCAAGTTGCTCTAGGCAAGGCGCTCTGCGCAAACTGGTCGGTGCAAGTTGGTCTGCGCAAGTTGCTTTAAAATGCAAGTTGCGTCTTGCGACGCCCGCCCGCGGACCAGGGAGGAATCGAACCCGCGACCGGCCGGCCCGGGAGCAGGCGCGCGAACCACGAGACAACTCCCGAGGACCAGTTCGAACAACCAAAGTCGCAAAAAACCTCGACTTTTTGCACCTCGACCACGCCGATCCCCGCAGAGGGTTGCGCGGGCACCGCAGAAATCGCAAAAAACCATGGGTTTTTGCACCTCGACCACGCCGATCCCCGCAGAGGGTTGCGCGAGCACCGCAGAAATCGAAAAAAACCTCGAGTTTTTGCACCTCGACCACGCCGATCCCCGCAGAGGGTCGCGCGAGCAGCGCAGAAATCGCAAAAAACCATCGGTTTTTGCACCTCGACCACGCCGATCCCCGCAGAGGGTCGCGCGAGCAGGTTAGAAATCGCAAAAAACCATGGGTTTTTGCACCTCGACCACGCCGATCCCCGCAGAGGGTCGCGCGAGCAGGTTAGAAATCGCAAAAAACCATGGGTTTTTGCACCTCGACCACGCCGATCCCCGCAGAGGGTCGCGCGAGCAGGCAGAAATCGCAAAAAACCATGGGTTTTTGCACCTCGACCACGCCGATCCCCGCAGAGGGTCGCGCGGGAACTTTAGAAATCGCAAAAAACCATGAGTTTTTGCACCTCGACCACGCCGATCCCCGCAGAGGGTCGATTTTCGTGTAGTGTCGTCGGCACTACCCCGCCGCCCTAAGAAGAGATTTTAACTCCTCGCAAGTCAATTGCACTTGACTCCTTGCACTTGCAACTTGCACTCGACTCCTTACACTTGCAACTTGCACTTGACTCCATGCACTTGCAACTTGCACTTGACTCCATGCACTTGCAACTTGCACCTGACTCCTTGCACTTGCAACTTGCACTTGACTCCTTGCACTTGCAACTTGCACTTGACTCCATGCGCAGCTCGCAATGACTCTCATGACTCCTTGCAATGACTCCTTGCAATGACTCCTTGCAATGACTCCTTGCAATGACTCCTTGCAATGACTCCTTGCAATGACTCCTTGCAATGACTCCTTGCAATGACTCCTTGCAATGACTCCTTGCAATGACTCCTTGCAATGACTCCTTGCAATGACTCCTTGCTCCTTGCAATGACTCCTTGCAATGACTCCTTGCAATGACTCCTTGCAATGACTCCTTGCAATGACTCCTTGCAATGACTCCTTGCAATGACTCCTTGCATTGACTTTCATGATGATGATTCCTTGCAATGACACCTTGCAATGACTCTCATGAGAACAACTCAAGTGAACCCAGCGGAAGAACCCTTCGCCATGCTTTCGGGAACATGTCTTGTCCCTGGAAACTTGAAGTGAATGGACATTCCGAAGTCGAGCCCCGTCCTCCATGGCCTTGATGAAGCCGCTGAGCCAAAGGCGCGGGAGCCGCGAGCCGCGAGCCGCGAGCCGAGAGCCGGCCGCGCCTCCGGCAGGAAAACGGGAACGGCGAACCAGAATGTGGCATCCGTTGATGCAAACGGATACATCCAGCCCTTCCCCAGAGGGTCAGAGGGTCCCTTGGTACCTCCTGAGGATGGCTTCTGGGGGCTAAAAAGGGGTCTAAGTACCTCCTTAGAAGCTACTTGGACCCTCTGGGTTCTCGGCTGCTCGAAAAACAAGTTGCACAGAAATATCTAGATCGCATCTGGCAAGCATATAAACGCCAACTGCATGCAGTTTGTTGGCGTTTAGCCCCTTTTTTTGCGCCTCGGCATCAAACTTGGGCTTGCAAGATGCAAGGAAAATCGGTCGAGAAGCGCGGTGAAGGACAATTCGCGACAAGTTCCTGTCTGAAACTCCACTGCAAATGGACTGTATTGGATTCTTGGCGCGCAGATTTATCAACTCCACTTCAACGCAGGACATATTGAAATAAAATATCCGTCTGCGATGCGGTCTTGGCATTCCGGCGGCAAGGGTTGCCGCGCGAATGCGAAACATGCTCGAAAAAGTGGGCGGCAGGCTGGCAAACTCCCATCTGAAAATGCCAAGGGCTGGAGACTAGGCCAAATGAGCCAGAATGCCTGATATTAAGGTGTACCCCAAACCACGTGGGAGACCACAAAGCGTCTCATGCCGCCGCTGCTTTCGCCCGCTTTGCGGCGCGCTCGGCGTCCACACTCCAGCACTTGCCTGCCGCATGGGCGCTTTAAGCGGGTTTCCTTTTGGCTCTCTTGCAAAACCACAAACAAGTACCCACTCACAATTAAAAAAGAAGTGAACATTGTCCTACTCTTAAACACCCCCCAGCCCCCACCCTCCCCACCCCCCACCCTTCTTTTTTTTGGGGGGGGGGGGTTGCCCGACTTCTTGAGACCCACCACCAAAACGACCCCTTCAGCGCGACGCGAAGCGCCTGCGGCCTTGACCACCGCCACGCGCTCCTCCAAGGTCTCGGGGCTCAAGGCGCTGCCGTCCGGCGTCAGCTCGGCCAGCGCCCGCGCCAGACCTCACGGGAAGAGGCGAGCGCCCGCTTGCCGCTGGAAGAATCCCGCCCATGTTTGGGAAGGAGGGGGAAGGGGCAAAAAGGAGGTGAGGGCTTTGTTGTGTTTGTCTTTCCTTTTCTTTTTTTCTTGGGGTGTTGTTGGGGTTTGTTCAGCGAAAGAGAAAACCCCCTTGGACCACTGGGACTCCATGAGCTGGAGCTGTCTGTGGTTTGGCACCAAATGGTTGCTTTGGTCTTTTCTGGTGTAGCTCGAGGAAGATAACCCACACACCAAAATGCCCCCCCCTCCCCCCACCTCGCGCAAAAACAGATCTGCCAGTTGCGGTCCTTTTCCTTACGTCGGATGTCATACGGAATGCCCACCCTCCATGGCACTTTCGCCTTCCAGGCACACGCAGTGGCGCAGTGTCTGGCCAAGGATGCTGTTGTGAAACTCTTCCAAGCAATCAAGTCCGTTGCGCGGAGAGTGCGCAGCACAAGCACCTGGTCATATTGTGCCGCTGTAAAGTCAGGCCTCTGCTCAGTGCTTGGTATGAAGCAACCTGTGCCACAAAGTCGCATTATCTTTGAGAGGTTCTGGCCCTTGAATTTCTATATATATATATCCATTGCCAGGCGCTGATTTGTTGCATTCATACTGTTGCCACACACACACACAGAAATTGGCACGTGAAGCCCAAACAATGCTCCTTTAGGTCCTCCCCCCCCTTCCAAAAAGAAAGGAAAAGAAGAAAGAAACCGCAGCGCGGTTACCCACAAAACACTCTCACACACACAAAACATATGTTTTTTTTGTTTGTCCGTTTGTTTTATTCTTTCAAAAAAAAAGAGAGCAAACAAAACAAAAACAAAAAACAACGAGAGGGAACACCTCGGGCCGCTGCAGATTCAGCGTGGCTGTGTGAAACGGGCCTCTCAGAAGCGAGAGGCAGGGTCCGCTTTCGCGAGGCGCGCGTAGAGCCAGCCCGTGGCAGACACGGCGATGCCCAGGCCCGCGATGGAAACGGTGTACATGACGTCGCCTGTGTCTGCTTCCATTTGCAGTTGAGACCCCTGGATTTATCTATTTTATATATTTAAAAATAACATTTTAGGTAGTGATGGACTCCCTTTAAAACCATCAAGGGGAAACAACACATATTCTTAAGCAAACGGACTCTTGAGTGTTTACCCCCTTTTTGGCGGTCAGCAGAAAACCAAAAAGGACCACCGCAATCCATTTTGTGGGTTCCCCTACTTTGGCACATGACATCACATCTGATCCGGTCGGCGCCCCAACATGTGTTGAGGGTTGCCGTCATGGGGGAAAAACCTAATCTAGCAAGGGCTCAGTACGCGCAGAAGAGCGTTGCTCTGAATTCTCTTTACATCTTCGTCAGGGTCCACTGGACTAAGCTTGAGTCACAATCAAAACCTGGTACACGAATGGTCGACCCAGAACCATGCTTCAAGAACTAAGAAGGCGGATATCCGCAGCTATTTCTGGCGATCGTCCTTTACTAAGCTTCAGCTACCCAGGTTTTGATCGTCATCCCCGGGCCGGCCCCGCCTGCGCGTTGAGGCGCGACAATACGCAGATACCCAAAGTAGATCCGCGTAAGGCAGGTGGACGCCTCGGAAGGCGGAACGGGATCCGGTCGCTTCCTTTCTTGAAGGGTTCCCCGTTTTCGGGCTCGTTTTTCTGGAGACCGCATAGGAAACCACGTTCGGACACCGCCACTCGGAAACCACATTGAAGGGAAATGACCAGGAGGCTGTGGCTCAATAAACCGGTACCAAAATGGAACCCTGGTAAGTGGAAACATGGACCAAAACCTGCGTAACCCCTCCTGGTTATTCTTGAGCCACACCCAGGAAACCTCCAATGCACTTTTGGGGTGGATCCCGTTTGAGGTGCCAAGCTCCGATTCCAACTCGCTTCGTTTGGAGTTTCGAGCGGTCGCCTGGGACACGCTGTCCAGCACACCCATGGCAAAGGCCCGCTCTTCGCGGGGCACCACGGAGCCTAAGGAAGCGCCGGTTCGTCTCGACGGTGGAAAAAGGAAAACCGGGAACAAAAAACCTGGTTTTGTTTGAAGGAAGCCAAAAGGAGAACCAGGAAATGTGGGGTTTTGTGTAAAGGGAGCCAAAAGGGAAGAAATCGGAAAAACACAATTCTGGTGTGTTTTTTTGGGGGTTCTTTTGGGGCTGGTTTAAAGGGAAACCAAAAGGAAAACACACAATTCGTGTTTTGTTGCGGTCCCGGAAAAATTGTCCATCTGTTGGGAAGGTTTGGTGGGGGGTTTTGGGTGGGGGGGTTCGGGGTTTCGGGGGAAGAGGGTGGTTGGGTGGGGGGGGGGGGACTTCCTTTGGGTGACGTAAGCTGGAAAAACGAGCAAGTTCCGTTCCTGGCAAATTGGGCACACAACCAGTGGAAACTCTAAACCAGCGGAGCCCATCTATTTCTAACCAAACCAACCACACCTATGCTCCATCTCCTTTGGGGTTTCACTCCAGAAGCCTTCGAAGCCAAATCAAAGCCTCAAAAGCCGCACAGCTGGATGTCTTAAACTATCTCTCAGATGCTGCCGCCAACAAACATGTTGTCCTAAACTATCTCCTACAAATCGAATCACAGCCCTGCCCATTCCAAGGCGCAATAGGCCGTGTAGGGCAAGTAGAGCAGTGGCCCACAACCAGCACCTGGCAAGGCTCCAGCTGCATCGAGATGCTTCGGCACTTCGGCATCCATGCGAAATGGAAAGCGAGCAAAGCGAAGCAACCAGCTTTTGCATCGAAAGCCGTGCAAGCAAGCAAGCAAGCAAGCAAGGCAAGGCAAGGCAAGGCAAAGCAAGCACTGGGTGTTTCTTTTTTAGGCTGAGCATAGCTTCGGCTTTGGTTTTCCTCTTGGTTTCCCTCTAAACACAAAACAACCGACGGGGTACACCGAGTACCCAACTCCAACCAGAAAGCGCCCGGCCGGTTTTGCCCCGCCACCAAGGCCGGCTCCTTTTGCCCCGGCCACGCCTGCCAGCAACAAGCAGGTCACCGTCACCGGGAGGTTTGGCTTCACGATCACCTCCAGGACCGCGAAGGCCACGAAGCCTCAGATTTGCAAACCCGGCCAGGACTCGGCCAAAGCTTCTCTCCTGAGATATGCGTGCAGTCACAACTAGGTACCCGGTACCCCAGTGGAAGCCTGGTGAATGAAAAAAAAGGATTCAAATCTGCAGTCGGTGGTTTAATTTTGACCCATCATGGCTGGCTCGGATGGCTTCCTTCAGTTGGCACCCCGCCTCTTCTTGACCGGAGAAATGGGTTGCGCAACATTTTAGGGGGCGATCGGTTGCGCAATTTGGGGTCTCTTACCTTAAAGACACACCCAAGTGGGATCAATCATCAAAGATGCCATGGAACATGGTTGGGAAAATAGATGGCCCTGGTAGTTGATTGAACCAGGTAAGCCAGGAATCGCCCTTAATTTTTCAACCAAATCAACTACAAAGGACACCTATGTGGGCGCTCCGTGCCAGGATTGGCACCACAACCGGCACATCGCTCCCTTCAACTCGTGGCCCTTCCCTGCCAAGGCTCCCAAGGTGGCCTCGCGGGAAACAAAAACATGTGCGAAAGCTGCTGGTCTCTCACAAAGCCTTGGACCAATCTGTGGTCGATTCATGTCCGGAATATCCTCTTCACAAGGCATGCATCCGTGAAAAGAAAAGAATGCCTAAGAACTGCCACCACATTTTCTGCGTCAGAGCCAAGCTTTCAGCCGTTACCACATTTTTTTTGTGTCAGAGCCAGGAGGTCGCCGTTTCCAGAACGAAACGCCTGGATCAGCTGCAGCGACCGCCCCATGCTGCGGCCCTTCGCCAAGGTCACAGCGCCTGGCGGCCACCGTGAAAGCCACGGTTGGGTTCATATCCACCGACCCCTCGCCCAAGAGGGGAGGCGCACGGGAAGGGTCAAAAAATATGCGAGGATGATAGTTATCATCGTGATAGTAATGCCTTTTGGTCTTCCTTCAAACCCCACCAAAACCTGGGTCCCCACGGGAAAAAAAATGGGGGGGGGGGGGGGGGGCAAAAATCGTTTGGGGTGTCGAAGGTCCTACCCAAGAACCCCACGATCTTCCTTTCAAACCCAAACCCTTGGCACCCCCCGAAAAAGACCAAGCTCGGCGCCGCGTTTCCTTTTCTTGGGGGGGCGTCCCCCGCTTTTCCACCGCTTTTCCGCCACGTTCTCTGGCGCGCCGAGAGCCGAAGGCGCGCCGAAGGCAAAAACAAAACCGCTTCCGACCGCTTCCGCCGAAGGCGCGCCGCCCAAAACCGCCGCAGGGCGCGAGCGAAAAAAGCGCCTGCGAAGAGGAGGCCCAGGAAGGTGCCCGCCAACAAGCTGCTGGCCGCCATGGCCGACTGGCCGCTGCTCAACTCGAACTTCCTCAGCGAGCGGCCGATGGCGGCCGAGGCGAGGATGCCGAGCGGGGGAGAGGATGCCAGGATGCCAGGCGGGAGAGAGGACCTGTGAGAAACAAATTCCCAACGAGAAAATGCCGAAGACCTTCCGGGATATCCTTGGAAGACATGGCTGGTGTAGAGGCCAAAGCAACTGTGCCATGTCCTAAACATTTGATTCATAAACAAAGCCCGGGATTAAAATTGTCGTAAGCCCCGAACCATGCTTCAAGAATTCAGACGAATATCAGCAACTAGTTCTGGCTGGGAGTCTCCCTTACTAACCTCCATCTACCCGGGTTTTGATTGTGGCTCAAGTGCCGGACGAAGGAAGCGGTTTCAAAAGAAGCGGCCCAATCCCCAAAAGAACCTGTGCAAGTGAAGCTGTGCCAATATGCAAAGCTGCCTCAAGTTGTGAAAAGTGCCCGATGTTCAGATGGCCATGGGTCAAAATCCAAATCGTACCCCCAGTGAACCTCAACCAATCCAACCACTAAAATAGGTTCTAAAATGTGTGGTAAATTCACCCACCTACCAACCAAAATGGTTGATCCCAAAACGATTCCCCACTAAAATAGGTTCTAAAATGGGTGGTGCAGCTACACGTGATCCCCAAAATGGTTGATCAACCAAAACGGCTTTGACCACCACAGCCATATGGCTTGAGGACAAGAGGCTGCTTCAGGAGAACGGCGAGGTATCCTTGGGCTACAAGTCTGGGTTGATACAAACAGAATCTCAAGATTTGGTTCAGGGTTTGCAGGCGCTTGAAATTTGCCCATGTCACAGCCCCACCAAACACGAACATTTGTTGGTCACAAAAATGCTTGGTTCTCCCTTTTGGTTTCACTTCAAAACCATCCAAACAGGGTATCCACAAATTGAGGCTGTAACAGGCCCTTGGGCTGGTTTCAAGGGAAACCCAGTCCGCGGCCCTTTCCTTTGAGACAACCCCAGTTGGCGCCCCAGGGGATGTCTCCCGAAAATTTTGCCTTTTCCGCGGGCCTGCGAGCGCCCAAATGCAGCCCCCGCCGGTCAGCAGCAGCAGAGCCAGCCAGGCATTGAGGTCACTCAGCAATCGCCGCCACTTGCTACCTGCGAGGCTGGAAGACGTGGATAAAGTGTCTCTTGTCATATTTGTGGAGGGAACCCCGTCTTTGCGACGTCTTTAAAGGAAAACCAAAAGGGAAACCCATAATTTTGCAAATGCCCTAAATAAGGAACCACACCCACATGTCCCACCACGCTTGGCGGACAGTTTCTCTGCTCTCAGATTCTGGCTGTAGCTAACACCGGAAGTCTCGCTGTGCTCGTGGACATTGGGCACAAGCCTGGCGAGAGCGGCAACAACCAAATTGCTCGGCAGGCAGGCACGCTGCTCTGCTTGTTCTTGGTTGATTCTGAGCATCCTTTGTTCCAAAAGAGCCCTCAGTGGCCTGGTAGTTCATCTTCAAGTGATCTCAAATGAACTTCGTCCAATAAAACAAGCGCCTGAATTTTGTCATGCGTGTGGATTTCGGTTGCATGTCCCAAGGACTTCTTTTGTGAGCGGCGCTTTCGAGATATTTTTGCGTGTCTGACTTCGACATCTCAGAGGTTTCTGGGCGTTTGAATGTCTGCGGGACCCATAGCTTGAGGCTTAGGATGGCCAAATGAAAGCAGCTGTGAATTGGCTCTGGCTTTTCATGCTGCACGCATCCAACATCTATTTTTGAATTCATGTCGCGGGAGAGTTGAAAATCAAGCGCCTCTCCGGGGGGTGCATCAGTCAAGCAATGTCAGACCTGCATATGGCCATGGGTCAAAATCCCGTACCCCCAGTGAACATCCCAATCCCCACTGAATAGACTAAAATGGGTGGTGCACCTACATGTGATCCCCAAAATGGCACCATTGGTTTTGACACACAGCCATATGTCTTCGAACACTCTGACATCATCGGGAACACTTGGATGGAGCTTGGGAGTGGTCTGAAACAGGAAAGCGTCTTTGGATTGGGGGCTGTTACATGATCCGGAAAAGAATCACCCTCTCCCCTTAGCACTCTTCCTCTCTTCCTCTCTCTCTCTCTCTCTCTCTCTTTCTGAGTCTGCGCTCGATTTGTTTGTCTCTCTCTCTCTATCTTTTTTCCCTCTTTCCCTCTTTGTTTAATGTTTACTTGCTTATTTGTTTATTGATCTTCTTTACTATTGTTGTTTATTTATCTACTGTCTGTTTTGATTCATGTTTGTTTCTTTTGCTCTATTCATGTATTTTGCTTGATGTTTTTCGTGCTTTCTTTCCTTCTTTCTTTCTTTCTTTCTGTCTTTCTTTCTTTCGGTCCTTCCTTCATTCCTTCCTTCATTCCTTCCTTCCTTTCTTCCCTTCTTCCTTTCTTCCTTCCTTTCTTCCTTCCTTTCTTCCCTTCCCTTCCCTTCCCTTCCCTTCCCTTCCCTTCCCTTCCCTTCCCTTCCCTTCCCTTCCCTTCCGGTTGTTTCCTATTGGATTCCCTTTACAAGAATCCCAAACAGGGGACCCCCGAAAATGAGAGAGAAACTCCGCCTGTGCAGCATCACAATGCTCCCCAGCAGGGGCAGTGCCACGCAGCCGCCGAAGCAGGTCAGGGCCCCGCGCCAGCTGTATCCCATGGTCAGCAGCTTGCCCAAGGACAGGTCACCCACTGCTCCTCCAAAGAGAAAAGCTGGTTCCTCCCTAATGGTTACAGTGGTGACCCATGGCGCTGGTGGCCGGGTTTGGTACATTCCTGACGTCAACTGGAAGAGGGAAGGAGTCACCCACATTGCAAGCCCACTGCTGAGACAATTACTCACCCCAAGCGGCCGACCAAGCCTGAAGCCTGAAGCTTAGGCTGTCGCGTTGCGCGAAACTCGAATGCCACAAGCTCCGAAAAATATCAAGTCACTGGTGCATCCCATCTGGGAAGGACACTCTACGCATCTTTGAGGAGTCTTCGGCAGAGTACTTCGCAACAATTCTTGATTCAGCTGGTCATCCCTATTGGCTCTAGTGATACGTCCTGCTTTGCCCCGTCCATTGCTTGCATTGAACGGCGTTAATTATTTTGTGCCACAGACGTATGCCAGGACATGGTGAGGCATGAACACGTCACCGGGTCAATGTTCAGTTTGCCGATGGGGAACCGACCCCCCCACCCACAAAAACATAATGCTCTGTGCAGGATTCTAAGGGGCAAGGCTGCTCTGACAAGCTTTTTTTCTGGTATGCTTACTCAGGGGCCAAACCCTCCGACTCTCCAATTCTGGGCTTAAAATCTAGGGGGTGCCTCAGCAGGTTTACCATCGGCATCGAGATCAGTCCGAAGAGTCCACATTAGGACCGTGTAAAAGGTAAACTTGCTGGTGCTCAGTAGGGAATGACCCAGGGTTTTGGGAATGAACCTAAAGTTTCCCTGAAAGGAAACCATAAGGGATCGCGTAAATCGGGGTTCATTCCATTTCTCATTCACCAGCAAGTAAATACTCAAACCACTTGCAGAAACCGTGCGTTCGCAAAGAAGAAGACACCTTGAACAATCGGATCGCGTGCCTGTCCTGACAGTCTAGATGCCAGGGCACAGCAAAAGAACACGCCGTCCTGCCTCTCCTGCGAGTTTTTTTGTGCGCAAACTGGTGCTGAGAGCTGTTGCCTCTTTCCATCAATCATGGAAGCTGCCAGGTCTGAACACTACTTGCCTTTCCGGGAACCCTCTGTCCACTTCCATGATTGTTGGAAAGGGGGTAGCAGAAACACAAAAAGGCATGTGGCATGTTCACTCTTGACCCTTTCGCAGAAAGCTGCTACCAAAAATTGCCAGTGAAAGGAAAACATCTGCCTTGCCACTCACATGAGCCCAAGCGCGCAATGCCAAGATCACCTGTCCAATCTGCCACAAAAACGTCCAAAGCGAAGCCCTCGATCAAAAAAATACACCTCCCAGACCCCTGTTCTTTCGAGCATTCCCTGACAAACAACTTTTTACCACGGCAGCCCCCTCAGACCCCACAAGAAAAACTCGGCCAAGCGTCTGCTGGGACACTCTGGAACACGATGCTGCCCAGTGCCGGCCAAAGGATGCCTGAAGCCGTTCGTTCCTTCCAACACGCCAAGCAAACGCACCGGCCGGCGTCTGTCTCAAAACAGGGAAACCTCCCAAAATTGAGCTCCAAATTGGGCGTCACAAGTCATGGGCTGGGTGACAAGAGAACTCCAAACATGGCCAAGGGCATGTATCCTTTTGGATTTCCTGAAAACCCAACCAACAGGCTGGACCCCCCCCCCAAAAAAAAAAACAAAAAAAACCAGCAATATCCCCCCCAAAAAAAAACACAAAAAACAAAGCAATTTATCACCATTTCCCAGCTCAGACCTTGCCCTTTTGTTGTCTCCAAGCCGCCCTTCACGAAGTTCACGAAGAGCAGAATCAGCACCTGACTCTCTCAAAACCTGGTTTCTCACTCCAACAAAACACCAAATCAACCGCTCCAAAGCACAAGCTGCATCAGTTTTTTGCTTTTTTTGATTTTTTTTTTGGGGGGGGGGCTGGCCTCTGCCCACCCCTCCTGCCGGTCTTTTCTTTCTCCCAAGCCACTAGCTCCGCGGCCGAAGGCAGCAGTGCGGCCACGAAGACGCCGGTCAACGCCAGGAGGCCCTCGACCGCCATCAAATGCCCCGGCCTCCGGCGAGCGCATCGGATTCCACGGGTTCTCAAAAGGAACGGCAGAAAACCGCCCCCCCCCCCCCAAAAAAAAAAAAGAGAGATAAAAAACACAGACTTAAAAACATCAAAAACTGGGGCCTCCAGGACCGCCCGCACTCAAGAAAAACTGAATAAGTCAACATTGGAAGAAACTCCTTCTGGGAGGTTCCATGGTTAAAATGTCGGAACCCCCTCAAAAAAACTCGTCGTTGGAAGACAAATCCTGTTGGGCGGTTCCATGGTTAAATGTCGGATGTTCGGAAAGACTGGAAGGAATCTCCAGAGCACTTGGCATATATTTTTGATCAGAAATGGGTGAGGGGTTACGCAGGTCTTGGCCTTTGTTTCCACTTACCAGGGTTCCATGTTGGTACTGGTCTTTGGAGCCACAGCCAAATGTGTCTTGTTTCTCAGCTGAAGTCTTTGAAGTCCCAATGATCGCTGGCACCAGCTCTAGCTGCTTGCTGTCAAGCAGTTCCTTCACAGTGAGGCTCGGGCTCCAGGTAGTCCTGAGTTCCACATTGCGGGTGTCACCTTCTGTGTTAGTTTTCAAACTGGCCTAATTATTTTACCATGATCAAAGTCATCCCCTGAGGTGGTGCAAAGGGAAACAACCCCATGGTCTGACTTTGATAACTTCCAGATACAGTCAAAATAATGACCCCTGTCAAAAGAAACCAAGAAAACAAAGTGCGCCGCTCTCGGGGTCCTAAAAAAAGAGGAACCACCCGTTCCAAAATTTGGGGACGGGGGGGAACAGCATTCCCACGTGAACTCAAAGTTGGACTGCAGCTGTGGCGCTGCCGCCGGCCCCGCGAGGCAGAGCCCCAGTGCCTCCGAGCAACCGAATCGGAACGCAAACCGAATCGAGTGAGTCACTTGCTCAAAACCCGGTACCAAAATGGTCGAAATCCCAGAACCATGTTTCAAGAATTAGGAAGGCGGATATCCGCAACTTCTGGCTGCGAGCCCGCTCAAGTGGCTCTAGGAGTGAGGCTTAGATACAAGTTGCATACATTTCCCGTGGGTCTTTGGAGATTGGAACCCAAAGAACATGCGAGTGATGCACAGTCTCGTGTTCTTTGTGGCTTACGTGCAGGGTTCCGTTTTTTGACTACCCCAGGGCAGGCTTAAACCCAGGGGTGGTTGATTCCCCCAAAAGGGAACCCCCTGCCCTGGGTTCGGGGGCCTTAAAAAGAAAGGCCTTTAGGAATCCAGGAAGCGGCCGTGAAATGTGGGGAACGTCCTTTGTTTGCAGGCTGGACGCTTTTAATTGGGTTGAGCGTTTTGTGTTGGCCGCATTAGTGGCCACATGGCTTTGCAGTGCTTGTGGCTGAAAATTACGCTTTCCAAAGCCTCGCGAAAACCATGTAGACATGTTGAAGCTGGTCAATGCTCAAGGTCTTCAACTTTGTGGGATTTCTAAAGACACTGATCATGGGCTTAGCAATGGGAAATCGCCAAAGGGAAAAGCGTGAAAATACCGTGAAATTGGCGTGAACACCCTTTTTTTGCAGTGAAAAACCGTGAAATGCTGACGATGTAAAGTTGGAATTCCACCCAGGCCCCCATCCCCCAGCTAGTCAAACAAAGGATGTTCATGTAACGGCCTTTGTTTTAAAAGCCTTTTACCCCCCAGGGCGTGGGTTTAAGTCTACCCCAAGATAGCCAAAGAAAAGATCCCTGTTTGTCGTTTCACCCGCAAATTGCGTTGCGCCTCGCAGAGCGTGCAGCTCCAGTTCACCGTCAGCGTGGTGGTCTTCGTCCAGCCGAGCTTGGCATCCGCCTGGCATGACTGGACGCTGAGTCACTTGCTCAAAACCCGGTAGTAAAATGGTCGTAATCCCAGAACCATGCTTCAAGAACGAAGAAGGCGGATATCCGATGATCCGCAACTATTTCTGGCTGGGATTGTCCCTTACTAACCTTCATCTACCCGGGTTTTGAGCCGGTGGCTCAGGTAAGCATGGCATGTGTCCTTTGTTTAGGGGACCCTTTACTTGACGCTGGACCTTACGGCTGGCAAGCCCAGCGATGGGGAAAAACAGGCCCTAGGTCCTGACTCCAAGAAGCCGGTGGGAAACGAACAAACTCGCCGCCTCCCAGGCTGGCAGCAGCCCCCAGAAATAGTAGCTGCACGCAGTGATGGCGAAGACGATGACGGAGAGGCACACGACCAGATGGGACTCCTGGGCCAAAAAAAGTCGTGGCGGATCTGGTCAAAAAACCACAGCCCCCTGAGCTCCTGCACTGGGGTGGAGTCCTTTGCCAATTGGGCAGCGCCATAATTGACTCCTGGGAGCAAAGTTGGAGGCAATGATTACACTAAGTTTTCTTAAGAGGTATCCAGCTGCTTGAACGAAAACTTGCGGGATGCGGCCTTAAGCCAGCCTGCAAAGGAAGGGTCGCCAATGTGCTGGGACCCGGGACCCAAGCTGAAGGTAGAACCTGTAAAAGGGGAAATCGCTGGAAACAAGAAGCTGCCCGCTAACTAATGTTCTGCTGTTGAAAAGCTGGATACATGCCTTATGCTTGTAATTACCAGCGGGAACCCATGACCGGGCAAGTGGATGTGGCAAGTCTCATCCGGCTTATGGATGCATGGAGCCAAAACGTCTCCTGCCGATATCATCCAGCCATGGAAGGGGGGGTTCCAGTGACAGCGAGCCGAAATGGCTCTGCGCACGAGTGGAATGCAAGGATTGTTTGTCCCCTGTCCATGCTCCCGAAGCCGTTGCACTGCGGCGCTGGCGCTCATCGGACGCCTCCAACTCGCCCTAGTGCGCCAGGAGCGGATCCCGGGTGTCTTTGAAAAAAAACTGAGCCAAAACTGAGCCCAGCACAGCTTCCTTCTCTGCCCGCAGCTTCTGTCGCATACTCAAAGCATCCTGGCCAGGGGTGGGAGACACAGGCTCTGTACTTGGGTCCCTTATGGTCACCAACCGCATGGTCCCAGCCTTGGTGCCCTTGAACCTGAGATGGCACGTGCGCAAGGAATCAGAGGACATTTGGCTGTGGCTCACCTTGGTAGATGGAACCAAAGACTAAAACCTGCGGTTTGCCCCTAGCTCTTCAATTTTGAGCCACAGGCATTTGGGTTGCACAGCTTCGGATTCCAACTTCAAGCATTCAGCCCAAGGCCAAGCTTGACACGGCCGGAAGGATTCTGCGGCCAGGGACTTTCCGTGGCATTGTCACTGATGGATCTTACTGCGACCAACTCGTCTGGACTCCATAGGATTTCCGATGCGGAAGAATTCGCCAGGGTTCCTTTCGCTTTTTGGCTATAGACGTAACTCCAGGAATAAATTCTCTTTTGGACGGGAATGAACCACGGGGTGTAAACGGTCAAAAAGTCCAACTGCGCTGAGCCCCTCGCTGCGATGGGCAGTTTGTGAAGCACGGGACCATCACTGCCTCGTCCTCCTCCAGAGGCGGCGCCTTGCAAACGATTCCCGACTGCGGCGTGCTGCCGGATTCGGCGGAGCACTTTTGATGCAAAACCCCCCCCTCCTCCCAGTTGGGTTTGTAATCAAACTGGGGGAACCCCTGAAACTTCCGTGGATTTCACCAGTGGTTTCCCTTTAGTCAAAACCAATCCGAAAAAGGGCTCCAACTCCAAAAAACAACAGCACCCTGTCCCGCGCTTCTGAGCTGCGGATTGAAACCGGAGCCTCCACGCCGAAGCGCCACCGGCAGCTGAAGTCGTCATAATTTGGCCTCGCGAGAAGCCGAGCGAGCGTCCAGCCAGCGGGGGAAGGTCAAAGAGATCCGGGGGAAACAAAAGTTGACCCGGAGGAATACTTTATTCAAATATGGGGGGGGTGGCCGGTTCAGGCTTAACGTTTTAGCGGGGATATTTGTTTTATCACTTTTGGAGGGGAACGCGCCCATATGAATAAACTTATATTCATCCGGGGTCAACATAGGCGCGTGCTGACCATCCGCTCCGAAACCTTGAGAACTCAGACTCGGCAGGCTCGGCCGGCTCGGCCGTTTCTGCGGCTCCCGCTGGATGTGCAGCGGCATTCCGAAGTCGGCGGTCAGCCATCCCTGCGATGGAACCTGCCGGGATTTTTGCCCCCGAGGTGGGACCCGATTCGTTGATTTTTGCCCAGCGCCTTGCAGGTGTTCACACACACCGAGGCGCAGTTCCTAGCATGCCGAAGCCCGAACCCCTCGGGCTAGCTCTTTTCCTTAAGAACCGACATGGGGAGAATTTCATCATTCTGTCGGAAAGAATCCTTTTCAGCATCAAGCCGTGCCACGCATCCACTCGGCAGTCCAATCGGCCGTCCGGGCTCCGAGCGCGCTCTCCAGGAAGCGGCACCTTTCCGCCTTGACACTCTGCGGCACCCGCCTGAGGCGTCTCCCGACTTCCGTTTGGACCATCTGACAGTTGGCTCGAGAAAGTGGAAGCCATTTTTGGGCCCCTTGGATGGAAGCAAAGACCAACATCTGCGGTTTGCCCCAGCCCTGAAATTCTGAGCCACACCCATCTGACAGTTCATTCGGGCGCAGTTTCCAGTAAACTCGACTTCCAAGGGGTCACGGCTCTCTTTGCAACGAATCGTCCAAATGAGAGCCCCAAGTAGACGTGGCTGCAGTGGTGTAGAACTCTTTCCTTGCCAGTCGTCGGGTTATACTCAGGTCAAGAAAAGGCAGCAGTCCATGATGTCCAAGACACTCATGTAGAACTGGATATGAATTTTATTTAGGGACCTTTTGGTGGACATCATTTAGGTGGGGATTGATGTCCAGCAACCACTTTTCAGGGGGTGCCCCATTAAAATTCATCACTGCGGATCGACCCTACTTGGAAAAACCATCGCCTTCAAGAGTTCGCTGCACTTACAGCGCTGGCAGAACGAGCGAGCCATACCCAACTCTTCCCTGAGCTTCATGCACGGTCTCCGGCAGAAATTGCCTTGGATTCGAACCCGACTCTGCCGGAGCCTCCGACCCGACCACCCGACCGGATCGGATCGATCGCGCGCGGATCGGATCCGCGGATCGGATTGTGAGCTCCGTGCAGCACTTTCCTCCAGGACTTTGGGACCTCAACGTCCTTGTGGTCATCGCCCTCCATCGGCCTCAGATTTGGCTGAGAGAGTTACTCCATGGACCCAACCCCATGGACCGTTCCCGCGAGGATAGGCGCGGACCCCATGAGCCAAGGGAAAAGCAGGAAGAAGACCTGAGCAAAGGAAAACCCAACCGGCAACGGATTTTGTTGGTGCTGAGCCCCGCACCAAAAAGAAGGAATAGTTGCCTAGCCATTGAGGAACGTTTGGTTGGATGTACCTTGCCGCAATCAAAGCCCGGTTTCAGGAATAGGACATCACTATGTTTTGAACAGAAGAGTACACTCTTGCAGCGCACTGCTTCCACAGAGGTGGTATCCAGCCGATGCCGAGGTTTGGCCTGGGCAATGCTCACGCTGGGAGACCTCCAATTCCCAGCTTCGACCTTGCACAGGCTGCGCGCTACGCGGGCGCGGGTGTCCTTGTTGGTCAAAGACTTGGCCGTGGCATATGCACTAAAGTTCCAACACATGACCATCTGGCAATGGGTCAAAACCCAAAACTATCCAAACAAACCCAAAAAGGACACTGGTGGCACGTGAGAGTCGTACCCCCAAACAAGTGCAGTTAGGAAACATAGCGACAGTTCCATCTCTATGTTCTAGGGCACACTTCCCCATTCTTTCCAGGGATCCTTCTTTCCAGCAAACCATCAGAAATCCAGGAGAAACATGGAGAAACAGCTGGCTTTTGAAAAGAACGACAGTCGAAAAGAATGGAAAAAGGAATCAACCCCCAGAAATGTGCCTTCTCCCCGCCCCGATCCCACTGGCGCTCCCGACAAAATGCCCTCGAAGACCTTCCGGGCCTTGGAGCTTGCCGTCCGTTTATCCGGTTTTGAATCATGGCTGGTGTAGAGGCCAAAGCAACTGTTCCATGTCCTAAACATGTGAGTCATGATGCTCAATGCCAGACACATTCGTGCTGCTTCTTGCACTCGGCTGAAAGCTTGAAGTCTAATCTGGTCTCCTTCCAAAACGACCCAGCTAAACCATTTATTCGCTTATATACTTTTAAGGGCACTGGAGGAGGTTGGGCTGGAACTTGGGCTGGAAAAGAGGCCGGGCAGGACTTGTTTTCTCTTTTTTGTCGGCGGCACCGTAAGCGGCGGTTCGAGTCTAGGCTGCGCATGGAGCACCGGAAGGGCGGGCGGGGTTTCATTTGGCTCCAAACTGCTGTCGAACCCTTGGGCCAGGCGCGACCGGCGCGACCGGCGCGCCAGTGGAACGTGAAACGTGATCGGCTGAAATCAGATTCTTCAGTTCCGACTAATCCTCAGAGAAGGGATCACAGTCGACAGCCGAGATACAAAGGACAGGACTGCAAGGCAAGGAGCATGGGACGCATGCCGAACTCACGACATCCATGCTCTGGCAGGCTATGGTCTCTATGGTCGCTCATAAGCGTCGCGGCAATTTCTGTGCAGATGTTTGGGTGACAAGCTCCGCAAGAATTTGGAACTGAGGGATGCAGGACATGGTTTCGTGCATGCGGAGGAACCTCTGGAGAGCTGAGAACAAACAGGCCACCACACTGAAGTCTGTGCCTGACATTTCGCACCCGTAGCATCTACCCTTGCCTGACCCTACGCATTTCGCGAATGTAATTCCACACGTACAGTATATACATATATATATATATGTAGAAACATATATGTGCATATGTACAAATGATTAAAGGTATCTGCAGCGGTTTCACCCTCACCCTCCTTTCGCGACTTTGGGGGGTGTCGTTTTTTGGGGACCCCCAATATAGCTATAAATCAAGACCAATGTTACCATTTTGGGGTAGGTGCACCACCCAGTTTAGTCTATTTTAGTGGGGATTGGGATGTTCACTGGGGGTACGGGATTTTGACCCATGGCATATATGGCTTCCCAAACAAAGAATGGGTTTTCCTTCAAAAAACGCGGAGCCACCCATTCAAGCTCCTTACAAGACAGGCGCCCGACCCTCTGCTGGAGGTCTTTGGCCGTGCCCTGGCGAATCGATCCGGCATGGGTCAACCAAGTATTCGTGAAGCACTTGCGAGTGTGGGCCAAAAAAGGGGAACCCTAAAATGCGGGTTTTCCTTCTCCTCCCTTTCACCAACCCAAAAGGGCAGCCGGGTAGCTTCAAAACACCGCCAGTAGCTTCTACAAGTCAAGCCAAGCACCTCCATGTCGTTCACCTCACGAACCA
The DNA here is from genome assembly GCA_963377175.1 of Effrenium voratum. Classification (NCBI taxonomy): domain Eukaryota; class Dinophyceae; order Suessiales; family Symbiodiniaceae; genus Effrenium; species Effrenium voratum. The sequence goes on along the minus strand of CAUJNA010000308.1, from coordinate 4,079 downwards.
GCTCCATCACCTGAGAAACCGTTTTCAATGGCGAGCTCCCAGAGCCGTTGCTCGTTGATAGGGGTTGAATCCTCGCGCATATATATATATATATATGCCCGTCGTCCCCAGCCCCCCCTCCATGCTATGGGGGGACCCCAACCCCCACAGCAAGGCGGGGGCTTGTGGGGCGGCGTGCTCCAGCGCGCGCGCGACGTTGCGGGCGCGTTTGCGGCGCTGTGCGTGTGTTGCGCTGCAGTGCGATTTGCTCATTTCGCAGCACGTGACAAGTTGCGCTGTCGCAAGTGACAGTGCGTGATGCCACGACGCAGTTTGTGGTTTGCAGCGCCGCAACCAAGTGCTAACCAAGTGCGCTCAACGCGCCAGTGGCAAACGCACTTTGCTACCTACTATAGACCCCAACCCCCATTGCCACAGGGGGGCGGGCGGTGTTGGAACCATGGTCACACTGTGCTACCTTTCGTGGACCCCAACCCCCATCCATCCCACAGGGAGGCGGGGGGGCTTGCGGTCACACTGTGCTACCATTCTCCCCAACCCATTCCCACAGGGGGGCCGGGGGGGCGTAAGAACCATGGACCCCACCCACTCATCTCACAGAAGGGCGGGGGGGTTGTACGGTCACACTGTGCTACCTTCTTGACTGAGCATGACCATTGGGGGGGGGGGGGCCGGGGGGGCCAAGGAAGCCTGGAACATACATATATATATATATATGGTACCCCCGAAAACCCACACCAAGATAATTTCACGGTCTTTACAGTACTTTTGTGTGATTTTCACCCCCTTTTCAGGCACCCAACATTTTAGCATTTCACTGTGCCCTGTGACTGTGGTCGCCCAAAAAAAGCGCTTTAAAGCACTTTTGGATCCAGGATTCAAGATTCAAGATTCCCAGGACTCTAGATCTTGAATCTTGAATCCAGTGGGGCACCGAAAACGTTTTAAAGCGCTTTTGGATCTAAGATTCAAGATTCAAGATTCCACGCACTCTACATCTTGATTCTTGAATCCAGTATGGGGCACTGAAAACGCTTTAAAGAGCTTTCATACAGGTAGCGCATGGATTCAAGATGTAGAGTCCCTGGAATCTTGAATCTTGAATCTTAGATCCCAAAGTGGTTTAAAGCGCTTTAAAAGCGTTTTCGGTGCCCATACTGGATTCAAAATTAAAGATCTAGAGTCCTGGGAATCTTGAGTTTAAGATCCAAAAGCGCTTCAAAGCGCTTGGCAGCGTTTTTCAAGAGTACAGGGAATCTTGAATCTTAGATCCAAAAGTGATTTAAAACGCTTAAAGTGCCTTACAGTGTCTGCTTTCAATCATGCCTCTTTGGGTGTGCACCTTATTGTTCTTTTGGACTTGTGCGAGCTAAATACGGTGGATTGTTCAGCACCTGGACATTGGAGAACTACTTCTTCAGCAATGACTTAAAGATATCCACACCTACCCCATGGATGTTGACAAAACCACCGTAAGTATCAGTGCGTTGCATGCTTTGTTAGCAGGCGTTGCGCAGAACAGATTTTGCTCAGGGAAACTAATTGTTTTAGCAAACAGCTTACAGCTTGGCAATGGTCCATTGGTCAAGGCATATAAGATGCGAGCAAATGCTTTGGTATTGGCACAGGTCTGTCAGTTAACAGGGTTTGCTCATGAGTTGACATGAGAAATCGAAGATGCGTGGCGAAAGCAGAGGAGATATTGGTTGTTTTGCTTTTGGAACCCTTGCAACGGTACTCTTAAAGAGATGTGTTGCAGTCAATTAAGTGTGGATACCAATGAAAATGAAGACCGTGAACACGCAATTTAATATGGACACATTTTAACATTCAAAATATGAGAGAACATCACAACTTCTATGTGAAAGCGGATGTTTATTTGTTCGACTGACATGTTTTGAAGACTTCAAAATATGGTTTGGATCCTGTGTATTATTTATGTTCTTCGCTTTTGCAATTTACCCAACGTTGCTTCCGATGCGATGCTCAAATTCACTTGTTAAAGCAGAATTACTTTATGGCCAACGTGTGCCTGAAGTGATTGAGAAAGCAAAAGGAGGAATGACAAAGACAACCTCCAAGACAGTAGAAGCGACCAATATTTATACCGGTGGCAAAGTATTAATCAATCATTTGCGCAAGCCTGCAAATATTGTGAGATGAGCCCACTTCTGCTAGCATCTGTCTAAATTGACCCGGTTTCTCTCAAACAAGCAGCTGGTCTATATATATATATAATTATATATACCTGCTGCCCCAAAAACTGTTGAATTTGCTCGTTGTTCAGGAAAATGATCATTTTGCCTCCTTGGTGTTGAAAGTTGAACACTGGTGCTACAAAAACCGTTCGGGCTTGCGGAGCAGACCGAACCTTGTGTTGCTGACGTCGCTTGCTGGGAATTCATCAATTGTGTTGTTTTTGCGTCATCCAGTGCATGTGTACGTTTTTCTTACACCATGTCATGGGCCGTGCCTGGGATTCGGTGCTGGAATTACCGCGCGTAAAGCGATCAAGACCCGTGCGCAAACTGTTCGTCGAACCGTTCGCATGTCCTACATGTCACGTAAAACCAATCTTGTGTGTGTTGCGAAATCAGCTTGGTGTTCTAAAAGCCGTTCTGGTACCAAAAGAAGCCATCTGGTGCTCAAACTATCAAAACAAAAACATAGTTTCTCCACGTGGTGCTGCAAAAAGGAACATTTTAGGGGCCTCAGGTATATCAAAAAACTCATGGAACCGAATGATTTCATATGTGTGCATGACCTCTCGTTGGGTCAAGGAATCCAGCGCGTCGCATGGCCCGGCTCTCTCAGCTGCCCGCGCCGTCATATCCTCGAAAGGCCGAAACCGCGTCACGAAGAACTCGGCAAAGCCGAGTGAATTCGCCGAAACGCAACTTGGGCTGTTCAAAAATGGAGGCTTGGCCAATCCTCCATCCCAGGGAAGCCACCACAAAGGGCTTTTTTTTTGTGTAACCCAAGGTAAGGATTGAGGACTACCTTTGAACACCGCAGCTTAGGGACCCTCTGGACATCACTCGGGGTTTTATGTCCACCACTTTCCAGGGGTCTAAATTCATGGCCATATCGTGAGTCACTCTCAAAACACAGAGTTGCGGCGTCTGACTCTCCTGGCGTTGGACTGTCGCGGCCGGTGGAGTCCGCTAGCAAACGCCGCACGGTGCCCATGAGAACTTGGGACCTACCGACTCTCGACTGGCTGCGACTCTCACTGGAACTTTTGCTGCGGAATCGGGGAATGAGAAATGGAACGCCCCGTTTCAAATCATCCAACTGGCTTTCTTTGGGAATCCCTGGGCTTCCAATTCTCATTCCATCGCAGCTTCAAAACTTCAAGGCCCCGGCACGGGGCTCTGGTCGATGGACTCATAGTCCACGTGGCCATCCGGACCTCGGCCAAGTGCTGAAAGCCGCGCGGAGTCTACGGGGCGTTTTCGTCTTGAAGGCGCCCCGCGGAATGGAAGCGACGACTGCGCCGGCGCCTGCCCTTTCCAGGCAACCTGTGGCAAAACTCCAACTGGTCAAGCGCGTTGGACCGTTGGTTACAGGGAAACACAGGTAAACTGATAAACATGGACCAACCCTTGCGCTAGTTCATGATGCCAATGCGCCGTGCAACGCTGGACAATCGAGCCTCCGCAGGACGTTGCACCTGCCACGCACAACCCGCGATTCCAGTTTTGCACTGCGGCAAAATGGAGCATGGGCGCCTCAACTGCGCGCTCGCGGAAGAGTGGTCCTGGACTGACTGGACTGAGGCACTCCGCCACGCTATATCCCCATGCGCTGCGCATCCTCCCGCGAAGCCAGCGCCCAATCCGCAAGCCAGGCATGCTGCTCGCCTTCGGAGCCATCTACTCCTTAGTGCTGCAGTAGCCCTTGCGGACAGGTACTCTTTAAAGTGGCTCTCGTGTGCGCGCGTGGGAGTATGCGCAAGCATGTGCCTTTGTGAGTGTGAACACTTGGGCATGCAAGTGTGCGAAACTGAAAGTGCATCCGGAAGCACGCATGTGTGGACACGCAAAACTGTGTGGGTGTGGGTGTGTGTGTGTGTGGGC
>CAUJNA010000307.1:236765-269125 GCA_963377175.1 Effrenium voratum | reverse complement strand
GTCGGTGCTCAGCGTGGCCCCGCCGGGTGCGCCCCGGCGTTCTCGGACCACAGCGCAGTCGTGGCGTCCGCGAACTCGATCTCTATCACCAGGTTCAGCTGCGGCGGCAGCATCTTCCCGCAGCGCAGGATGCCCACCATGGTGGGGCGCAGCAGCACGTCCGCGTAGCCGCCCCGGTGCACCGCGCGGGCGATGCGCGGGTCGTTCACTTCGTCGAAACCCTCCATGGCCTTGTTGCGGTTGTACTCTCTGCCCTTCAGCAGGTCGTGCGACGGGCCACGGTGCGTGCGGCGTAGTAGGATATTTGATGTTTGTCGCAGCGCTGGCGTTGGCGAAAGACACCCCTGGACGCGCTGGACGAAGGCAGGCGGGGGGGGGGTTGGGCGTGGCCTGGGCCCTGGGGCCTGCGGGTTGGTGCCGTCCGTTGTCCAGGTGCCGCGGCGGATCTTGATGGACTCTGGGGTCGATTGAAGGCCGTGTCGCTGGTTTGGTCAGCGGGATGCGGCCGACCCCGCGAGGTTGTGGGGGAGAAGGAGCTCAGCGAGCTGGGGAAGTACTGCACGTCATGCCGCGCCGTCACGTAGCTGGTGTTGCTTGTTTTCAGCTTGTAGTCCAGGCTCTGCATCAGCTCCTCCTGGGCTCCGGCGGTGACTACCTCCATGCTTGTTTATATACACGCATTTTGACTCGTACGGCGAAGGAAAACTATTCTTCTAGTGCGTACATAGATGTACGGACGAGAAGAATAGCGTTTTTGTGGCCCAAAACCGCGCAAAAAAAGCTATTAGTCCAGGGTGTATATTCATATACGGCCTAGACTAATAGCATTTTGCAGCGCAAAAGCGTGCATTTTTTAAGCAGCCTCAATGTCTCGCGCCAGCTGGTCAAAGCTGGGCGGAGGCAGGCTCCGGCGTGACTGCCCGGAACTGGAGCTCGCCCGCGAGCTCTGGGACTGGGGCTGGGCCACGGGGTTCAGGCCCCAGGAGAAGGGGCGCGGCGTGTTGGACTGCGCCTGCACGCGGAAGCCGGACTGCGAGGAGGCGCGGCTGCTTGCGGGGCTGCCGGACGTGCTGCTGCCGGTGCGCAGCGTGTAGTGCTGAGGCTGAGTGGCGTCATTCATGTTGTTGGCGGACCGGATGTCCTGCACGGCCGCGTCCTCGCTGCCCTGCTGGGGCCGGAAGAGCGTGTTCTCGAGGACCCAGCCCGTGCCGCGCGCCAGGCCGTAGGCTGCGCCGCCCGCAATGCCCACGGCCAACCCCGCCGTTGCCGCGGCGCCGACTCCCGCCGCGCCAGCCAACGTTCCAGCAACCTCGCCCGCGGTGGGCGCCAGTGCTGCTGCTCCTTCCGCCAGGCCCCCCAGGTACCCAAAGGCTCCGCCCACGCCCTCGGCGGCAACGGCAACCTCGCCCTCCTCCGCTGCCACGGCCGCCGTCTCCTCAACGGCCTGCGCCGCGCCGCGCTCCACCTCCTGCGCGCGCTGCCCCGCCTCGTCCAGGAGGCGCTCCACGTCACTGGGCCGGCCTATGATCTGCGGAGGCGGCTGCGCCGGGCCCGGACGGGGCAGCACGTTCAGGCGCACGTACTCCGCTGCGTCCTGGGGCCGCTGAGAGCGGAAGGCCTGCGCGGCTGCGAGCCCCGCGGCCCCTGCGCCTACGAGGTCCGCTGCCGCCTGTGCGCCGTCTGCAGCGCTGCGCAAACGGCCCGTGATGGAGGGCGGCCCCTGACCGTTGCTGGCCAGCGCGTCGGCCTCCGGGTCTCCTGCAAGGTCGTCCTCGCCGAAGCGGTTTCCGCCGTACCCTTGGTACCTCCGCGCAAGGCGCACGTCCTCGTCCGTGGCCTTGCGGGAGTGCGGAAGCCTTCCTCGGGAATTGCTTGCAGAGGCGTGTGCTGCAAGGGCCGGGGGTTGGGGTCCTCGCTGGACTGCACAAAATCGTCCAGGTAGAAGTGGCTTGTGATGAACGAGGTGGCCTTGCGGTCCGGCTGGTCCAGCAGCGGCTCGTTCCGCTCCAGGTAGCCCACCACCTGCTCAACGCGCGGGCGCTGGTTGAAGCCGTGCGCCCGAAGTGCCTTCATTTACTGTTGCGCAACTTCGTCCGCCGCCCGTTCCACTCCCCGGCGCTCGGCCCGCGCGTAGCGCAGCTGTGGTACCTGGCGGTGCACGGCCTCCGTCAGCCGGCTCACGTCGTCCAGGTGCCGCTGCCCCTCCTGGGCTAGCCGGCGTTCCCCCAGCCAGGAGTTGAAGGCCCGCGCCTCCTCCAGTTCTCGGTAGCGCTTCAGCAGCAGCGGCTGCAAGTTGTAACTGGGGTACGTTTTGCGAAACCACCGGAGCAGCCGCGGCTCGTTGCGAGGTTCAATCGACATCATGCTTTTATACCAGTACGCTTGCGCCTGTGGTCAGCCGGTCATAAGCGGACTGCCTCTCCAGCATGCGCAGGGCGCGCTGCTGCTCTCTTGTGAGCTGAGGCGGCTCCGGTGCAGCCGGTGCCGCCGCTGGTGGTGCCTCAGCCGGGGCCTCAACCGGTGCCTCAACCGGAGCCTCCGCCGGCGTCTCAACCGGCTTTGGCTTGCGCTTTGGGGCAGCCGGCTCAGTAGGCACGTCCTGCGTAGGTTTGTTCTTGCTCCCAGGGGGCCTGCCCCGCCGTTTCGGTTCCGGTGCCGGCGCAGCGTGTGGCGCAGCGTGCGGCGTAGCGTGTGGCGCAGCGTGTGGTGCCTCCGGCGCAGCGTGCGCCTCTTGCACCTCTTGCGCCTCCTCGTGTTCGGTCGGCTCCATTTAATTATACGTGGTCAAGATATAACACGAACGACAAAGACGACCCGCGAAGCCGGACGACGTTGCCGTCCAGGTCTGTCAGGCGGAAGCGCATGTGCCTCAGGGTAACCGGGCCCCTGAGTGCCATGAAGTGCCCGTCGTCCGAGCCCGTCTCCACAATGGTGCCCACTCCGCTCTTCAGCGTGATCTTGGAGAGGATGTCGTCGCCCCGGTTGCCCAGCACTCTGCTGGCGTTGGCCAGCTGGGCGCAGCGCAGGTAGACCTCGTTGTGCGCCATCATCCGGACGAACTCAAAGACCTGCTGCCCGCCGGAGACAAAGCTCGGGCCCAGCATGTGGTCCACGCTGAAGGGCTTGGCGGGAGAGGCGGGCGGCGCGGCAGGGTAGTCCGCGGCATCAGGGAATTGCTGGCGCAGCTCCAGGTCGTTCAGGATGAGCCTGTTGCCGTCGTAGGCTACGCTGAGGCTGTTCGTGGTTTCGCTGTAGGTGGCGGTGGCAAAGTTGGAGCTGATCCAGGCCGCCAGCCGAGGGCCCGTGTACGCGCCCTCCGGAAGCTGCGCCCAGTTCAGCGTGCCCAGCGCGGCGTCAACCCAGTAGAGGTAGCGGGCGGATCTTGTAGACGGCGAGCCGGGCGTCGCTCTGCAGGTGCAGGGACTCTCCCAGGTCTACCTCGAAGTCGCTGTCCGAGCCGGCCAATTTCTTGCGGCTGTCCACGTAGATAGTCGTCATCCTTTTCCATAGGAGGCCGCCCGTTCTGCGGACGATGGGCGGCTGGACGGCTGCGACGGAGGTGCAGCAGGAGATGTTTTCACACTTCGCGTTTATGAGCGTGGAGCTGGCGAACAGCTTCTGGCCCAGGAAGCTGAGCGCCGCTCCCATCGGCTTCTCTTTCCAATGCGAAACGCTCTTCAAAGCGCTTGAAGAACATTTCATTCCTCGGCTGGTAGTAGACGAAAAGGAAGCTGTAGGGTTCCCGCGTCGCCTGCTCGTACAACTGGTAGAGCTGCTCCTTCGGCAGCAGGGCGCTGAGCTCCTCCACCACGGCGTCCAGCTCGTGCTGGTTGCGCAGCCTCCAGCAGCAGAGGAATTGCTGGTTGACCCGCACGGCCGCACTGATTAGTCTCAGCTTCTGTGAGCTGACCCAGGTGCTGATTTGGAGGTGCCGGCCCCTGAGGAAGAGAGTGTCCAGGGCGCCGTTGGGTCTGTGGAGCTGAGGCACGTCCGCTAGGTCGTCACAGATTATCAGGACCTGATACAGTTTCTTCATCTCCAACTTCTTGGACGCCTCGGTGATCTTGCGCTGCTGCTGGATGATGCGGCGCAGCGCCGCCTCGTCCCACTCGTCCCAGTACGCTTGCTCCCGTTCGGTATTCACCCCAGGTCCTGCTCAATGTACTTCTTGACGGGAATCCAGCCGTCGTCGATGTCGATGGACGGGCTAAAGATGTAGATCCTTTCGAAGACGCCCCTGTACTGCTCCAGAATCAGGCTGATCAGAGTCACGGTTTTCCCCGATTTGGAAGGTCCGAGGAAAATGCCCGTGCACGGGACCAGGGGCACCACGGGGTCCGAGGGCTGTTTGCTGCTGTATTCTGGCACAGGAAAGAGCTTGATCTTTCCCATCCCTTTGTTTCACTTGCCAAATTCGAAGCCGGGAAGCCGGGCGGCGAGTCCGTGAGCGCACTGCTACACAGCAGGACGCTCACGGAGTTTTCCGGATAAACCAAAGGGCTGGTATGCAGCTGAAGTACTTTGGAAGTAAGGCGTGGTTAGCTCCTCACATGGACCGGCTGCTGGGGGACGTCGCCGTGCTTCACTCTCCCTTCTTCGGTTCTGGAAAGCTGGAGTACTACCTTGCCGCCCGGCGCCCGGGCCTGGAGGTGCGCGGCGTCGACGCCTTCGAGCCCGTCGCAAACCTGCACCGCTGCTACTTGAGGCGAGACCCGGTCGTCCTGCGCTCCTTGCTGCGCCTGGTGGGGCGCAGGGTGGACAGGCGCTTCTACTCCGGGCGCCTCCTGCCGGGCGCGCTGAGAGGCCGTGCCGGGCGCCGGGCCGCCCGCGCGTACGTCCTGCTGCGCAACAGCTTCTCGGGAAAGTGGGGCTCCTTCGCACAGCAGCGGCCGCTGGCACTGAGCAGCGTGCGGCGTCTGCAGCCACCCTGCAACGTGACCGTGCGGCACCAGGACGCGCTGGCCTATCTACGCGCTCTGCCCTGCCTGGCGCACCAGTGCATCTACGCTGACCCTCCTTACATTTTCCCCGGCCGCAGCATGAACTACTACGGTACGAGAGGGGGCCACGACCTGGTCTTTCACACGGAGCTGCGAGACGCACTCTTCGCGAGCGGCCTGCCCTTCGTCGTCAGCGTCAACGACGTGCCGGAGGCCCGGGAGCTCTACAGCGGGGCCGACTCCATCACAAGCCTGTGCTCGGGCAAGAACAGTTCCAAGCCCGAGCTGCTCGTGATGCACCGGGGCAATCCTGTTGCCACAGCAGGAATGGGTGAAGCAATCCTGTTGCCACAGCAGGATTGGGTGGAGCAATCCTGTTGCCACAGCAGGATTGGGTGGAGCAATCCTGTTGCCACAGCAGGATTGGGTGGAGCAATCCTGTTGCCACAGCAGGATTGACGGCAGGGCGTGTAAGTGGTGAAAAAACACTCTGTCAGCGATACTGCGAGGACAGCATCGCTGACGGACCTTCGGCGCTGGCCCGGTGATGGGGTTTTCGGGATGAAACCCAACTCCGGAAGCGATGCACTCCCCATCGCATCGCTTCCGCAGGATTTTTCGGGCAAAATCGGAAGCTAAAGCGAAGTCGGAAAACCGACCTCGGTGTAGAGCGAAGTCGGAATCCCGACCTCGGCAGATTCTCACTGTTGGAGAAACTGCTGAAAAGTCTTCTAAGACCTGCGGATTACCACCAGGGAATTTGAAGAGGAGGATAATACCCTCCACTTCAAATTCCCTGGTGCAGGCAGGCTGGAGGCTTCTATGCTGGTGGCGCGGCCCGGGAGGCTTCTATGCCGGGCAGGCGCGGCCGGGGTGGAGGCTTCAATGCCGGGCAGGTTCGCCGAAACTGTCGGGTTAGACGACAGTTTCGAACAAAAAAATTCCTGGTTCCGCCGCAGACTGGCAGGAATGCAATTGAGGGGAAATATCCCTCAATTCAACTTCCCGTGCTACCAGTACATATGACTCGGCGGGCTGGCGTGTACCTCTCTGAAAAGGTGGTATGTCAGACATACCACCCCCCTAATCACGCGTGGGCGAGCCAGTTGGGCGAGCCCGTATTGGCGAGCCATACGAGGTTGGGCGAGCCAGTTGGGCGAACCCGTACTTGGGCGAGCCAGTTGGGCGAGCCAGTTGGGCGAGCCAGTTGGGCGAGCCACTCAACTTTCACAGCCTCCACGCCTGCTTCAAAGCTGCGCCTGCTTGGCGCGGTGCCTAGAGTGCCTGCTCGGCACGTCTACTCAGACATCTACTTAGTGCCTGCTCGGCACATCTACTTAGTGCCTGCTCGGCACGTTTAGTTAAGTGCCAGCTCGGCACGTTTAGTTAAGTGCCAGCTCGGCACGTGCCCGCTCGGCACTGTGCCTGCTCGGCGTTTAGTTAAGTGCCAGCTCGGCACGTGCCCGCTCGGCACATCTACTTACTAGTGCCTGCTCGGCACGTGCCCGCTCGGCACATTTAGTTACTAGTGCCAGCTCGGCACGTGCCCGCTCGGCACTTTTAGTTACTAGTGCCCGCTCGGCACTGTGCCTGCTCGGCACGTTTACCTAGGTGCCCGCTCGGCACCGCCCCGCCTCCCGACCGCCAAGTTCTCCAGGATGCACCTACGTACGGCCTGACAGGAAAAAAACAGGGGGAGGGGCACGGGGTTGAGCCATGTCATGCAAAAACCGTGCAAAACCGTGCAAGCTGTTCGTGTCATGCAAAAAAAGCTGTTCGTGTCATGCAAAAAAACGTGCAGTTCCACATGTCATGCAAAAAAAGCTGTTCCACGTGTGAAAAAAAAAAACAAGCTGTTCCACATGCAAACACCATGCAAACACCATGCAAAAACCATGCAAAAACCATGCAAAAACCATGCAAAATGCGGCGCGTACGGAGCGCCAACCCGCTGAACCTCCACTCTCCCCGGGTTCCTTGCTATATGTGCTATATGTGCTATATCTCACAAGGCAAGCCACTGAACATCCACTCTCCCCGGGTTCCTTGCTATATGTGCTATATGTGCTATATGGCCCCTCATATAGCACAGATTTCGCGCGTACAGAGTATATAGCACATATAGCACATATAGCAAGGACGCGGGGGAGAGTGGGGGTTCAGCGGCTTGGCGTGTAAGATATAGCACATATAGCACATATAGCAAGGACGCGGGGGAGAGTGGAGGTTCAGCGGCTTGGCGCGGCTTCAATGCCGGGCAGGCGCGGCCAGGAGGCTTCTGTGCCAGGCAAGTGGCGCGGCCAGGAGGCTTCTGTGCCAGGCAAGTGGCGTGAACACAAGTGGCACTTGTGTTGAAGCTCTCTCTGTAGAGGGGGTTTTCCAAATGGCTTATATTCTACCTGAGAGCCTCCTAGCACTCGTCCGTCCAGCATTTGACCTCGTCCTGCGAAGGATTCGAAGTCTAAAACGCTGCGTGGAGGCGTGAGGCTGCAAAATAGAGACCCCTAGATATGCGCTGCAATTTGGCTCCAGGTTGCATTTCAAGCGATGTCAAGCTTTGCCAAAGGAAACCCCTTTTCCCTTTTTTTCGGGGACCCTTTTTTTGGGACCCCTTGTTTTCTTTTTTTTTTGTTTTTCTTAGCCCTGCAAAGGTTGGCTCGCTTGAAATGCAACCTGGAGCCAAATTGCAAGCATATCTAGGGGTCTCTATTTTGCAGCCTCACGCCTGCACGCAGCGTTTTAGACTTCGAATCCTTCGCAGGACGAGGTCAAATGCTGGACGGACGAGTGCTAGGAGGCTCTCAGGTAGAATATAAGCCATTTGGAAAACCCCCTCTACAGAGAGAGGTGCAGATCTTCGAGCTGCAGGACCCGCTCCACGCCATGGCAGAGGCGAACCTGAACGGCGCCGCCCTCTTCGACGTGCCGGCAAGTCCAAGACCCCAAGAGGGACCTGAGCGCGCTCTCTGCAGCGGCGCGCGCCAAGGGTGATGGGCCAGCGGACAAGACCTTTCCGCCAGGATCCTGGAGTACGTGGGCCTGGCTCCAAGATGTACAGCACCTCACGGTCCAGACGGCGCGCGCAAGGAGAAGCGCAAGATCAAGGGCGTGCTGAAGAAGGCGGTGACCAACGTCCGGCATCTCGAGTACCGGGAGGTGCTGGAGGAAGGCAGCCAGCGCGGCCTTCGCGCAGCTGCGGCCGCGCGCACAAGATCGCCGTGGAGACCGTTAAGAAGAAGTCGCTCTTGCCCTTCAACAAGGTCTACGGCCTCGACGCTCACAACTCGCGGCCGCTGGGTGCCTGGAGCAGCTGCGGATGCTGGGCGCTTACGCTCCGCCAGGCTCTGCGCCCTTCAACCTTGTGATGGAGTTCCTTGTGGGGCCCCCGCCTCTGGGGCCCGCTCCAACACTGCGGCTGAGCCGCTGCTGGGCGTAGACTGTCGGAACCTGAAAAAAGAAAAATCCCGTGTTTTCTTGCCTTTATTTCGAACCGCCGCAGCTGCTCAAAGAGATGACTTTCTCTGCGGCCTTCCGGTGCGTGCAGGCATGGCTTCTGGAGAAGCCCCTGCGTGGGCGGACGATGACGCTTCCTTGCGGCTGCTCTGATGGCCCAGCGGCCTCCCTGCAACATGCAACGCAAGAGGACGCGCTGCTCAAGGCCGAGCGCTCGCACCAGCGGCATCTCATCGCCAGCTCGATTCCAAGCTTCTCTGCAAAACTCAGGCCATATGGAGCTGGAGCGCGAGAACAGAAATCTCCGCCGGCGGGTGGGCGGCCTTAACAATTCATCAACAGAGATCGCAAGCGAGCGCGTTGAAGAGCTGGAGCGCAGCAACAGAATTCTCCGCCTGCGGGTGGCGCAGCTTGTGAGATTCTTGCGCAGCGCACAGATGGTGAACGTGTGATTTGGTTTTGATGTGCTTTGTGTGGTGTTGTTGGTGTGGTGGTCCCCTGTTTGTGTGCTGTGTTGTTTCTGAAAGAACTGACTCATGGCGAAGTGTCTTGACACAACTCTGGACAGTGGAGTTATGTTAGGATAGTGCGCAGAGCATCGAGAAGATGCTTGGAGCAGGTGAGGCAAACGTTTGATGTGAATCCGAAACCTAAGAAAGCCGTTTTGTACAGATTTGCATGGCTTGAGTGAGTTTATTTTTGTTTGAGACCCAATACGCTAACCGATGGTTATTTGGCTCAAGAGAAAAGTCCGCCACGCTTTGGGACTTGCCTGCACTTGAGGTACGTGTCTTTAACGTGACCCTAGGGTTTTACATGGTAGCGGAGCCCCAACCAGGGCAGTAGAGTGGAGACATGTCAGCCAGACTCCCTGATGATGATGAGGAAGACCCTGACTTGTTTGGACCAGGACCAGGAAGCCCGATGATGAGCCCCCAAGCTAATCCAGCTGTTGGGGGTATGCCTTCGTCCTCCACTGGAGAGATGACGAGTGGAAAATGTCGGACAAATGATGAACCTTATGGTGCAGATGCTGCAACAGAACCAGGTGATGATGACTCAGACTCAGGAACTGATGAAACAAATGATGGAGAGCCAGAAGAAAGATCGAGGAGAGAGTTTAGCTAGTCCCCCTGGAATTCCGCCGAAGGAGAACCCGAGTTATTTCTCTGCTGGTACTGAAGCACCGAAGTCTAGCTCGACGAACAGGGCTGAAAGGTATTTGCCTCCGATTCCAAAATTGACCAACGAAGACATGGGTAAAACCCGTATGAGAGAAGTGGAAAGTTGGCATGCTTTTCTGGAGAATTTTTCTACATGGCTTGCTTTGATTGATGAACAATTTATTACAGAAGTAAAAGCTGCTTTGGTGTACAAGGAGGAGATCGTCCAAAAGAATCTTGCAATGCCTATTGCTACAAGGAGTGCTCGTTTGTACTACTACCTTACCCAGTCCCTGTCTGCGTACAATCGAGGTATGGAAATCCTACGATCGACCTCGACAAGGCAAGATCAGGCCGCCTGTGGCTATGAGTGTATGAGACAACTGCATGATACCTTTTCTATTGTGTCTCGCATGGAAGCTATTTCAGTTAGGGATGCCGGATTGCAGTTGAACAAGAAGGCAGAACAGTATCAAAGGCCTTTGGATGTGGTGCGGTTTTTGCAAGATGAGTTTGGGAAGAACGATGTGAAATTGTCTAGATTTGAAGATCTGAAGATGAACATCGCGGATAAGGTGAACGTTTTGTTGCAAAGTGTGACTGAAGATGCTCGCCGGTATGTTGTTTTGCATGGTGACGCAAGTACATGGGAAGGAGTTGTCCGTGGCCTTCGTTTTTATGAAGAACAGACTCGCATGGTTGACCTGAACTATGGGTACAACAACAATCCACGGGTGAACGCTATGAAAGGAAAGAACAAGAAAGGAAAAGGCAAAGGCAAGAACAAGGACAAAGGACAGTCGAGTTGGAATGAGCAGGAAGGTGGTCAACAGAAGGAAGGGAAAGGAAAAGGAGTAGGAGATGGTTACAAGAAGTATGGGCAAAGACAGCAACCACAGAGATCGTGGAGCCAAGGTTCTCAGCGTGACATCACTTGTCACAACTGCGGCAAGAAAGGACACAAGGCCGCTCAGTGCTGGTCACACGGTGGAGGAAAAGGCAAGAAGGGAAAGAACCGCAACTGGAGGCTGGATACCGAAGGAGCACCTAGTGAAGCATTGAGTCAACCTGAAGGGGAACAAGATGCTGGTGTCATGCTGTTGAAAACAGGGACTTTGTGTACTGAGCATGTGCAGCGGAGTAGTGTAGGAACGAAGCAACAGGTAGGACCAACTGATTTCACCCCTGCAGGAATGTGGCTGATTGATTCAGGAGCCACGTCTCACATCGTGGCCCTTCGCTTTCTGAGTCAGTACGAGGTGGTTCGGAAGCATGACAATGAGGTTCCGGTTTTGCGTGACGCCTCTGATGAGGTTGTCAAGACGTTTGGTGTTGTTGACATCAAAGCCAGATTTGGGACCCATGAGTTCACTATTCAGAAGTGTTTGGTGGCGGACTTGACATTTAATGTGTTGAGTCCTTATGTTCTGGGATCCCTGGGTTGGAAGGTACAGTTTGGCCGTCCAACCCACTGTCATGAGAATTTTATCAAGAAAAGAAATCGGAAGTTGAAAATGGTCATGCATGATAGGTCCTGGTGGCTGAAAGCCACTTTGAAAGAGTTGCCAGCTCAGCCGATGGAAGTGGATTCTCTTCGGATTTTTTCTGTTTCGAGTAGGAGTCCAGTGTTGGAAAAACAGTTTTGTGAGAACGATTTGATTTTGCGCATGGATGATGCGGGCGAGGTAAAAAGGACATGTGGGAGAGAGGCAGGTCAGGTCAAGGGTGACGCAACTGAAAAGACTTTTACTGAGCAGGCGCCACGTGGGAAGCCGGGTGAAGGTCGTAGTTGCTTGAAGAAGGCAGGTCAGGTTCGAATTGTGCAGGAGATGTGTGGTGGTAACCCGTATTCCTATGTCTGTCGTAGGATGGGGGTGAGAAATGTTGAAGAAGTGGTGAGTTGTGGTGCTGGCCACTCAGGTCAGCATGGTACGTCTTTGACAACGGCATTTGGACACCAGGTACAAGGTTGTCATCAAGTTCGCGTTTGCCGGTCTCGAGGAAACCGAGCTGTGTCAGGACATCAGTCAAGAGGTTTGCCTGTTGTGGTTGATGTTGAGGAATCCTTTGAGAAAGAATCAGAAGAAGAGATCATGGAGGTTGAAGGCACTTCGGAAGGTCAAGAGGTGTTTGTGCCGAAGCCAGCAGATGTGAGAGAAGGGGAGCCCTTTGAGGAGAACCCTAGGGATGAAAACGAAGAAGAGGAAGAATCTTTGGATGTGCCGACTGATGTCATGACACAACATGTGAGTCAAGGGCATTGGCCGTATTTGAAATCATGTGATTCATGTGTACAGGCCCGTGGTCGCATGCCGGCAAGGAAAGTGAAACAGCAAAGGCCTGGTGAGGAGCGTGCGTGTACGGTGTGTGCTGATTTTTGCTTTTTTCCGGGTGTGGCACACAAGATTTTGTTGTTGGTGGTGGTCAACACGGGCATGATTGGCAGTTTGATCATGGGCGCAAACTTTGACAGGTCGGTTCAGTCACTTGTGTCGACTTTTGAGGAAATCGGACTTGGAGGCAAGCAAGTGGAGGTGGTGTGTGACTTAGATGATGCCCTTATCCATTTGCTAAAGACAGGAGCCAAGAGTCCACGTTTTTGTGGTCGTGGAATGCATTTTCGGGAAACCCCTCAAGGAAGAAAACAATACAATGGAGCGGCTGAAAGAGCTGTTTGTTATGTGCGTGAAGGTGTGTATGCCAATTGGTTGTACTTGGAGTCGATGCTGCAAGTACGAATCGCGTTGCAATCGGAGCTGCTCTACTATATGGTTGGGTATGTCTGCCGGACGTACAACATCCATCATGTGAAGATGGGAGCGAACAGCACGCCTCTCGATCAACTAAGGGGTGAAATGGGCAGCAAGAAACCGATCACGTTTCCGTTTGCCTGTGAGGGTTTGGCGAAGCCAGTGAAGAAGAACTTGGAGCGTTTTCGAGGGATGAAACTTGTTCCTGTGGTCTATTTGGGGCCAGTGTCCAGCACCGGTAGTGGTGTTGTGTGTTTGCCTTTGGACGTGGTAGTCGGAGGAAGAAATGTTGAGTTGTTTCAAGCTTTCCGCATGAAGCAAGCTGTGACCTATGACCTTGCTGGTGTGATGCCGTTGCTGGTAGGAGTGCAGCAGATACCGAGGCCGAGAGACCCGTCGGTGATCGAACCAGCTGAGGTACCGATGCCACTGTCAGGGCCACCGAAACAATGGGTGGTCGAAACGAGAGGAACTCTTGAATGCCCAGGTTGTTTGGAGATCCTTGAAAAAGGAACACTGGGAAACAAACGCCACAACCGCTCCTGTTTGAGCAAATACGAGGCTTGGATGCAGTCTGAAAGAGATGTTTGGAAGCCACCTCCGAAAGCCCATGTTGAACCTGTAGGAGACAAGGAATTCCTGGTTGAAAAATTTCCTTTGCAAGAAGATTGGTACGAGCCTGAATCTCAAGATGGGTTGCCCGAGAAACCGCCCCAAATCCCAAGCAGACCAGAAGTGGAGTTTGATGACCCAATGGATGCCTTAGAAACGGAAGAGGCTGAATCTTCGGAAGTGAGAGGAACTGGAAACGACATGGAGGTTGATGACGAAGCAGAACTCGATCGCGTCTTGGCAGAATCATGGGAACGTGAGTATGTGAGATTTGTAAGCAAAGAGATGCTTATGAGTTTTGAGACTGGTGATGACGAAGAGTTGCAAATTGAGGTAAACTGTGGAGGTTTGGACATGAAGGTGTCTATTCCTAAAGATGCTGTAGATGAGAACACTGGAATTGACATGGATCCTGAGCAGTTGAAAGAAGCTTTTGGGACTGAGATGACCAGTCTTGAGTAGGAACATGTTGCACGGAGGCTGAAGGTCGTCAGCTTATAGCTGCAGATGGAGGCCGAATGTTGACGAGCCGCTGGGTGATAACTCAGAAAGCTAGTGACCTAGCACGGACTCGGCTGGTGGTTCGGGACTACCGGAGTGGAGGCCGCTCGGCGTTGAGAGAGCAGTACTATGCTCCTACAAGTAGCCTTGATGCTCTTCGAACCACTTTAGCTCTTGCCGCGCACCGCGGCATGACTTTGAGAAGTCTAGATGTGAGTGTTGCTTTCATGTATGCAAAGCTCAGACCCCAAGACAAGGAACTGGTGCTGCTACCTAGCAACATTAGGGATGCTGAGGGGAACCGGCTGTGTATGGTGCTGAAACGCGCCATGAATGGCCTACGGAAGGCACCGCTACTGTGGTTTGAGGAGTTCACCAAAACTCTTCAAGAAATAGGGTATGAACGAACCATGGAAGTTACACTGCTAAGGCGAGTGCGGAACGAGAGGCTGACACTGGTTTTGGTATATGTTGATGATGTGTTAATAGCCAGTGAAAACCCTGAGGACGCTGAGGAACTGGTCCAGATGCTGAAGAAGAAGTACCGGATCAAAGAAACTGGCAGCTTACCCCCCAACGAAACGGGTCGGATTCGATTTTTGGGGAGAACCATTTTTCGGGAAACCTTTGGAAGAGAGTTGAGTTTTGGTTTGGATTCCGATTACATGAGTCAAGTTTTTGAACAGTGGGGAGAGACCTTGAAACCAACTGAAGTGGTGTCGAACTTGGAACAGTTGTTTCAAAGAGAAAATGCAAAGCAAGCTGACGCTGAGCTAAGCGCAGAGGCTGCGAAACGGTATCGTACGACGCTGGGGCAGCTTGCATGGTGCGCGTTGAGTCGTCCTGATTTGAGCTACATGACCGCGTTTTTGGCACGCACACAGAACAAGCCCCTTCATGCGAGTGAAATGTGCATGCGTGCTGTGCTTAGGTATGTGCGTGCGCATCCGTGTGTTGTGCAGCAGTTTCCGCCTGAAAACGCACCTGACACAATGTAACAAAGCAATGAACGTCGCTTGGTCTGCTATGGGGATGCGAGCTGGGGCGAAACTTCCGTCACTGGAGGAATCGTCACACGGTGTGGACACATGATCAAGGCGTTTTCGCGCAAGCAGACTGTGCCGGCGCTTTCCAGTTGTGAGGCAGAGCTCATCGCAGCTGTGGACCTTGCAAAAGAGGCTTTGTCGGCGGGTATGTTGGTGCAAACCATTTTGGATGGAGTGTCATGTAGCCCTTTGGGAGAGCCTTTGGTTCAAGTGACGAATTTTTCTTTGACTTTTTATTTGGATTCTCAAAGTGGCATTGATGTGGCTCACATGAGTGGACTGCTAAGGCGCGTGCGACATCTTCAGCTGCGCATAGCTTTCCTCCAACATTTGGTGAAGCAATACAACGTGGATCTGCAACACATATCCGGTTTATTGAATCCCAGTGATGCTTTGACGAAAACCCCTGACATGGCGAACAGGAGACATTTGAAGGATGCGACAGGTTTGAGGGAAGTGCTGTTCGTGCAAAAAGGAGAGGTCTCAGTCGAAGAGGGGGAGAGTGCGACTTTTTCTTGCGATTTTTCTTGTGAAGATGAGTTCGCAGATGAGTGGCACGCAGTGAATCGCCAGAGACTCTCCAAAGACGTTGGGAAGAAAGCCACCCCAAATCCTAGACATGTTCGTTTTGATTGCGAAACGGAAGTTTTGAAATTTGAGTCTGGATCGGCGGTTGGTTCAATAGGAGGTGCGAGAAAGGTAAAGGCAGGTGAAGTTCGAGAAGTACGAGCTGAAGACCAGGTACAACCTGTTGGTAGACAGCATCAATCGCGCGATCCTACTGGGAGACTAGATCTACATCATGAAGGACATGGCGAGGAGGCTTGTCCTATTCAGGATATCGGGGTAGCGATTTCTGAGTGTGCTGTAGAAGTTGCTTTGAGAGGAATACCCCTTTGGAGGCCCGTTTTTGAGAGGTTGATGAAGGACACCCTTTGTGAGTTGCCTGTGGTTTTGGAAATTTGCTGTGAAAGGAACAGTGCCATTTCATGTGCGTGTGCTGAGTTGAAGGTTCCTTATCTGGGTGTGTGTCAAGAGGCGAGGATTGAGTGGAGAGAGACTCAGACTCTGATTAAGAGTGTTTTGGAACGTTTGGAGATGTCCATGTGGAGTCAAGTGTACGTTCATATTTCCACTCCCTGCACTGCTGGTTGTCGCTGGCAGTATGTGAATCGAAACCTTCATGGAAGTTTTCAGAACAAGTGGTTGAAAGATGTGGGAACGCATCATGCCGTGTGGAGGATCATCAAGAGACTTTTTGGCGAGGTGTCCAAACACCCTAGGTGCACGGTCTCACACGAGTGGCCTAAAGGAAACCTGCTGTGGGAGGAGCCGCATGCTTATGCGGTGCGCGAGAAAATGGAGCTGTGGTACGCTGTGACAGTGTATAGATGTCAATTTGACAGAGTGTACAAGCGTTGGGGTATCACCACAAACAGTTCGAGCTTTGCTCAGAAGATGTCAAGATATGGGCGATGCTGTGGCTGTGAGCATCGAAAAGTGTCAACCAAGGCGACAGGGGTATATCCCCCTGAGTTTGGACAAGCTCTGGTGGCTGCGGGATTGGCTCAAGGTCATCTTTAAGCAGCCATGTTGGAGTAGATGTGGATTTTCCGTTTGGGGTTGTTTGGTTCCCTCTGTTTCTGTTTTGGATGGATCTTTTGTGATCTGAAAGGTTCTGACTCGGTGAGCGAAGTGAGAGAGTGTGCTGAGAACATGTGCTTTGGTGAGAAGGTAGAGGTGTGGAAACGGTGTGTAGCTGTTTCCACTGGTGAGTTTTCCATGAGACACGATCACCCTTGATCGTGATCCAAGGCTGTCGAAGACAAGGTGCACGTGCTGGAAACCAAGAGCTGACGCGTCTGAGCCGGATTTTTCATCTTGGTCGCTCTGTGTGCGACGATGATCATTTTTTACACGCGTCTTGTGAAATCAAGATGCAGCCTAAACCAAGAGCACTGATAAAAACGTTGCATCCGAAACCCGAAGTGGTTTCGTGCGACATGTTCAAGCTTTGGTGGCGAGAACAGGTGCAGACAGTGCTTGTGAAACCTTCGAATGAGTGAATCACTCGTTCAAGAGGGGGTGTTGAGATTTGAAGGAGTTAGGTGAACGTGTGATTTGGTTTTGATGTGCTTTGTGTGGTGTTGTCGGTGGTGGTGGTCCCCTGTTTGTGTGCTGTGTTGTTTCTGAAAGAACTGACTCATGGCGAAGTGTCTTGACACGACTCTGGACAGTGGAGTTATGTTAGGATAGTGCGCAGAGCATCGAGAAGATGCTTGGAGCAGGTGAGGCGAACGTTTGATGTGAATCAACGTGAGCCGAAACCTAAGAAAGCCGTTTTGTACAGATTTGCATGGCTTGAGTGAGTTTTATTTTTGTTTGAGACCCAATACGCTAACCGATGGTTATTTGGCTCAAGAGAAAAGTCCGCCACGCTTTGGGACTTGCCTGCACTTGAGGTACGTGTCTTTAACGTGACCCTAAAACGGGGTTTCTGAACCTGAGCGGGGTTTTACAGTTTTCGGGGACTTTTCGGAGATCCCTGTGCACCACCTTTTCCGGCCACCCCTCCAAGCTAAACCTCGCCCCCATCTCCCCGCTCTCGGCGGAGACAACCCTGTATACCTTTTCGCTCCAGGCTATCTCGTTGACCCTGTAGGAGCCCCTGCTTTCGATCGGCTTAACCCTGATCCGAACCATATCCCCGACCTTGATTTCCGGGCGGGTCACCTTGTGCTTGGCCCTGCGTTCGATGTTGCGCAGAGCAATCTCTGCCATTTCGGGGTCAGAGTAGGCGAGGTTCGGCGCCACCTGCGTGGTAGCGTGCTTCCTCCCGTTGATTTGGCTCAAGATGTCGGCCAGCATGAGGTGCCACTGCCCCCGCCGGCCCGCTCCGGCTGCTATGCGGCGCAACATGGCCTCCTTGATGGTGCGGATGGTGCGCTCCGCGAAGTAGGCGTGGCCCCTGGTCACCTGCTTCTCGATGTCCCAGAAATCCATCAGCTCCTTGAACTCCCTCTTGAACTCGGAGCCGTCGTCGGAGTACACGTTGGCCGGCACCCCCAGGGCTTGGAAGACCTTCTTCATGCCCGCCGCGGTGGTGCTCGCGAGACGGTCCTTCAGCGGCTCCGCGGCCACTTTCTTGGTGAGCGCGTCGATGGCCACCAGCATGAAGGGGTAGGGCTTGCCGCCGAAGGCCTTCATGTCGGCCAGGTCCACCTGCAGCTGGTTCATGGGCTCCAGAGGCACGAAGCTGTTGTAGCCTCTCTGCGGCCGGTCCTGGTTCACCCGGAGGCCGTCCAGAAACGCCTTCACCTCCCCTCTGGAGATGCTGGGGTCGCGCACCTGGGCCTGCTGCAGCGTCTGCGCTATGCTGCCGAAACCGGTGCGGGGATCCTCGTAGACGGCCTTGATGGTTCGCCTGCGGGCGTCGGCCATGTTTCTTATGGATTCTTCGGCCCCCGCTGGGCCTGCCAGGCTTCCACCTCGTCCAGCCGGGCCTGGAAGCCCTTGCACACCCCCCAGAGCACGCTGGTGAGGTGAGAGCAGTCGAGGGTGACCATCTCCGTGCCGTCGCTCCACCGCGTGGCCCCGTCAAATTCTTCCACTTTGTTCCTGCGAAGTCGTCCGAGGCGAAGCCCAGCCTCAGGTCCCCGTTCATGTCCGGGCGCTTGTACTGCTTGGCCTCCACGGAGTCGAAGAGCTGCAGGAGCTCAGCCACGTCGGCCTCGGCGATCTCCGTCTTCACCCTGCTGTCCGACAAGTCCGTGAAGCTCGTGTTGCAGACCACGTTGCCCGTGTTGCCCGCGATCACGAGGCAGCCTGGGTTCTCCACGTCCTCGGGCGCGCCGTGCACCGTCTCGTGGGGCCGCGCGTTGTAGGCCCCGGCCGCCCGCTCGAAGTGGTCGCTCCACTGCCCGCCCTTGCGCGCCACCCTCGTGGCCAGGTCCTCTGGTTCGTGGTCAAGGACAGCTGCGTCGAGAGGCTCTTCGTCTGCACCAGAGCCTCGTCGTTGATCATGATGAGCTCGCACTGGTGCGTCCCGCCGTCCCGCTCCAGGAAGACCCGCGCGCTCTGGTTGCCCAGCAGCCGCAGCTCCGGGCCGCTGTCGGGGGCCGCGCTGTTGTTGGACACTTGCAGCTTGCTCCAGCCCGCCCAGTTCTTCGTCAGGAAGAGATCGTCCGAGAAGTCTGAGGTGTTGGTCACGGTGAGCGTGTTGGAGGCGAAGAGCTGCGGCGCGGAGACCGTGCCCGAGCTCGTCACGTCGCCGCAGACCACGCTGCCCGTCGACACTCCGCCGCTCGTGGCCGTGAAGGTGCAGTCCAGGCTCTCGCAGTCCAGCGGGCCCGTGGAGGCCGCCCCGGTGATCGTCAGCGTGGCGCCCGTGAGCGCCCCGGTGGCTGCGAAGCTCGCCGCGGTTGCTGCGCCCGAGGCCGTCAATGTCCCCGTGGACACGTCGCCCACCGTGGTGAAGTTCCCGGCGTTGGCCGTGTTGTTGATGGTCAACGTGCTGCCCGTGATTCCCGTGGCGGAGCTCAGCAGGCCCACGCTGGCCGCGCCGCTGATGCTCAGCGAGCTGCCTGACACGGCGCCTGTGGACGACAGCGCGGCCCCGGCGACGGTGCCTGTGGCTGTGAGCGCGGCGCAGGAGACTGTGCCCGAGGCGTCCACGCCCGTGGTGAACACGTCGGTGCAGTTCACGTCGTTGCACAGCAGCTGGTCGCAGCCCACGTTGCCCTGCGCGGTGAGCCCGTCCAGCGTGGCCGAGCCCGTGAGGGCCAGCGAGTCCGCCAGCAGGTCCGTTACGAGACAGACTCTCCCTCGAAGGCGCTGGCCCTGATCTGCATGCTGTACAGGTCCAGCGTGCCCGCCGACTGCTGCACCAGCCCGGGGATAGAGCCGCCAAAGGCTCCGAAGTGCAGCTTGGCGATTCCGCCCGGCGGCACCGAGAAGTCCAGGCGCGCCGTGCTCCAGACGCCCTGCGAGGGCGTGCCGAGGAAGGTGCCGGTGACGCCCACGTAGTCGTTGTCGGCCGCGAAGGCGCTCAGGGTCATGGCGTAGCCTCCAGCTGGAAGCCTCCCACCGTGAAGCTGGCCGAGGCCACGGAGCTCTGGCTGTTGGAGCGCACCAGGAAGTTGCCTGGCGTGGTGAGCGTGGGCTCCAGCAGCACCTCGCCCAGGGTGGCCAGCGTGACGTCGTCGGCCCCTCCGTCGAGGAACTCGTGCTTCAGCAGCAGCGCCGAGGCCGCCGTGTCCTCCTCCGCCTCCACCGCGTTGCCGGTCTCCAGGGTTGCGTCCAGGATCTGGAGGCCTACTTTTGTCAGGGCCCCTTCAACCCATCTGTGGGTTGTCGTGTTGGCGCCTGTGATCCAGTACCATCCACCCGCAGCCTTGAGCGGACCCGAACTTACAAGAACAAACTTTATCACGTGTTTTCATTTTGCAAAGCCACGTTCAAGTTCGGCCAGGGAACTTGGACAAGGAACTTGGACAACCGCCGGCTGCCTTGTTACGCAGCCTTAAACCATGGTAACACGTCAGCCCGCGGTTGTCCAAGTTCCTTGTCCAAGTTCCCTGGCCGAACTTGGCTCTGCAAGAGAAAAAACACGTGATAGAATTTGTCCAAGTTCCTTGTCCAAGTTCTTGTCCAAGTTCGGGTCTCGGGGGCTTGCAAAAAATGGCCCGACCTTACACACGGTGGTCAGGGAAGAAAAACTTGCAAGATCAACGCAAACCAAGCAAAATTATGCAAAATCATGCCATATCAAAAATCGTGCAAAAACAGGTTGGCCATAGATGCAGGGAGATCAACGCAATGCCTTAAACCATTTACTGGTTAAGGGTTCTGCGCCTTGGAGGCGCCAGGAAGTCGTCCAGCTGCCTTACAGCTGCTGGCGGTCATTGAGTCCACGGCCCGCAGCTGCTACTGAGGGTTGAAGCTTCTCGCCGCGTTTGTTGGTGCTTGGAAAGCGCCCGCGTCCTCCACTGCCTTGATGCGGCGGATCGTCAAGTCCTTCTTGTGCTGGAACCTGTCGGCGTCCGCGCGTTGTAGGCCAAAGTCTGCTTAAAGTGGTCGCTCCACTGGCCGCCCTTGCGGGCCACGCGCGTGTCCTTCTTCAGCGTCTGAATTTCCCGGCCCACCACGGCTGTGGCGTTGCGGTCTCCGGGCGCTTCGTTTGGTGCACGGCTTCCGCGGGCAGCTTCCGGTCCAGCGTGGCAAACTTATTGTCCAGGTCGGTCGTGACCACGAAGTTCTTGTCGTCCCCCGTCAGCTTCTGCGTGGCACGCTTGGTGGCCCGGCCGACCGTCTTGGCGTTCTTGTTCTGCAGAGGTTCCACCGGAGCTGCGGCTGCTGGGCAACCAGAGCGCGGGTCCTGGAGCGGAACGGCGGGGCGCACCAGTGCGAGCTCATCATGATCAACAACGAGGCGCTGGTTAGACTTGCAGGCAACACGGGCAACGTTTGCAACACAAGCTTTACGGACATTGCGAAGGCCGACGTGGCAGCTGTTCGACTTTGTGGAGGCCAAGCAGTACAAGCGCCCGGACATGATGGGACCTGAGGCTGGGCTTTGCCTTGGACGACTTCGCAGAAACGTGGAAGAATTGACGGGGACCACGCGGGGAGCGACGGCACGGAGATGGTCACGCTTAACCTTACCAGCGTGCTGTGGGGGGTGTGCAAGAGCTTCAGGCCCGGCTGGACGCACTTGAAGCCTGGCAGGCGCAGCGGGGGCCGAAGAACAAGCAAACATGAAGGCGCTGAGGGACCTGGCCGACGACTTGCGGAACCCGCGGAAGCTGTACCGACTTGCGACCTTACGTGACGCAGGCCATGGCCTTTGAGGCGCTGAAGGCCGACGTGGGAGGCGCCACGGCCGCGTGCGCTGGGCAAGTCGGCCGCCGAGGGGCCGAAGACTTCAGCCAGAACACGCGGGGGAAGACGAAGTATGGCCTGGTGGTGATGGACGTCTTTACCCGGGAGGGCCGCTGTCGGGGGCCGCGCTGTTGTTGGACACTTGCAGCTTGCTCCAGCCCGCCCAGTTCTTCGTTTGGAAGAGATCGTCCGAGAAGTCGGAGGTGTTGGTCAGTTGGACGCGAAGAGCTGCGGCGCGGAGACCGTGCCCGAGCTCGTCACGTCACCGCACACCACGCTGCCCGTCGACACTCCGCCGCTCGTGGCCGTGAAGGTGCAGTCCAGGCTCTCGCAGTCCAGCGGGCCCGCGGAGGCCGCCCCGCTGACTGTGTGCGTGGCGCCCGTGAGCGCACCGGTGGCCGCGAAGCTCGCCGCGGTCGCTGCGCCACCGTGGTGAAGTTGCCGGCGTTGGCCGTGTTGTTGATGGTGAGTGTACTGCCCGTGATTCCCGTGGCGGAGCTCAGCAGGCCCACGCTGGCCGCGCCGCTGATGCTCAGCGAGCTGCCTGACACGGCGCCCGTGGACGACAGCGTGGCTCCGGCGACGGCGCCGGTGGCTGTGAGCGCTGCGCAGGAGACTGCGCCCGAGGCGTCCACGCCCGTCGCGAACACGTCGGTGGCCCACGTTGCCCTGCGCGGCGAGCCCGTCCAGCGTGGCCGAGCCCGTGAGGGCCAGCGAGCCCGCCAGCAGGTCCGTTACTGAGACAGACTCTCCCTCGAAGGCTGTGGCCCTGATCTGCATGCTGTACAGGTCCAGCGTGCCCGCCGACTGCTGCACCAGCCCGGGGATAGACCCGCCGAAGGCTCCGAAGTGCAGCTTCGCAATTCCGCCCGGCGGCGCCGAGAAGTCCAGGCGCGCCGTGCTCCAGACGCCCTGCGAGGCCGTGCCGAGGAAGGTGCCGGTGACGCCCACGTAGTCGTTGTCGGCCGCGCTGACGTACATCACCAAGTTGGAGGCCGTGCCCAGCCGGTACCGGCAGCCGAAGGAGTAGCGTCTCCCCGGCGTCAGCGTGTAGGTGCGCACGATGTTCCAGGCGAAGGCGCTCAGGGTCATGGCGTAGCCCTCCAGCTGGAAGCCTCCCACCGTGAAGCTGGCCGAGGCCACGGAGCTCTGGCTGTTGGAGCGCACCAGGAAGTTGCCTAGCGTGGTGAGCGTGGGCTCCAGCAGCACCTCGCCCAGGGTGGCCAGCGTGACGTCGTCGGCCCCTCCGTCGAGGAACTCGTGCTTCAGCAGCAGGGCCGAGGCCGCCGTGTCCTCCTCCTCCGCCGTGTTGCCGGCCTCCAGGGTTGCGTCCAGGATCTGGAGGCCGTACACGTCCACCGTTCCTGCCGTCTGGTTGGGCAGGCCCGGCGCCTGGAAGTGCGCCCCGAAGTGCAGCTTCGCCACTCCGTTTGGCGGCACGGTGAAGTACATCTTGGCCGTGCTCCAGGCGCCCTGGTCTCCCGCGAAGCTGCCGTACAATGGGTCGTAGACGTTGTCGGCCTCGGACATGTGCACCACGAAGTTGGAGGCCGTGCCGAGCCGGTAGCGGCAGGCGAAGAGGAGCTCTCGGCCCGGGGTCAAGTTGTAGGTGCGCACGATGTTCCACGGGTTCGCCGCCAGGGTCAGGTGTAGCCGTCCACGCTCACTCCCGCGGTGTGCGTGGCCAGGACCACGCTGCAGCCGCTGCTGGGGCGAACCGTCCAGTTTGACAGTGAGACGTCTGTGGGGGCCAGGATCTGCTCTCCTATGGCGGCCACCACCTCGTCGGCCCCTCCGTCGTCCGGAAAGCGCACGGCTATTTGCAGGGCCGAGGCCGCCTCCGTGACTCCGAGCTTGTTGGCAAGGAGACCGTCCACTTGTGCGATGGTGTAGTAGCTGAGCAGGGCGGCGGCGATGCTTGAGGCCGTTGCCGTGTCCTGGTCGGCGGCTGAGCGGTACGCCACCAGCGCCGAGGTGATTTGGTTGGTTGTGAACACGTCCTGGTCCGGGCCCGTCCTATCAGTGTTTGTGAGTAGGAGCTTACCCTCACCTGTGGTGTCTTAGCCATGTAGGAAACCTGTTTACACATAGTCCCTTCTACATGTACTTTCAGGTCTGGACAAATGATCTTGACCGCGCACTCCGCAGGTTCAAGTGTAGAGAGTGTGAAACAGAGCTTTTGCTTCGCTAGGGTTGAAACCCCTAAACATGGTAGCGGAGCCCTGAGCCAAGAGAGCCAGGGCTGTGGACTTTTGGGTTCGGCCGTGATAGCTTTCCCAAGCTCGATGGCTGACCCGGTGCCCGATGATTTAAAATGTGGGAGTACCAGATGGTTCAGAAGGGCTAGAGCAAAGCATGAGAGCAGTGGCGTCTTCGCTGCAGATGGCCGCTCAGGCCATGACAGGTCTTGGAGCTCCTCCTGAGCGTAGTGGAGGTATGGGCGAA
Organism: Effrenium voratum; assembly: GCA_963377175.1. NCBI lineage: Eukaryota > Dinophyceae > Suessiales > Symbiodiniaceae > Effrenium > Effrenium voratum. Next base: position 245,336 of record CAUJNA010000307.1, on the reverse strand, counting down.
GCTGCGAGGGTTTTGAAGCCCCCAGAGATTTGGAAGCCCAAGAACATGGATGATGAGTTGAGTTCATGGAATGAGTGGAGTTTCATATTTCGTTCTTTCCTTTGCTTCGGCGATAGCCGGTATGCCGAGGAGTTGAAGATGGTGGAAGACAACCTTACAGATCCTTTGAATATAGAGAGCTTCAATGCAGACACAAAGGAACGAGCCTATAGGCTACATTCGATGCTTTGCAACTTTGTGCGAGGCAGACCGTTGAAGCTGGTGAGATCAATTCAAGATCAGAATGGGTTTGCAGCATGGCAGTTGTTGCAGCGTGAGTTTTCCCCACAGACACGAGTTCGAATTCTTGCATTGTCCAATGCTATTGTGTCATTTCCGGTTTTCGGCAAGAACACGTTGGAAGGCATTTTGCAGTTTGAGCGTTTGATTCAGGAGTTTGAGACGGCCACCAAGTCTGAATTTCCTGCAGAGTTGAAGATTGCAACATTGGTCAGATGCGTTTCTCCAGAGTTGCGGTTACATTTGCAACTCAACATTAGTGAGCGCACCAGTTATCAACAGGTTCGACAGCTTGCGATCATGTTTGAGCAGAACTCCAGCAATTGGACAACACAGCGTGTTCTGTCGCAATTTCAAGTTGGGCAATCCTCCAGAGATAATGACGGACCAGCCGACATGGACGTTGGACGTGTGGAAGGAGACCGGCCTTACAAAGGCAAAGGAAAAGGAAAAGGAGACAAAGGAAAAGGTAAAGGAAAAGGGAAGTCCAAAGGAGGAAAAGGAAAAGATGGCCACAAAGGAAAACAGCAGGGTAAACCTGGACATGGCAAAGGATACAGCAGCTATGGAAACTACTCTGGCAGTTACAACAGCAGTGGTTATGGAAGCAGTGGCTACAATGCAGGCGGCTATAACAACAGTTGGAACTCCAGCCAATCATGGAAAGGTTCAGGCAAGGTGAACAAGGGCTACCAGCAGTATGGCTGGGGAGGCAAACAGCATGGTGGAAAAGGCAAGTATCAAGGTGGTGCAGATGTTCGGCAAGTTGGTGAAGATGGTAAATCCCATGTTTCTGGAAACAGCAGTACCGTTTTGCCAGGTGACAGTGCAAGTCAGGCAGGAGCGGCTCAAGGCATGCGTTTTCCAGTGACACATGGCACGATGAGCAGTAACCAGCAGACAGTTAGACGCATCATGATGACAGAGCACCCAGACCTTGTTGAGTGCAGAGTTTATGACTTGAGGGATGAAACGGAATCTATTGAGAGTTGCTTTGACCACGAGTGCCGCATGGTATCCACTGAACTACATGCAGATGTGCCCCATTTCGATTTGGAATATTCAGATGAGGATGGTGCCTGGATCTTGGATCCTTCTTTGAGTGTTGGAGATGCATGTGGACGGTGTGACGATGGATATTCAGACATTTTCGATCTGTACGGTTTTCCAGATATGAGAGATCATGCTCATTACTTGAGAGTTTGCACGGATGATAGCGTGGGCCAGGACACCTCAGAGCTCAGGTTCATCTTGGACTCGGGCTCAGATTGCAGCATCTTGCCGCTGCACATGGCAGGATCTGGCGTCCCTGGGAGAAACCGCAAAACCTGTTTGAGGGACGCTCAAGGAAAGGTCATCAAAGGGCCCAACCAGGGCAGAGATGTGGAATTGCATTTGACAGATCGGTCTGGATGTTTGGTCAAGCTGAAGGAAAGGTTCGTTGTGGCAGCAGTGTCCCAACCTTTGTTGTCCCTTGGGAAGTTCATGAAGCAAGGCTGGCAAGTGGCAGGCAGTCATCCGGACTTGTACCTTGTGAAGGAGGAGGTTCAGCTGCCGGTCACTATGCAGAAGAATTCGCTGGCTATGGATTTGCAGGTTTGCAGAATTACAGACGATGAGAATGACGGTTATTTTGTGCAGCTTGGCGATGTGTGGACTGAATGTTTGCAGACTGAAGGATGGAGCAGCACCCATGCAGGTGAAATGGTGCATGTTGCTCATTATAGCAGCAAGTACTTCTACCCGGACAAGGATATTATTTTTCAGCATTTTCCTTACAGGTCGACCCTTGTCCAATCTGCAGAGGACGAATGGGAGCTTTTGGAGTGCGCAGAGATGTTTGCTAGGAAGCGCAAGGAGAAGGATTTGGACACCCCTGGTCTTCATACAGTATTGACCGTTTTTCATGCACATGCAGAGGATTTGGATTTTTGGGGACCCAATTTGCGCAAAGAGCTCAACATGGACATCCATGAGCCAATTCGAGAAGAGACTGCTGAGGAATTGCAAGAGCTTGGAGTTGCAGTTGATCCAGAAGTGCAAGATGTTGTTGTTGAGTTTCAGCCGGAGCAGCGCCACGCTGAGGCAATGATGCCAGTGGATCAAGGTGATCTGCAACTTGGTCCAGAAGATCAACCAGAGCTTGGCCCTGAGTTGCTTGAAGTGAATGGGCAGACGTTGCACATTGGGTCTAGCTTGCGAGAAATGAGGAGAGCGTGTCAGTGGCTTGGTTTGAGCAAGAATGGATCGAAGCAGAAATGCTGGTTGCGCTTGAAGGTTGCCTTAGCAGAAGGTCGCAGAAACTTGGCGGTTGAGGCCTGGAGGTACATGCTCAGTCTTTGTCTTCAACTTCAGCTTCTCCCTCAAAGCTGTGATCACCTTGCACAACTGAATCATTGCTGGTTCGGTGTCTGTCCTCAAAGTGATCTCCTGGTAACCCAGGAAGCTCGTCAATCTTGTAACTTCATCGATTGCAGTCTTCAGCGAAACTGCACCTTTCCCTTTCACAGGAACTGCATGACACGTCTTTGACCAAGTGTCAACGATCATCAGGTGAATCCATTTCCCAGTAAACATGTAATCCAAGCTGAGAACGGGACTTGCATCATCTCTGCGCGTCTGGGTGTCACCCTTGAAGCTGTCCTCGCGCGACCTGGCTGCCTGGCAAGCTTCACACCAATCTGCTCTCGGCAAATGTGTCACCATGTGTTTCTCCTGTTCTCCAAGCGAAGGAAGAGCCGGAAGAGGAACCATGGTGGGATCCCTGATCAACTCAGGATTTTCCATCAGCGCTTTCGTCGAGGAAATCCAGCAGAACGTTACATCTCTTTGGTGAGGCGGCTTGGAGCTTGTTTGGTGGAGAGTTTGCAGCAGAGAGCGGGAATCAAAATCCCGGAGGACAGCCCGGTTATTCCTTTTGCAATCAGACATGGTTCATTTTTGCTGAACAGATTTCATGTGAATGCTTCAGCAAAAACGCCATTTGAGACAGTGTGTGATCGAGGGTATTGCGGTCGCTTGGCCCCATTTGGTTCTGCCTGTTATGCCCAGCTGCTACCAGCACGCAAGTCTCGAGGGGCAGGCAGCTGGACAAAGGGAATTTTCCTTGGAAAGACTTTGGATGGAGATTTGCATTTGGTTGGAACTTCGAGTGGAGTTGGAGTAGCAAGATCCTTGAGAAGATGCGCAGAACCATGGCAGCCAACGGCAATCTTGGGTCATTGTGGTTTGCCATGGAAATTCAGACCAGTAGCGGAAGGCGCGCGGCTGGAGCGTTTTTCAAGAGCAAGACTGCAAGGGATACTGCAAGTGCTCAACAGATGAAGCAACCATCACATGGGGATGGGTCAGAAGACGGGCATGGATCGTCCGATTACCAACCATCGAGTTTCGAAGGAATGGTCAGTGAACGAGGGCGAGTGGACAAGCGAGGGAGACTTCTTTCCCTCTCGGAGTCCTCAAGTTCGAGCTCGCGCCCAGAGTCAATGGAAGATGCAGAGGCAATGGGCCCCACTGGAGCAGAGAAGAGAGAGCTCAGTGGTGGTCAAGCAGGAGCCCGCTGAGAAGCAAGCCAAGTCTCCCAAAAAGCTGTTTCCTCCACATTTTGCTGGAGATGTGAGAAAGGTGACATTGGATGGTGAAGTTTTGGAGACAGGTGATGAGGAGATTGCAGTGTTGCACAGTGACCTTGGAGAGTCCCTGGCGAAGTGGATCAAAGACACCTGGGAAAAGGACGATGGCAAGCCAGATGTTCAAGGTGAAGAGCTGCAGGCCATAGATGCAGCAGCAGACAGAGAGGAGATCCAGAGGCTTTTGGACAAAGGCCGCATGCGACCAGTCAAGTTGGCGGATGCAACTGGATGGAAGCAGTTGTCAACGACACAGGTCCGAGACTGGCGATATCGGAATGGATGGATTCGGAGAAGCCGACTTGTGGCGCGTGAATATCGCTGGTTGGATCCAGAGATGCAACAGATCTATGCCCCAAGCTCAGTGGCGTCGACTACGAAGATTTTGCCGGCGTTGCTCATGTCTTCTGGTCATGAATTTGGAATGTTTTCTGCAGATGTGAAGGATGCTTACTTGATGGTGCCACAGCAGGAGAAGGTGTTCATCCTTCCACCTCCTTCATGGAAAGACCAACACCCTGAAGATGAAGCCTGGGAATTGCTTTACTGTCTCCCAGGTCAGCGCATTGGAGCTAAGGCTTGGCATGATTATTTTTCTGAGGTGTTGCGACAAGAGGGACTACGAGCATTTGCTGGAACGCCTTCGCTTTTCAAATCAGATAAGGGAGTGTGTTTGCTGACGCATGTGGATGATTTCCAGTTATTCGGTAAAATTGGAGAGATTAGAAATCTTCTGAAGAGACTGGAGGGCCATGGATTTGTTGTGAACATCGAAGGTCCAGTTACAATGGATTGCGGTAAGTGTTCTTTTCTGAAGCGCCGCTACGAGGCAAGAGAGGATCTACTGGTTGTAACTCCTGAAGGGGGGTACATTGACAAGTTGATTTCGCTGTTGGATTTGGACAGCAAGAAGAGCAAGAAGACCCCGCATTCGAGCAGTTTTGGAGTTGTGGATCAGGAGTCGGCAGACCTCACGGACAAGCAGCAGGCCTTGTATCGGACTCTGATTGGAATTTTGCTGTGTTTGAGTCCTGATCGCCCGGACATTCAGAACAGTGTCCGTTTTCTTTCATCGAGGCTCTCGGGGACAAAGCAGTGTGATTTGGATGAGCTCACGCACTTGGTCTTGTACCTGAAGGGCCACCGAGACTACACATCTTTCATCGAGGCTCTCGGGGACAAAGCAGTGTGATTTGGATGAGCTCACGCACTTGGTCTTGTACCTGAAGGGCCACCGAGACTACACAATGAGCATGAGCCCGAGCTTTGCTGGAAAGCCGGCGCTGGAGATGCATAGGAAAGGAGACATGGCCGAGAAGAGTTGCATGTCTTCAGAATCTCTTTTGGAGGTTTTTACTGATGCAGACTGGGCAGGAACAAAAGCAGACAGGAAGTCGAGTACGACAATGCACCTGTGGCTGAATGGAAATTTGATTTTTGCACAGACCCGGAATCAGCGCAATATTGCGCTATCATCCTTTGAATCTGAATATTGTTCAGCAGTTTCTGGAATTGCGGAAGCTTTGTATTTGCGAGCAGTGGTTGAGTTTTTCACTGGCAAGAAATGTCATATCAAGCATTATCTTGATAACAGTGCTGCGAAGGCAATGTTGGAGAAATCGGGCTTGGGAAGAGCCCGGCATGTGGATGTGGCGTTGTTGTGGGTGCAGCAGAAGGTTGCGCAGAAGATGCTGACGGTTCACCACATTCCCTCGAAGTGGAACACCAGCGACCTTGGTACCAAGCCACATCCTGCAAAACGAGCGAAGTTCCTTATGTATTTGATCGGCATGTACGATTTGTTTTGGAATGATTATGTGGGCCGTGATGTGTTTGAAGAGGAGGCAGGCAAGGATGCCTTGAGAGTTTTCAGAGCAGCAGTTGGCCACAACGGTCAAATCCCACAAAGAGTCGCCAAGCAGTTTTTTCCTTTGATTTTGGCGGCAGCCATGAGTGAGCCTGCAACTGGAATTGCAGTGACAGGAGCAGAGAACCTTGGGCCTGGCTATGTGGACGGCGCACTCATGAGCGATTTGCAGATGATTTTCATACTCAGTTTCGCGATGATGATTTTCATGTTCATTTGCATTTGTGCTTGCTATGGATGCATGAGTTTTCTCTGGAAGAATGGAGAACGTGTGAAGTGCAAGGTTCCGATTCGTGATGAGTTGGAAGGTGACAAACAGCAGAGTCTGGTGGAATTCGGAGATGAGAATTCGCAGAGTACAAGGGGCGAGGACATTTTGTCCGTGTGGGCGACATCTTATGGTCGGCATTTCCACAAAGAAAGCTGCAAGTGGTTGGCCAAGTCAAAGAATGTCCAGAAGATGACGAGAGATGAGGCTGAAGCAAGGAACCTCAAGATTTGCTGGACATGTCATGGTGGTGATGGAAGGCTGAACCACGAGAAGAAGAAGGAGAAAAGCACAACCTCTTCTCAAAGTGCTGCAGCAGGATCCGAAGAGCCAATGCATGAGATGCTGAGACACCGCATTGAGCGAGCAAGGCAGACGATGGGCTGAATGGCATGAGATAAATGGAGACAGTTTTGCGGCCCTGGGCTTTAGACCCACATGTGCCAATGTCAACAGCCTAGGTTTCACTGAGTTTGCAATTCAAGCCAGTCGCCACCGACCGAAGTGTCCGGTAGCCGACTGAAGGGGGGTATCAGTGTTTGTGAGTAGGAGCTTACCCTCACCTGTGGTGTCTTAGCCATGTAGGAAACCTGTTTACACATAGTCCCTTGTACATGTACTTTCAGGTCTGGACAAATGATCTTGACCGCGCACTCCGCAGGTTCAAGTGTAGAGAGTGTGAAACAGAGCTTTTGCTTCGCTAGGGTTGAAACCCCTAAACACGTCCGGTAGGCCAGCAGCGCGCCCGTGATGGCGGCCTGCGTCTGCGTGTCCTGCGCGCTCGCCGTGCGGTAGTCTCCCAACAGCGCGTCTACCTGCGCCGCGGTGTAGTAGGCCAGAAGCGCGGCCGTGATGGCGCTGGTCGTCTCCGTGTCCTGCACCGTTCCGGTTCGGTAGTCGTCCAACAGAGTGTCCACTTGTGAGGAGGTGTAGTAGGCCAGCAGCGCAGCCGCAAGGGCCGCGTCGGCCGCTGCGACGGAGTAGCAGTCTGCCGTGATGCTCAGCGTGTCGTCGCCGTTGGCCAGCGCAGCAGAGAGAGGAGCCTCCAGATGCAGGTTGCGAACGACGTTGCTTCCGCGAAGGAGCTCCCAAGTTGTGAAGCCCGCCCAGGCCGGCGCGTTAACAACTCCGCCTCCGGGAAGCTGCAGGGCGGCGAGCTCCGCGAGGATTGCGTCGAGGGCGCTCTGGAGCGTGGTCTCGCTGGCGGAGAGCGCGGCGTTCGTGGCGTATGAGGCCAGCAGCGCCGCGTCAGCCTTGGAGGCCTGGAGCGCCGAGATGCCGGTGTCCCGGCTAGCAAGCTGCGCTGCGACGAAGGCCTCGGTGGCGAGGCCCAGCACTGCATTTGCTATCTTGGTGTCCACCTTAAGTGGAGTGTCCAACCCGTCCACCGTGGAGAGCAGGGAGGCCAGCGCGCTGGTGTCCGCCTTGCCGGCCAGGGCGGCGTCCAGGGCTGCCGTGGTGACGGCGTCCAGGAGAGCGGCCGCTATCTTAGAGTCCACCTCAGAGGAAGTGTCGACGGCCGAGAGCAGGGCGTACGCTGTCAGGGCGCTGGCGTCCGCCTTGGAGGCCTGCAGCCCCGCGATGGAGGCGTCTCGGCTCGCAAGCTCGGAGGCCAGCGCTGCGGCGGTGACGGCCCCCAGGAGAGCGTTGGCCCCTCGCCGCTATGTCTAGGGAGTGCTGGTCCACCACCGTCTTGAGGCCGTAGTTGGCGGCCACCGTGGCCAGCGTGGCGTTGTCCGAGGCGATGGAGCCGTTCATGGCCGCCGTGGTGCTGTAGTTGGACAGCTTCAGGTCCACGCCGTCCGGGGTGCTCTTCGTCGCCACCACGCCCTCCAGCACGTCAAAGGCCGACTGGTCTGCCTTGTTGGAGAGACCCGTGGTCAATGCTGCTTCCGTGCGCGGCCACCTGTCTGTCCGTGGCGGCCAGGGCCGCCGCCGTGGCCAGGGGCGCAATTGCCGGCGCCAGCGCGCTGCTGTCCAGCTTTGAGGCCAGCTCTGCGGTGACCCGGGCGTCCAGGGACTGGATGGCTGCCGCGTTGTTGCCGGAGGCTGCCGTGTTCACGGCCAGCTCCGTTACTTGCGCGTAAGGCGTCAGAGCCAGGGCCAGCTGCCCTGCGGTGACGTGCGTGCCGTCAGTTACCTCTCCGTTGTCCAGGACCTCCGGGATGTTGCTGGTGACAGGTCCTTCAAACATGTTTTCTTAGGAGACCATTAGTCCAGCACCAAGACGCCCGTGCCGGAGAGCGTCACCAGCTGGTAGGCCACCGAATGAATGAACAGGTCCGTCATCGTGCCGTCCAGGCCCTTGAAGGTGAACCGGGCAAGGTCGCCCGAGCGGGTGCTGACACAGATGCAGCTGGGCAGCCTGCAGTACCCTCACAACCCCATGAAGGGAGCCTCGGAGCACTTCCACTTCCTCTCCGTCCTCGCGGGCACCTACGACGACACGGTGCGCAACATCGACATCGGCCGCGTGGGCTACCTGCGCCACAGCTTCATTGCCGGGCTTTCCCACCGAGCGGGTGCCC
>CAUJNA010000307.1:52500-236665 GCA_963377175.1 Effrenium voratum | reverse complement strand
ACCCAGGTGCTGACCTGCATGTGCCGGCCTCTGATGAAGAGCGTGTCCAGGGCGCCGTGAGGCTTGTGCAACTGCGGCGTGTCAGCAAAGTCGTCGATGACTACACGCACCTGGTACAGTTTCTTCATTTCCAACTTCTTGGACGCCTCCGTGATCTTGCGCTGCTGCTGGATGATGCGCCGCAGCGCCGCCTCGTCCCACTCGTCCCAATAGGTCTGCTCCCGCTCCGTGTTCACCCCCAGGTCCTCCTCGATGTACTTCTTGACGGGGATCCAGCCATCGTCTATGTTGACACTCGGGCTGAAGATGTAAATTCTCTCAAAGACACCGCGATACTGCTCCAGGATCAGGCTGATCAGAGCCACGGTTTTGCCCGATTTTGATGGCCCGAGGAAGATGCCGGTGCACGGCACCAGGGGCACCACAGGGTCCGAGGCTTGCTTGCTGGTGTACTCGGTCGTGGGGAAAAGCTTGATCTTCCCCATTCGTCCTTTTGCGTTACTTCCGAAAATCGAAGCCGGCGAGACTCGGAACAATCCTGCGCCCAGCACAGGATTGACGGGGGCAATCCTGCGCCCAGCACAGGATTGACGGAGGGCAATCCTGCGCCCAGCACAGGATTGACGGAGGGCAATCCTGCGCCCAGCACAGGATTGACGGAGGGCAATCCTGCGCCCAGCACAGGATTGACGGAGGGCAATCCTGCGCCCAGCACAGGATTGATGGAGGGCAATCCTGCGCCCAGCACAGGATTGACGGAGGGCAATCCTGCGCCCAGCACAGGATTGACGGCAAGGCGAGGGGCAGGTAAGGCACACAGTGTCACTGAAGAGCAAAGCGGCCATAGCGCAATGGCTAAGGCGTAGACTTCGAAGCCAAGTGGCCCAGGTTCGATTCCAGCCTGGGCCCATGTAAATAATCACAAGGCAGCCAGCAGCTGTCCAAGTTCCTTGTCCAAGTTCGGCGGGGGAACTTGGACAAGTGGCTTTGCAAGAGGAAAACACGTGATAAAATTTGTCCAAGTTCCTTGTCCAAGTTCTTGTCCAAGTTCAGGTTCCTCCGGAGAATTCTCGTACCCTAATATTTTCTTCTTCTGGTTGTCTTGTTATTAAAAAGAGTGGTATAAGTCTCCGAGCAGGAGCGCCCCGATTCCAGGCAGGCCCCGATTCCAGGCAGGCCCCGATTCCAGGCAGGCCCCGATTCCAACTTCGTGGCCCAGGGCGGAAACCCGAACTTGGACAAGAACTTGGACAAGGAACTTGGACTAATTTTATCACGTGTTTTCCTCTTGCAGAGCCACTTGTCCAAGTTCGCCCGGGGAACTTGGACAAGGAACTTGGACAACTGCGGGCTGCCGTGTTACAAGCTCTCTCAGTATTACGCCCCGATTCCAGGCAGGCCCCGATTCCGTGTGCCTCGCCTCTCTCTTTAGAGGGCGTTTCCCAAATGGATTCTATTCCACCTGAGAGGCTCCCAGCACTCGTCCGTCCAGCATTTGACCTCGTCCTGCGAAGGATTCGAAGTCTAAAACGCTGCGTGCAGGCGTGTGGCTGCAAAATAATGACCCCTAGATACGCGCCGCAATTTGGCTCCAGGTTGCATTTCAAGCGATGTCAACCTTTGCCAAAGGAAACCCCTTTTCCCTTTTCTTCGGGGACCCCTTTTTTTGGGCCCCTTTTTTTCTTTTTTCCCGGAAGCATTGCGAAGGGTTCTTCTTCTAAAAGCGGCTGCCAACTTCACCTGCCAACTTCTCATGCCAACTTGTCGAGAGTTACTTCACCTGCCAACTTCTCATGCCAACTTGTCGAGAGTTACTTCACCTGCCAACTTCTCAAGCCAACTTGTCGAGAGTTACTTCACCTGCCTACTTCTCATGTCAACTTTTTGAGAGTTACTTCACCTGCCAACTTCTCATGTCAACTTTTCGGCTGTTATCTCATTCTACTAAAAGCACAAGCTAATTTGTCGGGTGTTACTTCACTATCATAAAAACACAAGCTAACTTTTCTGTTCTACCTTCACATCTCGACTCTTAATTCTTCTTCTTTTTATGGCGGGGGTAGGCCCGACGGGAGCTTACGAAACGCACCCCTCTGCGGAGATCGTGCGTGTCGAAGCGCTCTCGCTGTGGCGCCGTGCGCATTTGTCTTGACCTTGGCGAACCCTCTGCGGAGATCGTGCGTGTCGAAGCGCTCTCGCTGTGGCGCCGTGCGTATTTGTCTTGAGCTCGGCGAACCCTCTGCGGAGATCGTGCGTGTCGAAGCGCTCTCGCTGTGGCGCCGTGCGAATTTGTCTTGAGCCCGATGAACCCTCTGCGGGGATAGTGCGTGTCGAAGCGCTCTCGCTGTGGCGCCGTGCGAATTTGTCTTGAGCGCGGCGAACCCTCTGCGGAGATCGTGCGTGTCGAAGCGCTCTCGCTGTGGCGCCGTGCGAATTTGTCTTGAGCGCGGCGAACCCTCTGCGGAGATCGTGCGTGTCGAAGCGCTCTCGCTGTGGCGCGGTGCGAATTTGTCTTGAGCCCGATGAACCCTCTGCGGGGATCGTGCGTGTCGAAGCGCTCTCGCTGTGGCGCCGTGCGAATTTGTCTTGAGCGCGGCGAACCCTCTGCGGAGATCGTGCGTGTCGAAGCGCTCTCGCTGTGGCGCCGTGCGATTTTCTTGCTCGCGAAACGGCTTTTGGAAGTTGTCTCGCGGTGTGCGCGCCTGCTTTCGCAATCCCGCGGTCCCGGGTTCGATTCCCCCCTGGTCCGCGGCAGCTCCGGCTTGAAAATCGCAGCTTTTAAGTACAAACGTAGTACGCGGAGCGTGCTCCTGCAGCTCCGGCTGGAAAATCGCAACATTTAACTACAGACGTAGTATGCGGAGCGTGCTCCCGCAGCTCCGGCTGGAAAATCGCAACTTTTAAGTACAAACGTAGTACGCGGAGCACACTCCCGCAGCTCCGGCTGGAAAATCACAACTTTTTAGTACAAAAAATAGTACGCGAAGTACATTCCCACAGCGCCGGCAGCACTTGCTCAGAGCAACTTGCGCAGAGCACTTGCACAAAGCACTTGCGGAGAGCAACTTGCACAGACCAACTTGCACAGAGCACATGCGCAAAGCGCTTGCACGGAGCAACTGGCGCAGAGCAACTTGCTCAGAGCACTTGCGCAGAGCAACTTGCATAGAGCACTTGCGTGCAGCAGCTTGCAGAGAGGAACTTGCGCGCAGCAGCCTGGAACGATGCAGCTTGCGCAGACCACTTTCGTGAGAAATCGCGCGGCGCAGTTCGTGCAAAGCACATTGCGCCGAGCAGACTCGCGCAGAGCCAACTTGCACAGAGCCAGTTGCGCAGAGCCACTCGCGAAAAGTAGCTTGCGTAGACCCAACTTTCACAGAGCCAAGCTGCGCAGAGGCATCTTGCACAGAGCTAAGTTGCGCGAGCGTGCTTTGCAGAAACTGTGGCCGTCGTGCAAGCTTTACTATTGATTGCTCTTCCTTTTGCTTGTAATTCGTTTCGAGCTTTACGAGCTTTACTCTTCTTGTTTTAACGGATGTAAATATGTGGGATCGAGCACTGCCATGTTTCCTCTCGTAGGATGATGAGATGGAGCTCTCATGTGACCATACGCATTGAGCATCGCCGCGCGCGGACACGCTCGCCGCAGCGATGTAAAAAGGTGTCTCCGCGGCTGGATGAGCACCTGGGGAAAAATGCTTTCGGGCCAATCGTCCTCTAGTTTTTTTTGGTTTTTTCTTAGCCCTGCAAAGGTTGACATCGCTTGAAATGCAACCTGGAGCCAAATTGCGGCGCATATCTAGGGGTCATTATTTTGCAGCCACACGCCTGCACGCAGCGTTTTAGACTTCGAATCCTTCGCAGGACGAGGTCAAATGCTGGACGGACGAGTGCTGGGAGCCTCTCAGGTAGAATAGAATCCATTTGGAAAACGCCCTCTAAAGAAAAAGGCCCAGCACTCTGCTGGCGTTGGCCAGCTGGGCGCAGCGCAGGTAGACCTCGTTGTGTGCCATCATCCGGACAAATTCGAACCTGCTGCCCGCCGGAGACGAAGCTCGGGCCCAGCATGTGGTCCACGCTGAAGGGCTTGGTGGGAGAGGCGGGCGGCGCAGCAGGGTAGTCCGCGGCATCAGGGAATTGCTGGCGCAGCTCCAGGTCGTTCAGAATGAGCCTGTTTCTCTTGTAGACGGCGAGCCGGGCATCGCTCTGCAAGTGCAGGGACTCTCCCAGGTCTACCTCGAAGTCGCTGTCCAAGCCGGCACCCTCTTGCGGCTGTCCACGTAGATAGTCGTCATCCTTTTCTTTAGGAAACCACCCGTCCGGCGGACGACGGGCTGGACGGCTGCGACGGAGGTGCAGCAGGAGATATTCTCACATTTTGCGTTTATCAGCGTGGAGCTGGCGAATAGCTTCTGGCCCAGGAAGCTGAGCGCCGCTCCCAACGGATCTCTCTTTCTCAATGCGAAACGCTCTTCAAAGCGCTTGAAGAACATTTCAGTCCTCGGCTTCAGGTAGTAGACGAAAAGGAAGCTGTAAGGTTCCCGCGTCGCCTGCTCGTACAACTGGTAGAGCCGCTCCTTTGGCAGCAGGGCGCTGAGCTCCTCCACCACGGCGTCCAGCTCGTGCTGGTTGCGCAGCCTCCAGCAGCAGGAATTGCTGGGTGACCTGCACGGCTGCACTGATGGCAGCTTCTGCGAGCTCACCCAGGTGCTGACCTGCATCTGCCGACCCCGATGAAGAGCGTATCCAGGGCGCCGTGAGGTTTGTGGAGCTGCGGCGTGTCAGCAAAATCGTCGATGACTACATGCAACTGGTCACAGTTTCTTCATTCACACTTCTTGGACGCCTACCGTTTGATCTTGACGCTGCTGTCTGGATGATGCGCGCGCTCAGCGCCGCCTCGTCCCCAACTACGTCCCATATAACGTGCTGCTCCGTCTGTGTTTTCACCCCCAGATTCCTCTCAATTGTAACTTTTGTACGGGGATCCAGCCGTTTCGTATATGTTCAAATCGGGCTGAAGACGTTAAATTCTCTCAAAGACGCCGCGTATACTTGCTCACAGGATCAGGCTGTATCAGAGCCACGGTTTTTGCCGGACTTGCTGGGAGTCCGAGGAAGATACATGTACATGGTACCCCCCCCCTGGCACTTGGGGCACCACGGGGTCCGTGGGTCTGTTTGCTGCTGTTTATTTCCGGAACAGGAAAGAGTTGAATTTCTTTCCATCCTTTGTTTTTGTTTTTTTCCTTTTCCTTTCACTTGCCTAAATTCGAAGCCGGGAAGCCGGGCGGCGAGTCCGGGAGTGCGTCTGTGTGTACCGACGCGCTGACGGAGTTTTCCGGGATAAAACCAAAGGGCTGGTATGCAGCTGAAGTACTTTGGAAGCAAAGCGTGGTTAGCTCCTCACATGGACCGCTGCTGGGGGACGTCGCCGTGCTTCACTCTCCCTTCTTCGGTTCTGGAAAGCTGGAGTACTACCTCGCCGCCCGGCGCCCGGGCCTGGAGGTGCGCGGCGTCGACGCCTTCGAGCCCGTCGCAAACCTGCACCGCTGCTACTTGAGGCGAGACCCGGTCTTCCTGCGCTCCTTGCTGCGCCTGGTGGGGCGCCGGGTGGACAGGCGCTTCTACTTCGGGCACCTCCTGCCGGGCGCGCTGAGAGGCCGTGCCGGGCGCCGGGCCGCCTGCGCGTACGTCCTGCTGCGCAACAGCTTCTCGGGAAAGTGGGGCTCCTTCGCACAGCAGCGGCCGCTGGCACTGAGCAGCGTGCGGCGTCTGCAGCCACCGTGCAACGTGACCGTGCGGCACCAGGATGCGCTGGCATATATACGCGCTCTGCCCTGCCTGGCGCACCAGTGCATCTACGCTGACCCTCCTTACATTTTCCCCGGCCGCAGCATGAACTACTACGGTACGAGAGGGGGCCACGACCTGGTCTTTCACACGGAGCTGCGAGACGCACTCTTCGCGAGCGGCCGCCCTTCATCGTCAGCGTCAACGACGTGCCCGAGGCCAGGGAGTTCTACAGCGGGGCCGACTCCATCACAAGCCTATGCTCGGGGAAGAACAGTTCCAAGCCCGAGCTGCTCGTAATGCACCGGGGCAATCCTGTTGCCAGCACAGGAATGGGTGAAGCAATCCTGTTGCCACAGCAGGATTGAGTGGAGCATTCCTGTGCCCACGCCAGGATTGACGGATGGGCGTGTGAATGGTGAAAAAAACACTCTGTCAGCGATGCTGCGAGGACGGCAGTCGCTGACACACCTTCGCCGCTGGCCCGGTGATGGGTTTTTCGGGCAATCCTGTGCTCACGCCAGGATTGACGGCAGGGCGAGTGAGTGGTGAAAAAGACACTCCGGAAGCGATGCTGCAAGGACAGCGTCACTTCCGGACCTTCGGCGCTGGCCCGGTGATGGGTTTTCGGGCAAAAAAGCGAAGTCGGAATCCCGACCTCGGTCTATCAGCCATTGGCAAAAAAAAAGCGTGCTGCAGTCCTCCCCCCACGGGAGGACTGGAATTTTTTTCCTGGGAAGAATCCCGACCTTGGCGCGGGCTCGGCAGGCTGGAGGCTTCTATGCCGGGCAGGTGGCGCGGCAGGGTGGCGCACCCGGAGTGCCAAGAACATGTTCATCCGACATGTACTCCGACATGTTGAAGCAATTAAGCGCGTATAGCAAGGAACCCGGGGAGAGTGGAGGTTCCGCGGCTTGGCGCGGCAGGAATGTGAACACAAATGGCACAAATGGCACTCGTGTTGGCACGTGTGTTGAAGCTCTCTGAATCAAACTTTGGGGGGAGTTCAATGCAGGGTTTCTCCAGGGAATTCCTGCATTCCCGGTATCTCTCTCTTTAGGGGGTTTCCCAAATGGCTTATATTCTACCTGAGAGGCTCCTAGCACTCGTCCGTCCAGCATTTGACCTCGTCCTGCGAAGGATTCGAAGTCTAAAACGCTGCGTGGAGGCGTGTGGCTGCAAAATAATGACCCCTAGATATGCGCCGCAATTTGGCTCCAGGTTGCATTTCAAGCGATGTCAAGCTTTGCCAAAGGAAACCACTTTTCCCTTTTTTTCGGGGACCCCTTTTTTTGGGCCCCTTTTTTTCTTTTTTTGTTTTTTCTTAGCCCTGCAAAGGTTGGCTCGCTTGAAATGCAACCTGGAGCCAAATTGCAAGCGTATCTAGGGGTCATTATTTTGCAGCCACACGCCTCCACGCAGCGTTTTAGATTTCGAATCCTTCGCAGGACGAGGTCAAATGCTGGACGGACGAGTGCTAGGAGCCTCTCAGGTAGAATATAAGCCATTTGGGAAACCCCCTCTAAAGAGAGAGGCTGGGCTTTGCCTTGGACGACTTCGCAGGAACGAAGTGGAAGAATTTGACGGGCACGCCCGGTGGAGCAACGGCACGGAGATGGTTACTCTTGACTACTCTCACCTTACCAGCGTGCTGTGGGGGGTGTGCAAGGGTTTCCAGGCCCGGCTGGACAAGGACGTGGAGAAGCAGCCGGCCACGGAGTTCGTTCTCCAAGACAAGCCGACAAGTTCCAAGGACCTCACCGACCGGCGCGTGAAGGCGGTGGAGGACGCGGGCGCCTTCCGAGCGCCGACGAACGCGGCGAGGAGCTTCAACCCTTAGTACGGCGACGTGCAGAGCTGGGGCCGTGGGCTTTATGACCGTGCAGCACGGAGGGGCGCAAGACCCTGCTGAAGCTGGCGCTCAGGGCAGCGGCGACGCGGCGGGCCGGCTGACAAGACGGGGCAGGCCGGCGGCTGTAAGGCAGCTGGACAACTTCCTGGGGCCTCCAAGGCCCAGGACCCTTGACTAGCCTTTGAAAAATGATTTTTAAGGCACTCTTCAGGCCTCCCTCGTTCCGAGGAGGCCTGAAGAATGCCCCTTCTGGCGCAAAAAAAAACTTTGATCACACTCAAGTTGGAGTTGCCTGATCGAGCAAAAAAACTAGAAAAAAAAGGTTTTGAGACATTGCGCGGGCTGGTCGGAATTCCCGGAGCCTGCTCAAGCCCTTTTTTTGGGTTTTGAGCTTCCAGCTGCCCTGCAAGGAGGACGTGCTGCAGAGCGCCTTTGAGGACAAGCCGCTCTGCGTGCCCCAACAGCTGGCCGAGCTGCTGCAGCTGAGCGTGGAGGAGGTGTGCGCGGACTTCGACGCCATGCTGCGCCACGACTGGAGGCGCCTCGGCATCTCCGCCGAGGCGCCGAGGAGGTGCGAGAGTTCTGCGTGTGGCGCAACGCGCCGATGCGCGTGCTGAGCTCGCAGGGCGACCTGGTGGACAGCTACGACGGCGCTGAAGGAGCACCGCACCGTGTGCTTCTTGGCCTTCGACGGGCACTGCTACATGTGCAGGGCCGTGAAGCGGGTGCTGGAGCGGCAGCGCGCGTGCTCTGCCGGGGCGAGGCGAGGCAGACCCTGCCGCCCATCCAAGAGTGGAGGCGCTTTGACGCCGCGGACGTGCAGCCGGGGCTGTTCTGGTGCGAGGACCTGCGGGAGGCGCGGCGCCAGCTCATGGCCGCCGGCGAGAGCCCCAAGGTGGCCATCAGCAGCCCGGCGCAGTACTGCGGGCTGAGGCTGAGGCGGGGCACCAGGATCCGAGAGCTGCCGGAGGAGCACGAGGTGCTGCGGAGGTGGTGCGAGGCGCTGGGACAGGAGTACAGGGGCCAGCGCCTGGCCGGCTTGGCGCACGAGATTTTTTTGAAGCTGCTCAAGGCGAAGCGGGAAGTGCCCGGCGCGGCGGAGAGGCAGAAGACCCTGGCCGCGCAGGACGGCAAGTGCGCGCTGTGCGGCTGCGGGCTGACGGCCGGCACCTGCGAGCTGGACCACGTGGTGCCGGTGAGGCAGGCCTTTGCGGGCAGCGTGCAGATTTGCAGGCGCTGTGCGGCGACTGCCACAGCGAGAAGACGCTGAGAGAGAGCGCGCAGCCCACGAGTTTGGAGAGCCGCGTGGCCCCCGGCGTCATGGAGTACGCCCGGAGCCCCAAGCTGCCTCCTCTGGTTTTTGAGGCGCAGACGTGCGCAGCGTCCCGCAAGGACGCGCTGTACGTCGGCGTGGACGTGGTGCGCTGCAGGCGCAACGGGCTGGCCAACGCCCCCTTCCCCCTGCCCATCCTGTGCCCGGCGGACGGCGTTGAGCCCGTGGACGGCGTCTGGGCTTTGTGGAGGGCTGCTGCGACGCGAGGCAGTCCTGCCTGAATCTGTTGCCGTACCTGGTACCCGAAGGTTTCGCTGGCCGCGATGCTGGACCTGGGCGTCTGCCGCTGGGACCACATCGTGTTGGGCATCTCCGCGCGGAGCCACGTGGACGCGGCGACGCTGCGGCGCGCGCTGGAGCGCATGGACGCCGCGTGGTCCGAAGGCGAGGAGCACATGGCCAAGCTCAGCGTGAACGCGATTGATAGGCCTGTGGGCGCGCAGCACCGAAGGTGGTTCTACAGCTAGGTGCGCAGCAGCCCAGCAGCAGAGCTGGACGGCGCGGGCGCGGACTTTCTCTCAGGCCTTTGGCCTACGAGGGGAGGCATGGTGTGGGACTTCGTCTACGCCAGGAGGCTGCAAACAACGGAGGTGGAACGGGGTGGACGACCCTATAAGCCACTGCCTGGCGGGCAACTCCCTGCTGCTCACGGGCCTGCCGGGCACCGGAAAGACGCACCTGGCCCGGACCATTGTGGCGAGGCTGCGAGAGCAGGGCGAGGCGGTGCACCTGTGAGCAACGGCGCCTACCGCCCCATCCATGACGCGGTCCTGGCATCCTGGACGCGCCGCCGCGCTACCTCGCGCAGGTGAAGACGGACTGCCTGCTGACGCAGCGGCTGCCGTGGAAGAGACGAAGCCGTTGCTCAGCAGCCGGGCCGCGCATGGAGGCGGAGCGCCCCAAACAACGGAGGTGGAACGGGGTGGACGACCCTATAAGCCACTGCCTGGCGGGCAATTTTTTGCTGCTCACGGGCCTGCCGGGCACCGGAAAGACGCACCTGTTGTGGCGAGGCTGCGAGAGCAGGGCGAGGCGGCGCACCTGGTGTCCAAGACGCACTGCTCCGCGCAGAACCTGGGCTTGGGGGCGCAGACGGCCGACCACTGGGTGCGCAGGTACGTGCGCGGGGGCAGCGCGCAAAAGCTGGACTGGCTGGTGGTGGAGGAGATCACGCAGCTGGACATGGCGCTCTGGGCGGACCTGGCCTGCGTGGGGCTGAACGCAGACGTGAAGTTCCTGCTGCTGAAAAAACTTCCGGCAGTTGCCGGCCGTGCTGGATTCCTGGGCCGGGCGGCCCATCAGCGCGCCGTTGGAGCACAGCCAGCTCGTCCGCGACCTGGCCGGCGGGCACAGGCGCGAGCTCACAGAGAACATGCGCTCCGACCCCGGCATCTTCAACTTGCTGCGGGCCCCACGCTGGAGCAGGCCAAGGGCATGCGGCTGAAGAACCGGGCCACCCGGCCGAGCCACGCAGTTACCTACGCCAGCTGCCAGGGGCTCACCCTCCACAACCGCGTCCGCCTGGACCTGGAGTCCTGCCACCTCACGCTGCGCCACCTGTACGTGGGCGCCTCACGGGCCACGAGCTCCGAGCTGCTGGAGGCGGCCTAGAACGGGCAGCACGGCGCCTCAGGGGCTCCAGCATGAGGTGGCGCACCTCAAAGAGCACGCCCCACTGCCTGCCCATCAGCCACACGTGCCGGGCCTCCACAAGCGCGCGGCCCCTGCGGCGCGCGAACTCCGCAGGGCGCGCCCTGCTCCACCTCCTCCGTCCACAGCTCCAGGTTGGTGTTGCTCGCAAAGCACACGCCCACCCTCTTGGCCCCGTCGTCCTGGAAGTTGCCGGGCTCCCACAGCACCTCCACGTCCACCTTGCACACCAGCGCGCCCTGATGGGAGTCCTCTATGGACATGAACTTTCCTTCCTTGGCATTGGTCTGAACGTCCAGCCCGAGTGCAAGCTTCATTGCGAAGTTCGGCTCCTTTTTTTTCTCGCGGAGAAAAAATCCGGTCCGATGAACGTGCGAGTTTTCTTGGTCGTCGCAGTGGCGGTGATCTTGCTCTTTAAAAATGCCGAGACTCCTGGAGCTTTTCTGCGGCGCCAAGTCGGTGGGCAGGGCCTTTGAGGCGGCGGGCTGGGAGGTCGTCTCCCTGGACATCGTGTCGAAATTTGAGCCCACAATCCTGTGCGACATCCGGAGCTGGGACTACACTACGTTTCCGGGGTCGACATGGTTTGGGCCAGCCCGGTTTGCACGGAATACAGCCGCGCGCTGACGACGCGCCCGCGGCGGCTCCTGGAGGGCGACGCGCTGGTGCTCAGCGCCCTTGAGATCATTGCGCGCTTTGACCCCTTGATGTGGGTCATAGAGAACCCGGCCACCGGGCTGCTGAAGACCCGGCCGTTCATGGAGCGCCTGCCCTGGGTGGACGTGACCTACTGCAAGTACGGAACTCCGTACAGGAAGCAGACGCGGCTGTGGACCAACATGCGCTGGGAAGCCTGTGCAGGCCCGGCAGCCGGCAAGGCGTGGCAGGACGGCAGGCACCTCCGGGCCGCGCAGCGGTCAGCCAATCACGCGAGCTGCTCTACAGCGTTCCTGCTGCGCTGTGCGAGGAGATTGCGCGCGCGGCCACGGAGGAGCTTGCGGAGCGGCTGAGCATTCCGGACTAGGCTTCCTCTGGAAAATGCACATTTTTCCATGTTTTTGCATGTTTTTTTGGGCGGTGCCACTAAACTTCAAAAATGAAGCAGAAGGGCACCCCCCGCCTTTTTTCTCGTTTTTTGGGCGCACTCAAAAGCGGTGTCACGTTTCACCAAAAATGGTGAAGCGTGACACCCCTGCCTTTTTTTTCTCGTTTTTGGGCGCACTCAAAAGCGGTGTCACTAAACTTCAAAAATGAAGAAGAGGGACACCGGGCCTCTTTTCTCGTTTTTTGGGCGCATTCAAAAGCGGTGTCACGCTGCGCCAAAAATGGTGCAGAGCGACACCGGGCCTTAGTCAAGCACAGAGACGCCCGTGCCGGAGAGCGTCACCAGCTGGTAGGCCACCAAATGAATGAACAGGTCCGTCATCGTGCCGTCCAGGCCCTTGAAGGTGAACCGGGCAAGGTCGCCCGAGCGGGTGCTGACACCACTCAGCGGCTTCTTGGGCACGCGCTCGGTGGGAAAGCCGGCAATGAAGCTGTGGCGCAGGTAGCCCACGCGGCCGATGTCGATGTTGCGCACCGTGTCGTCGTAGGGGCCCGCGAGGACGGAGAGGAAGTGGAAGTGCTCCGAGGCTCCCTTCATGGGGTTGTGAGGGTACTGCAGGCTGCCCAGCTGCATCTGAGACTCCAGGAGGCTGTCCTCCTGCCTGGCCGCACCGATGGGGGCCACGTCCTGCCCCGGGTTGGCCAGCAAGTGGATCTTGGAGCCCGCGTCGTTGTCCCAGAACGCGCCCATGAGTTTCGTGAAGGCGCGCGCCACGGTGACGTTGTGCTCCGCCACGCCCGGAGGCACCGTGGACTGCTGCGTGTGCACCGTGGGGTAGCTGAACACGAGCGACCTTCCTGAGAGGAGCACCCGGTTGAAGGACTCTCCCAGCGCAGAGTGCAGGACGACCTGGGAGGCCAGAACTCGGACGTTCTGGATCTCAAAGTCGGTGCTCAGCGTGGGCCCCGCCGGGTGCGCCCCGGCGTTCTCGGACCACAGCGCAGTCGTGGCGTCCGCAAACTCAATTTCTATCACCAGGTTCAGCTGCGGCGGCAGCATCTTCCCGCAGCGCAGGATGCCAACCATGGTGGGGCGCAGCAGCACGTCCGCGTAGCCGCCCTGGTGCACCGCGCGGGCGATGCGCGGGTCGTTCACTTCGTCGAAACCCTCCATGGCCTTGTTGCGGTTGTACTCTCTGCCCTTCAGCAGGTCGTGCACTGCCACGGTGCGGCCGTAGTAGTTGATGTCGTCGCAGCGCTGGCCGTTGGCGAAGACCTGGACGCGCTGGACGAAGCAGGCGGGGTTGGGCGTGGCCGGGGCCAGCGGGTTGGTGCCGTCCGTGTTCCTGATGCGGAAGGCGATCTTGATGGACTCGGGGTCGATGAAGGACGTGCCGCTGGTGAGCGGGATGCGGCAGACCCTAGAGGTTGTGGGGGAGAACAAGCTCAGCGAGCTGGGGAAGTACTGCACGTCATGCCGCGCCGTCACGTAGCTGGTGTTGCTTGTTTTCAGCTTGTAGTCCAGGCTCTGCATCAGCTCATCCTGGGCTCCGGCGGTGATTACCTCCATGCTTGTTTATATACACGCATTTTGACTCGTACGGCGAAGGAAAACTTCTTTCCAAGCGCTACATCGGGAGTAACTTGCGGGTCTATTTGAATAGAGCATGGAAGGAATAGCACTTTTTTTAGCGCAAAAACCGTGCAAAGCCATTACGCTCAGTCACTGGTCAAAGCTGGGCGGAGGCAGGCTCCGGCGTCCGGAACTGGAGCTTGCCCGTGAGCTCGGCTGGGACTGGGGCAGGGCCACGGGGTTCAGGCCCCAGGAGAAGGGGCGCGGCGTGTTGGACTGCGCCTGAACGCGGAAGCCGGACTGCGAGGAGGCGCGGCTGCTTGCGGGGCTGCCGGACGTGCTGCTGCCGGTGCGCAGCGTGAAGTGCTGAGGCTGAGTGGCGTCATTCATGTTGTTGGCGGACCGGACGTCCTGCACGGCCGCGTCCTCGCTGCCCTGCTGGGGCCGGAAGAGCGTGTTCTCCAGCACCCAGCCCGTGCCGCGCGCGAGGCCGTAGGCTGCGCCGCCCACAATGCCCACGGCCAGCCCCGCCGTTGCCGCCGCGCCAACTCCCGCCGCGCCAGCCAGCGTTCCAGCAACCTCGCCCGCGGTGGGCGCCAGGGCTGCTGCTCCTTCTGCCAAGCCCCCCAGGTACCCAAAGGCTCCGCCCACGCCCTCGGCAACGGCAACGCCTTCGGCAACCTCGCCCTCCTCCGCTGCCACGGCCGCCGTCTCCTCAACGGCCTGCGCGCGCGCTGCCCTGCCTCGTCCAGGAGGCGCTCCACGTCACTGGGCCGGCCTATGATCTGCGGAGGCGGCTCGGACGGGCCCGCGGCCCCTGCGCCTATCAGGTCCGCTGCCGCCTGAGCGCCGTCTGCAGTGCTGCGCAGACGGTGCGGCCCCTGCCCGTTGCTGGCCAGGGCGCCGGCCTCGGGGTCTCCCGCCAGGTCGTCCTCAACAAAGCGGGTTCCGCCGTACCCTTGGTACCTAAGCGCACGTCCTCGTCCGCGGCCTCTGCGGGAGTGCGGAAGATGCAGAGGCGTGTGCTGCAGGGGCCGAGGGTTGGGGTCCTCGCTGGACTGTGCAAAATCGTCCAGGTAGAAGTGGCTTGTGACGAACGAGGTGGCCTTGCGGTCCGGCTGGTCCAGGGGCAGCGGCTCATTCCGCTCAAGGTAGCCCACCACCTGCTCAAAGCGCGGGCGCTGGTTGAAGCCGTGCGCCCGGAGCGTCTTCATTTACTGTTGCGCAACTTCGCCCGCCGCCCGTTCCACGCCCCGGCGCTCGGCCCGCGCGTAGCGCAGCTGGGGTACCTGGCGGTGCACGGCCTCCGTCAGCCGGCTCACGTCGTCCAGGTGCCGCTGCCCCTCCTGCGCCTGCCTGCGCTCCCCTAGCCAGTTGTTGAAGGCCCGCGCCTCCTCCAGTTCTCGGTAGCGCTTCAGCAGCAGCGGCTGCAAGTTGTAACTGGGGTACGTCTTGCGGAACCACCGGAGCATCCGCGGCTCGTTGCGAGGTTCGATCGACATCATGCTTTTATACCAGTACGCTTGCGCCTGTGGTCAGCCGGTCATAGCGGACTGCCTCCAGCATGCGCAGGGCGCGCTGCTGCTCTCTTGTGAGCTGAGGCGCCGGTTCAGCCGGTGCCTCCGCCGGTGGTGGTGGTGCCTCAACCGGTGTCGTCTCAACCGGCGGCTTTGGCTTGCGCTTTGGGGCAGCCGGCTCAGTAGGCACGTCCTGCTTCGGTTTGTTTTTGCTCCCAGGGGGCCTCCCCCTCCGTTTCGGTTCCGGCGCAGCGTCCTGCGCAGCGTCCGGCGCAGCGTGTTCCTGTGCAGCGTGTTCCGGCGCAGCGCGCGCCTCTTGCGCCTCTTGCGCCTCCGCCTCGTGTTCGGTCGGCTCCATCCTTTTTAATTATACGTGGTCAAGATATAACACGAACGACAAAGACGACCCGCGAAGCCGGACGACGTTGCCGTCAAGGTCGGTCAGGCGGAAGCGCATGTGCCTCAGGGTAACCGGGCCCCTGAGGGCCATGAAGTGCCCGTCGTCTGAGCCCGTCTCCACAATGGTGCCCACGCCGCTCTTCAGCGTGATCTTGGAGAGGATGTCGTCGCCCAGGTTGCCCAGCACTCTGCTGGCGTTGGCCAGCTGGGCGCAGCGCAGGTAGACCTCGTTGTGCGCCATCATTTGGAGAAATTCGAAGACCTGCTGCCCGCCTGAGACGAAGCTCGGGCCGAGCATGTGGTCGATGCTGAAGGGCTTGGTCGGAGAGGCGGCCGGCGCGGAGGGGTAGTCCGCGGCATCTGGGAATTGCTGGCGCAGCTCCAGGTCGTTCAGAATGAGCCGGTTGCCGTCGTAGGCAACGCTCAGGCTGTTCGTGGTCTCGCCGTAGGTGGCGGTGGCAAAGTTGGAGCTGATCCAGGCGGCCAACCGTGCGCCCGTGTACGCGCCCTCGGGCAACAGCGCCCAGTTCAGCGTGCCCAGCGCGGCGTCAACCCAGTAGAGGTAGCGGCCCCGGTCCGTCGAGAGGAAACTGTCGGCCAGGCGGATTTTGTAGACGGCGAGCCGGGCGTCGCTCTGCAAGTGCAGGGACTCCCCCAGGTCCACCTCAAGTCGCTGTCCGAGCCGGCCACCCTCTTGCGGCTGTCCACGTAGATCGTCGTCATCCTTTTCTTTAGGAACCCGCCCGTCCGACGGATGATGGGCGGGTGGACGGCTGCGACGGAGGTGCAGCAGGAGATATTCTCGTACCGTGCGCTGATCAGTGTGGAGCTAGCGAACAGCTTCTGGCCCAGGAAGCTGAGCGCCGCTCCCATCGGCTTCTCTTTCCAGAAAGTCGTCTATCCAAAGGAAACCACCCGTCCGGCGGACGACGGGCTGGACGGCTGCGACGGAGGTGCAGCAGGAGATATTCTCACATTTTGCGTTTATCAGCGTGGAGCTGGCGAATAGCTTCTGGCCCAGGAAGCTGAGCGCCGCTCCCATCGTCTTCTCTTTCCAATGCGAAACGCTCTTCAAAGCGCTTGTAGAACATTTCATTCCTCGGCTTCAGGTAGTAGACGAAGGAAGCTGTAGGGTTCCCGCGTCGCCTGTTCATACAACTGGTAGAGCTGCTCCTTCGGCAGCAGGGCGCTGAGCTCCTCCACCACGGCGTCCAGCTCGTGCTGGTTGCGCAGCCTCCAGCAGCAGAGGAATTGCATGTTCACCCGCACCGCTGCGCTGATGAGCCGCAGCTTCTGCGAGCTCACCCAGGTGCTTATCTGCATGTGCCGGCCCCTGATGAAGAGAGTGTCCAGGGCGCCGTGAGGCTTGTGCAACTGCGGCGTGTCAGCAAAGTCGTCGATGACTACAAGCACCTGGTACAGTTTCTTCATTTCCAACTTCTTGGACGCCTCCGTGATCTTGCGCTGCTGCTGGATGATGCGCCGCAGCGCCGCCTCGTCCCACTCGTCCCAATACGTCTGCTCCCGCTCTGTGTTCACCCCCAGGTCCCCCTCAATGTACTTCTTGACGGGGATCCAGCCGTCGTCTATGTTCACACTCGGGCTGAAGACGTAAATTCTCTCAAAGACGCCCCTGTACTGCTCCAGAATCAGGCTGATCAGAGCCACGGTTTTGCCCGATTTTGATGGTCCGAGGAAAATGCCCGTGCACGGAACCAGTGGCACCACGGGGTCAGAGGATTGTTTGCTGCTGTATTCCGGCACAGGAAACAGCTTGATCTTTCCCATCCCTTTGTTTCACTTGCCAAATTCGAAGCCGGGAAGCCGGGCGGCGAGTCCGGGAGCGCACTGCTACACAGCAGGACGCTGACGGAGTTTTCCGGGCAATCCGGGCGGCGAGTCTGGGAGTGCGTAGTGCTGTACAGCACTGCGCTCCCAGAGTTTTCAGGGATAAACCAAAGGGCTGGTATGCAGCTGAAGTACTTTGGAAGTAAGGCGTGGTTAGCTCCTCACATGGACCGGCTGCTGGGGGACGTCGCCGTGCTTCACTCTCCCTTCTTCGGTTCTGGAAAGCTAGAGTACTACCTCGCCGCCCGGCGTGCGGGCCTGGAGGTGCGCGGCGTCGACGCCTTCGAGCCCGTCGCAAACCTGCACCGCTGCTACTTGAGGCGAGACCCGGTCTTCCTGCGCTCCTTGCTGCGCCTGGTGGGGCGCAGGGTGGACAGGCGCTTCTACTTCGGGCACCTCCTGCCGGGCGCTCAGAGAGGCCGCGCCGGGCGCCGGGCCGCCTGCGCGTACGTCCTGCTGCGCAACAGCTTCTCGGGAAAGTGGGGCTCCTTCGCACAGCAGAGGCCGCTGGCACTGAGCAGCGTGCGGCGTCTGCAGCCACCCTGCAACGTGACCGTGCGGCGCCAGGATGCGCTGGCCTATCTACGCGCTCTGCCCTGCCTGGCGCACCAGTGCATCTACGCTGACCCTCCTTACATTTTCCCCGGCCGCAGCATGAACTACTACGGTACGAGAGGGGGCCACGACCTGGTCTTTCACACGGAGCTGCGAGACGCACTCTTCGCGAGCGGCCTGCCCTTCATCGTCAGCGTCAACGACGTGCCCGAGGCCAGGGAGCTCTACAGCGGGGCCGACTCCATCACAAGCCTATGCTCGGGGAAGAACAGTTCCAAGCCCGAGCTGCTCGTAACGCACCGGGGCAATCCTGTTGCCAGCGCAGGAATGGTTGAAGCAATCCTGTTGCCACAGCAGGATTGCCCGGTGATGGGTTTTTCGGGCAATCCTGTGCTCACGCCAGGATTGACGGCAGGGCGAGTGAGTGGTGAAAAAGACACTCCGGAAGCGATGCTGCGAGGACAGCATCACTTCCGGACCTTCGGCGCTGGCCCGGTGATGGGTTTTCGGGCAAAAAAGCGAAGTCGGAAAACCGACCTCGGTGTAGAGCGAAGTCGGAATCCCGACCTTGGTCTATACCGAAGTCGGATTTCCGACCTTGGCGCGGGCTTGGCAGGGCTTCTATGCCGGGCAGGTGGCGCGGCCGGGCTTCTATGCCGGGCAGCTGGGGCCTCGCAGCCATTGGCAAAAAAAAAGCGTGCTGCAGTCCTCCCCCCAGAATTTTTTTCCTGGGAAGAATCCCGACCTTGGCGCGGGCTTGGCAGGCTGGAGGCTTCTATGCCGGGCAGGTGGCGCGGCCGGGTGGCGCACCCGGAGTGCCAAGCCTCAACATGTCAACCCGACATGTTGAAGCAATTAGGCTCCGATGCCGGGCAGGTGGTGGAGGCTTCAACCAGGCAGGTGGCGCGGCATGAATGTGGCGCGCTAGCTCTCTCTTTGAAAGGCGTTTTCCAAATGGATTCTATTCTACCTGAGAGGCTCCTAGCACTCGTCCGTCCAGCATTTGACCTCGTCCTGCGAAGGATTCGAAGTCTAAAACGCTGCGTGCAGGCGTGTGGCTGCAAAATAGAGACCCCTAGATATGCGCTGCAATTTGGCTCCAGGTTGCATTTCAAGCGATGTCAAGCTTTGCCAAAGGAAACCCCTTTTCCCTTTTTTTCGGGGACCCCTTTTTTTGGGACCCCTTGTTTTCTTTTTTTTTTGTTTTTTCTTAGCCCTGCAAAGGTTGGCTCGCTTGAAATGCAACCTGGAGCCAAATTGCAAGCGTATCTAGGGGTCTCTATTTTGCAGCCTCACGCCTGCACGCAGCGTTTTAGACTTCGAATCCTTCGCAGGACGAGGTCAAATGCTGGACGGACGAGTGCTAGGAGCCTCTCAGTTAGACGCGGGGGGCCCCATCCTGCAGCTCTCGGACAAGACGTCATGGCGCCCAGCCCATTCACCGGCGTCTGCGCTCGTAGCCCGCGCCGGCGTTCCGCCCGCTGCGCCGCCTCCACGGATGATCACCCAGGTACTCGTAGTACTTGTCGCGGAAGAAGCCCTTGCCCAGCTTGGTCAGCCGGTGATCTCCGCCCTGCAGGGAGCAAGCTTCTTCTGCTCGTTGCGCAGCAGGATGCGAATGAGGGGCTGGTTGTAGTCGAAGTCCTTGCTGGGGGGCCGCAGGCCCAGTGCTGGCCCGCCCGGGTCAGCTGCCCGTCCGCGCGCAAGAGCAGCGCGTAGGCTTCCGGGCCGCAGGTTCAGCACGACGGCTCCATCCGCCCCCGTGCAAGCCCGAGCGCCGCCGTCCGCGGCCTCCGTAATCTGCTGTCGTTGTCTCGCCCAGGAACAAACCAGAAAAGGCTGTACGACGCCCAGAGCCAGGAGCCCGATGAGATGCGCCGGCTGACCTTGCAAACCAGCAGTGGGTGCAAGAAGAGGAAGAGCGACGAGAGGAGTTGCAGCGCAAGCGCCGGCGCACAGCTGCCGGGATGGCAGAACACGCGACGCGGACCAACGCAGCGTGGCTCAAAGACATGATTGACGCCCTCCAGCGTCTGCTTAAAGTCCAGCGTCTGCTTAAAGTCCAGACCAACGGCATTCAGGGGGTGCTTAAAATCCAGACCGACGCCGCCTTGAGCCGGTTCGCAAGCGCAACCGACGTTCTCCGTAAGTGGCTCCCAGACGAAACCGACGTCCGTTGATCAGCTCTTGACCGACACCATCAACCTCGAGCAGATTAACAGCGATGTCGGTCGCCTCGATAAGATGACCCAATTTGACGTTGACGCCCGCTGCGAGCGGCTTGTGAGCAGAATCGACGCCCTTCAGGGGCTCCGGTGGGGCCAAACGGGAACGCCGGTCTAAGGGGCTTCGGAGCAATCCTGTTGTGAGCCCAGGATTAAAGGGGGCAATCCTGGGCTTACAACAGGATTGAAGGAGGCAGTCCTGGGGTGACAACAGGATTGAAGGAGGCAATCCTGGGGCCTCGCAGCCACTGGCAAAAAAAAGCGTGCTGTCCTCCCCCACGCCCCACGGGAGGACTGGGAAGAATTCCGTCCCGTGGGGCTGGCTCCGACGCCGGGCAGGTTCGCCGAAACTTGTTGTCGGCTTAGACGACAACCTCGACATTTTTTTTTGCTGGGAAGAATCCCGACCTCGGCGCGGGCTCGGCAGGGCTCCGATGCCGGGCAGGTGGCGCGCTAGGTATCGAAGCCTCCACGTCGGGCTGGCGCGGCTCTGCCGGGCAGGAATGTAATGCTGGAAAGCATAAGTGGCACTTATGCTTTCAAAGCGGCCGGGTGGGAGGCTCCGATGCCGGGCAGGTGGTGCGGCCGGGGAGGCTTCTATGCCGGGCAGGTGGCGCGGCCGGGCTTCGATGCCGGGCAGGCGCGGCAGTGGTCTGCGATGAAGAAAGACGAGAATTTCAACATGTCAATCCGACATGTTGAAGCAATTTGGTTCCACGGCAGGTGGTGCGGCCGGGCTTCTATGCCGGGCAGGAATGTGGCGCGCTAGGTATCGAAGCCACGTTGGGCGAGCCATCAAACAAGGTTGGGCGAGCCCGTACTCATTGGGCGAGCCCGTACTTATTGGGCGAGCCCGTACTCATTGGGCGAGCCCGTACTCATTGGGCAAGCCAGTACTAAGGGGCCGTTGGGCAAGTCACAGTGGCCTCCACGCCTGCTTCAAAGCTGCGCCTGCTTGGCGCTTCTACGGTGCCTGCTCGGCACCAGGTGCCCGCTCGTCTACTTACAAGTGCCTGCTTGGCACTGTGCCTCTCGGCGCCAGCGGCTTGGCGTGTAAGACCCATATAGCACATATAGCACATATAGCAAGGACCCGGGGAAGAGTGGTTCCGCGGCTTGGCGTGTAAGACCCATATAGCACATATAGCACATATAGCAAGGAGCCCGTGGGGGTTCAGCGGCTTGGCGTACACGCGGCACCGTGCCGCCGCAGCAAATCGGGTTGTCCGCGTTGTCCGCAGTGGGAGGTAGAATCCCCCACTGCGGACAACTCTAGCTCTCTCTTTGGAGGGCGTTTTCCAAATGGATTCTTTTTCTACCTGAGAGGCTCCTAGCACTCGTCCGTCCAGCATTTGACCTCGTCCTGCAAAGGATTCGAAGTCTAAAACGCTGCGCGCAGGCGTGTGGCTGCAAAATAATGACCCCTAGATATGCGCCGCAATTTGGCTCCAGGTTGCATTTCAAGCGATGTCAAGCTTTGCCAAAGGAAAGCCCTTTTCCCTTTTTTTCGGGGACCCGTTTTTTGGGACCCCTTGTTTTCTTTTTTTTTGTTTTTTCTTAGCCCTGCAAAGGTTGGCTCGCTTGAAATGCAACCTGGACCAAATTGCAAGCATATCTAGCAGCCACACGCCTGCACGCAGCGTTTTAGACTTCGAATCCTTTGCAGGACGAGGTCAAATGCTGGACGGACAAGTGCTAGGAGCCTCTCAGGTAGAATAGAATCCATTTGGGAAACGCCCTCTAAAGAGAGAGCAGTAGAGCCTTAAAGACTTGTCAAACAGCGGCGGACGGGCGTGGGACTGCATCCTGCGCAGAGCTGCCCGTGCTCTTCAAGCACTTCTGCGGCGCTGGGAAAAGCCAGCAGTGTGGGAGCAGCACTTCTACGACAGCGTGCTGGCGGGGAAGGCGGTGAGCGAGGAGGACTACCGGCTGGCACGGCGTCATGGGCTGGGAGACCTTCCGGGAGTTCCACGACTGCTCCTCACCCGACATCCTGGCCCTGCTGGATGACGTACAGTGGTTACCACTTTCTACTTTTGCAGAGACTGCAGTGGGGTGCTGCGGTCGCAAACTCCTCTGTCCTTTTGCCTTACCACATGCAATATGCGCTGCCGTGGACGGCGATGGGACTCCAATGGTTTGTAGAGCTGATTTTCTAAGTGCTTACTGTGCTTACTTGCTGTGGAGGACTGTCCTGGGTATGCTTCAGTCTTTGCAATGTTGGGTGGTGTGGCGTGACATTTTTGATTTGCTTCTTTGGTGAGATGGTTGCAGGCCTCTTTTTGCTGGCGCGAGTTTGCTCTGTATTGATGTTCTGACTGACTGTTGCAAACGTGGAAAGGTCGGGGGAGTCTTGCAATTTCGTTTCTGACTACCGCTGTGTATTGCTGGAGCGTGGCTTTTTTGGTGCATGCGACAAATGCGACCCGTTTTGCGGCCCCTTTGGGAGGGTGTCATGCGGTGTGGGGCACTTCTGCTTGGCTTCTCCCGCCGCTTTTGACCCTGAGCTACCCAGCTTATACTTTGCTTTCACTAGCATGTGGGAACTCGCACTGGTTGAGTGTACCTGGCTTTGCGCTGTCTCTCTCCTCTGTGTCGTGTTTGTTGTTGGTTGTTTGGTTTCGTTTTGTTGCTCCCTTTCCTTGCGGTGTTCCCGTGATTGACAGCGCTCTCTGTCTCACTCACTTTGTACCTTACTTTTCCTGCCGCTTTCACAATTGTTCAAAGAGCAGACACGTGCTCGACATGGAACGCTGCATAGGGGCAAAAAAAACAAACCCTTCCAAGCCACAAGGAGCAACACGGTCAGCCACCTCAGTTTGCCAGCCCTTGTCACGCTCCTGTCCCATGCCATCCTTCCTTGGGCCATCTGGGTATTAGCTGCATGGCGGGATCCAGCGGCTTCTTCAGGCAAGCGCAGGCTAGCATCAGCGTCCTGTTTCTCAATATTCGCAGCCGGTCTCTTTTTCGCCATGGCTGTGGGAAAGGGCTTGGCCGCCAAAGGCTCCAAGTTTGAAAAAATGTTTAAACCAAGCAAAAGTATCCACGAACGTTTCCTTGGAAAAGTGCCCCTGGAAACGTTTCCTCCTTTGCTTGTAAACCTTTACTAACAGGGGTGTAGACAAGTTTCCAGGGAAACTTTTTAGGACACTTTTGGGGACACTTCCCAGACAGCAAAAAATCAGCAAGTGTTGGCCACACATAAAAAGATCTGATAATAAATGCACAAACATTGTTGGATCCAGATACGTCAAAACAAGCTGGAGTGCGATGAGAGTGCGGGGTGTCCGCCACAGAGCCTGCGGCTTACCGAGTGCGCGTGCAGGAGCCAGAGAAATCTCAGCTTGCCGCGTTGCCACTTCCGCCGTGCCAGCTGCGCAGCAGGAGGGGCAAGCTTCAGATTTTAGCCTCCACACGGCAACCCTCTGCGCAGTCTCGAGCAGGCCATATTCTCCAATGCCAAGCGGCAGAACATACCAGCGTTGGCCAGTTGAGGGGCAGACGCATGGCAGTCCGCCACGTTGCTTTTTCCTGTCAGAGCGATTTGCACCTCGTACACCTTGCCTCAGCATCTGACTCTTCCAACTTGGGCGGCTTCACAACCAAACGCAACCAGGTCTCGCACATCAGGGTTGGAAAAAGTCGGGCTGAAGCTCCCAACCGGCTGTGGGTGACACCGCACCAGTGATTCAGCGTTAGCGGAAATTCAAATTACCCCACAACCGTCTCCATGATCGCAAAGATTTTATGACAATAATTAATTGTTGGTCTCTTATCGCGTTCTCTGCATACCAATGCTGATGACCAAAGCCGGAACACCAAAGCTTGATTTTCGGAGATGTGCAAAATCATGATAAAGATAAAGACTGTTGGAAGAACGACCATTCTGCTGATAAAGGCAATCATAACCATCATAATAATGATGATAAGGGTAAAAACATTATTTTGGATAGGCGGAACACTTTGATGTTCGAAATGTGAAGCCACCCTTTCCTGCGCTTGCCTGGCCTTGCTGCTTTTTGCTTTTGCTGATGCTAGTCTTGCATAGCTCTGAACAACAGTCCTGCAGCGACTGATCTTGATGCTTCGGCGCACTTTCTTTGGCTTGGCCACGTGCAGACGTACAAAACTCACTTCTTGTGAATGTTGGAGCACGCAAAGTTGCACACGTACAGTTCGGCAATTCGGCAAGTTCGTTGGTGTTTTCTGTTTTGAAGGCCTCTGGCCTTTTCCATACAGCGGCGTATAATATTTTTTGGGCATTTGGCCGTGAAAAGCAAGCGTGGTGCAGGTTGTTGCGTTTTTTTTTTTTTTTTTTTTTTTTTTTTTTTTTTTTTTTTTTTTTTTTTTTTTTTTTTTTTTAAGTTTTTTCGCCTGGTTGAGGTCTAGACGTGCTCGGTTTTCGGTTGTTTCGCTGGTTTTCTTTGTTGTTGTTTTTGTTGTTCTTGTTGTTTTGCTTTTGTGTTTTTTCCTGTTTTGGTTTGGGTTTCTTCTTGTCTTCTTGACTTGTTTCTCAGTGCTGAGTCAGAATCGCGATTGGATCAAGGAAAAACCTGAAAAGTCACGAACCCGAATGCGGGCACGAAAGCGAATTCTTGTCACATCTCGCGTCGCGTCTCTAGTCACGTTTTTTACTCACGTGGACACTTTGGGTAGCAACTCTGGCCACGTCTCTTGTCATGACTTTCGTTTATCCTTTTAGCACATCTTGCTGCGTCACGACTCTGTCACGTCTCCCATCACGTCTTCTTGGCGACCCCCGTCATGTCTCTTGTCATGTGAGTCGTCGCCCCTCAAGTCGCGCTGGTCTTTTATCACTTGACTCCGTCGCGTTTCCCGGTCTTTCTTGGCGACTCGTCACACGTCTCTTGTCACGCATGAGTCATCGGCCCTCGCGCCACGTCTCTTGTCACATCTCTCGTCACGTGTCTGGTCCAATCTCGTCACGTCTCTCCTCGCCAGGTGAAGTATCTGGCTATTCCTCTTTTTGTGTATAGTCACGTCTCTGGTGCGTCTCATGGTGCTTCAGGTTTCTCGCAACAGCGTCTCTTGTCACGTCTCTTTTTTTTCCTTGTCCTTGTCGCGTCTCACGTAACAACGTTTCTTGTCACATCTCTCGCCACGTAGCTAGACGTCCCTTGGCAGGTCTCTGAATAGCAACTGGCCACATCTCGCATCTTTCATCACGTGTCTCAAGGCGCCTCTCGTCAACTACGTAGCGTCCCCCATCGCGTCTTTCTTGGAGACGTCTCCTTCCTGTCACGTGTCGCAACCCTCGCCACGTCTCTGCTCACGCGTCTCTTGTCATATTTGCCGTCCCGTCTCTGGCAACCTCTCGCATCACAATCCTGGTCACGTCTCTTGTCGCATCTCTCGTCACGTCTCTGGTCACGTCTTTGGTCACGTCCTTTGTCACGTCTGTCGTAGCAACTCCGGCCACGTCTCTTGTCGTGACTTTCATCTTATCTTTCATCATGTGTCTCAGCACGCCTCTCGTCACGACGACGTAGCGTCTCCCGTCACGTCTTTCTTGGAGATCCTGTCGCGCGCGTCGTCGCCCCTCGCGTCACGTCTCTGCCTCGCCACGTCTCTTCTCACACGTCTCTTGTCATATTTGCCGTCCCGTCTCTGGCAACCTCTCGCACCACGATCCTCGTCACGTCTCTTGTGCTCAAAATGCGCACCGCGCCACAGCGACAGCGATTTGACCCGCCCAAGGTGAGGGTTCGCTTCGCCTTCTCAAAATGTGCACCGTGCCACAGCGAGAGCGATTCGACCCACCCAAAGTGCGCAGAGGGTTCGCTTTGCGTTCTCAAGATGTGCACCGCGCCACAGCGAGAGCGATCTCGCGGAGTCAAAGCGACGTGCCTGCCACGAAATCTACACTCAGGCTCCAAAGTACTGCGCCTGCAACGAAATCCGCACGAAAAACTCCAAAGTACCGCGCCTGCCACGAAACTCAACCAAAACGCTCGAAAGTGCTGCGCCTGTCACGAAAAAGCAAGCTTGCCACAAACTCCAAATCATCCAAACTGCTGGCCCTGCCACGAAATCCACCTTTGCCACGTTTACGACACGCATCGAAAACTAGCACGGGACTGTGGCGCCAGAATGATTTCGACCAATTTTGACATGTTGCAGGCTTGCCAAAACGAGCCGATTGTACGACAGGGCCAACGAAAATGATGCTCTGGCAAACACTTGCACGCGCCTGCCAAGCAGGACACCTCAAAGCGACCACCCCTGGATCGCAAATCCCACTGGCACGGCAACGAGAACACACAGCCTTCCAAAACACTGCGCCTGCGCAGCGAAACGACGTCGAGCATGCCAAAAGCTACGATTCCCGCACAGGGGCACGCAAAATGACGCGCTTCAAGTCATCCAAATGGCACGTTTTTCGCTTTCCCCATTGGAGCTGCGACCGTGACACTCGCACACATACGAACGCTTGCGAACGCTTGCGAACGCTTGCGGGCGCTTGCGAACGTAAAATCAACGACTTTTGGTCACGTCCTAACCCCCAGACCTTCGACCTCTAAACGGGAACCCTTCTGCTACGCATTCGGGAAAAGAGGCACCCTGAATTTCGACGTCCTTTCTAAGAAGTACTGCAACAGGGTGTCTCAAGGGCTAGACACGCTATCAAGGAATCAAGGCAACTACCACGTCGGCAATAGATGGGTGTGCACATCAAAATGTTTAGCATCCTATTGCGCATGGCATCGTAGTATGAACTTGGTGAATGTTTGTGTAGCAGGGACGCAGCTTTTGCCAACACGTTTATTCCAGAGTTGTATTCCACTCAAGCCCTTCCTTCCTCCCTCCGCGTGCTTCCCAACTTCAACCTTTTTCCTCCTGGGCGGCTGCTCTCGATGAGCACGTCCATGCTGTGGTTGCAGGCTCTTTTATGCTCGCCGGACCCTTCCTAGCTGTGGATTTGAACAATGCTCAGCTGGTGCTTGAGTTTTCCGCAAAGACACGGTAGACCAGTTTGGGTCGCGCGGATGCAGTGTTTGCACCAACTTGCGAGTCGCAGGAACGCAGTTGCAGCTCCGCAAGTGGTCGCGCTGTTTTAGGCTTGTTGGAGGGTCTCCTATGTGCTGGGGGAGACACGTTGTTCTCTGAGACATCTATGTGTACATTTTTTTTGCATACACCTGATTGAATACATATGCTGTTGCAGCATTGCATACCTACTTTGCAGGCGCACGTGCATGCTCGCAAAATCGGTGAGCGTGTTCGCTGTTGCATTCGCGTTTGGGTTCGCGTCAACATTTGCATTTGCGTTTGGGTTTGCGTCGCGTACGCGCCAGACTAGCAGTAGGAGCAAAAGGAAAAAGTGGGGAAACAAAGGTGTGGAAAACCACAGTTTGGCGAGACACATGCAATCATGGCTCCAAGGGAAAGCTGAGGAACCATTCGACACAGTTTTGAGTTCATTCATTGAACTACATGTCCAGTGTTTCTATTCGGACTACGAGGCCAGCCTCCATACTTGCTTCCATGAAGTCACAATATGCTCTGACTTTGGAACTTAGAAAAAACCACAAGATGAAGTGCTTTAATGTGCAGCACCCGAAAGCCATTTTGGCATGGACACAGGAAAATCAACAAGCTGTGAAATCACACGGCTCGGTGCTGTTTTGCTTGGCCAGCGGCGCACGGCTGGCACCAGGTAACAAAACACAACAGGAACCGGTGCGCCGACGCCCTTCGCATCATAGCAAAGGAACAACTCGCATCGCAATCTACCTGCTGTGGATGACGAAGTTCGCCAACCACAGAAGGATGGCAGTCATTCTCACATCAATTAATTTGAGGCTGTTCGCCGTGATTTAGAACCCGGCCAATCATTTGGGCATGCTTTGCACACGTTCTGCAACACAATGCAATCTGCTCGGATTGTGCTTGTTATCGGGACCCTTGTCATGCTGCTGCGTTGCAGTCCCATTTGTGTCTGCATGTTTGTTTGGTTACCTGATTGAAGCAATCAGCATCCATTCATTGGTGGGGATTGCAAAAACAATCATACAGCAGTGAAGCTATTCATGCATTCAGTGTTTTCGCGTTTGGTGGCAGTTGGCTGGCTATCAGCAAAGTGAGGTTGCTTGGCACTGTTTTCACTGACAAATACCAGTGACTATCATGGGCTCTTTGATGGGGTTCAATTTGTTTGTCTTCTACAATGTGGCTTTTGTTTGGAAATTCAACACATGAGTCGCAAACAACCATGGTTGATACCCAGACCAGGAGCAACGCCACCTATTCCGAAACTTGAGGCATATGCGGCATAACTCATCGTGATGTCTACAAAGTGGAATGCCCAACCAGAAAGAGTCAGCGCATGGGAGCTGCTTAGTTTCCGGCCTTCGCGATTCAGATTTGGCCTTCGCCATTCACTGAGCGGACATGGAGGCGCTGGATGAATTGCATTGTAGCTGCCGAGTCGTGGAATTTTGTGACCCGCTCATTGCCACCCATCGCTGTCCCAGAAATCCCCACGGCTGACCCACGATTTGCAGGCGATGAGCTACGAGCGTGCCTTGGCAGAGCAGGGTGTAGGCAGTTTGGCTTTGCCATGTCTGGTGGGACGGCAACCAATGGCTTCCAGGCTTGGCCCAGAGGCAGTGCGAGCTGGGCGAGGATGGGACGTGCAAAGCCGAGCGGCATGACCAGTGGTTGATCATTGCTCATCCCAGGAAGCCTGTTTTCACGTTTGCAATAATTCTGCCTGAAGAGCAATGTTTTGCTCTAGAAGAGGGGCTTGTGACTATCCCATTCCGAATGCAGGAGCTTGCAGCACTTCGGGCATGCCTTCAGGCCAGCCCGAAATGAAGCTGTGAGGCGGCTCTAACCGATCTTTTTTGTTGATACCCGAACCCAATCTAGACTCGCAACAAGGGAGCTTGACTGATTGTGTGTAGGTTGGGGACAAGCGAGGTCTGGAACACATGGAGACAATACGTTGGAAGTGATGGTTTCATACTTGACTCAATTTACCATGGTTCTGCTTCTCAAACTAGTTGCTCCTTTTAGCAACTGGATTGGGCTTGTATACACATGGCTTCGCATCCCGCCATGCCCTTGGAGCACGAAATTCGCAGAGATTCATGTCCCAGCAAATCCGTTTGGAGTGTGGGCTTTGGGATGAGCCGAGATGCTTAATTAGCAAGCTGAGGAAAATGTTGGATCCAGTGGCTGGATTCACTGGCGTCTGAGTCGGCTCTGCCAGGCTTCATTAGGGTCCCTTCCGGAGAGTGGCTGAATTGTTAACATGTTGTACTTGTTAGCCAAACAAAATGGGTGAAACGACAAGAGCATACAAGACGAATCCAACCGGAGCCAAAGGAGCAAGTGCTTCCTGCAGCTAGCATAGGTAGGCGACAGATGAGGTCCTGTAGGTTTTATGTCCCATAGGTTCTATTTCCAAGAGATTCCCCCTGCCGGCATCTGGTTCTCTTCAACTTCCCTTCTGTCTTCATTGAATGCGTGTGTCTTTGGGATGAGGCCTCTTGGAAAAGAGACACGTCTCTCACATCGGTCGGGACTCTTGAGGCCTGCGGGGTGCTGCGGCCGCAGCAGTTCCTGGCGAAGCTGCACCGGCTGCGCTTCGAGGAGCTGCTGGCCCGGGCCCCGCGCCTCGGATGCGGAGGAAAACGTCGGAGGCCTCGGAGGCTTCGAATGGGCAAGTTGCCCGATGGCCCAACGGATGGATTCGGATCCGGAGGCGTCGGTGTGGGCGCTTTGGCGCTTTGGCGCTTTGGCGCTTTCTCGCCTCGTTTTTCTTTTTTTTTGCGCGAGGGTGGGACCGTGGGGCGCTACTTGGGACGGGTGGTTGACTTGGGACTGGTTCGGAGCCAGCGTGTGTAGTTCTTGCGGCTGAGTTTTTGGAACGTCTCCATCAGGGTCCTTCAGGACTTGCGCCCGCAAAAAAGGAAGAATCATTTTTTCAATGGTCTGCTTGGCAAGCTGCTTTGAGATCGCTTCATTGACGAACAGATTAGATACGGAGGGCCGCCTCCTGGAGCCCGAAGATTCGAATCTTGAGGTGCGTCTTCACGGGCAGCCTGGAGCTTTGCATGCAGTCGCCGGAGCTGGTGCTGCAGGTGGCCGGTGCTGCGCCAAGTTCTCGTCGGCGCGTCGTGCTTAATACATTTTTGTTTCTTCCTTGATGCAGGATACCAGTACATAATATATTGTTTCATAGTTTTAGTTCTGCTCGAGCCACATATACTGGAGTCAGTTGCATCCGAAGCAAGTGAGATCCAAGAGTCTCTGGTGCATGCTCGCCAGGCTGCCCTATAGCAATGCATGATAGTGCAGAGTGTGCAGTGCGTAGCTGGGCAGAAGTGCTCCCTCTTCCTTAAGAGACTGCTCATTGCTGGAATTTCAGTCCAAACGGCATACAGCAAGAAGTCTGGTCAGGGACTTGAGACATTGAACTATTGTGTTACAAGACCAGCGCTGAGGACTGGGCGGCAACTGACAAAATTAGAGAGGTTACGAAAGCCGGCTAGTTCTCTAAGTGAACCGTAGGCTAGCATTTTCATCACTGATTCCCTTCAAAGTGTTCGTGGCCAGAGTTGAAATGTAAGTGTAGGCGTAAGACCAACCGCAGATTCTCGGAGTTACAGTCCATTGAAGGAGTATTTATTCTTGAATAATCCCAGACATAGAAGAACTTCTTTCCCATGATTTTGCGCAGGGAGTCGGACTGCAGAAATCAATCCTTCGATGCCTCTATAGACGTTGGCCGGGGCTTTGAGCCGTTTCGGCCGAGAAGCAGAAAGCACAGGCAGGCAGGCAGCTTTCGCGTCGCCATGGGCTGCTCGGGTTCAAAGGCTTCCAAGGCTGCGCCCCGCGCTGAGACTCGGCCAGAGCCAGTGCCGCAAGAGCAGCCGACTGAGACTGCGACGGAGACCCAGCCGGAGACAGAGGTCCAGGAGGTCCAGCCAGAGCAACCAGCAGTTGACAAGGAGGAGATTGATGGGTTGATGGGTTTCCGCAGTTTCCAGTGAGACGCGAACACTTGTTGAACTGATGCAAGCGCGCACACATATGGTAGAATCCTTTGCCGTGGCTGCCACAATCAGCCTCGAGTCTTTTTCTTTCGATGTCTTTCTTTCAGAATGTGCATTCCAATCCATGGCCACAGGAGGAGCCCTGAATGAGAGCTGAAGTATGTGATTTTGTGCATGCGCACGAGCTTGCAGACGGGTAGCTCTCGTTCTTTTTTTCTTCTTCTTTTCTTTTTTGAGATGATTGCATCCATCTTGTCAAGGAGCCTGCAACAGAGGAGCCTCGAGCGACAGCGGGTGAGCCGGCGGAGCCATCGGCCGAGCCATCGGCGGAGCCAGCTGATGTGAAAGAAGCGGACTTCACCGAGACAACGGAAGCGGCGGACACGGTTCCTGCTGCTCTGCCTGCGATGAAAGAGGCCAGCGGCTGATTGCTTTGAATGTGAGAGGGAGCAGTTTAAAATAGTTTAAAGTCTAAAGTTTTAGGTGCCTTGCTTCGGTGACAGGTCAAGGCTGAGGACGAGGTGACGGATACCACGCTTCCGAAGGATGAGGAGTCGCCAAGGCACATGATCGAGGAGAGCAAGTTTGAGGGCCCCCGTGACACACCCTTGTGTGGCTGCTTCAACTGGTGACCATTTTAAGTCAGAGCGTCTCAAAAGAAGACGGTCCGGTTGAATTGGCAAGGTCTCAACAGCGGATTGCCGATAGCCACAGCGAGCTCTGTCCGAACAGCTGCTTCTTGCACCAATTCGATTCGCTGACCTGCTATGTACAGCCCATGCCTGCGTCGGCTACCGGTGCTGCAAGGAATGAGATACCTCAGGCAGCATGACCACAGAAATCTGAAGACCTGCAGTCTTACATGTGGGTGTGTCCTTTTTTTCTTTTTCTTTTTGGGATTTCAAGAATGGGCAGTTTTTCCTTATGGTTTCCCTTTAAGACCAACCCCGAACCTTCCAGAAAGAGATAGACCCATTGCAGAGTTGAGGCTTGCTGGGCCACGCGGAGGCCGTGGCCATGTCGGAATGCTCCATCGGGCTGAGGAGTCGCCATGAAATGTCCCATCCTTTGTCCCGTTTTGCGTTTTGAGGTTGGCCTTAAAGGGAAACCTGTCCTGAATTTGAATCTGTCCTGAATACAATAACAATATATATTTGAATTTAGGGGAAACTATAATTTGAACCTGTCCTGAAAGGACGCACCTTTGTCGCCTTGAGGAGCTGCCTGCGGTCGGTGTCCCTGGAGTTGAACGAGCTCTTTCCGCAGCAGGCACTTGTGCTGGGCGGCGTGGACGAGAATGCTGCCGCTTTGCCGAGAGAGCGAACCGGGGGGAGGTGGTGAATACAAAGAGTATGTTTGACAGGCCGCCGCCAGCTGTTGTGGTCTCCCAATGTTGTGACGCCAATGTTGTGACGGTGCTTGCCAGAGTGTGAAAGATTGAGACCAGGAAGCAGAGGGGCAGGGGGGTCGGCGGCTTTGCGAGTAGAGATTGCAGGCCAAATAAGCAGATAGTTGGGTATTGCGCTCGCTGTGGTGTTTCTGTTGAGTAGTTGCCACAGGCACAGTTGTGCTTCGGAAATCGTCCGGAATTCCGGCCCGGCTCTTGCGTTCACCTCATAAAGCAGAAACTCCAACTGCAGCTACAAGAAATGCTGGGAAAGCAGGTGCTGCTTGAGAGGGCCTTGTTACGTTTCCACTGCGAACTATCTGCTCGGGTCCGGAAAGATCGAAAGGGCCGTGGAAGAGACCAATGGAGCAATATCAAGGCCTCAAACTTTTGCAGCCGCCATGTGCGCGCGTGGGTCGGCCGTAGATGTTGCAAAGACGTGAAAGGACGTCAGCTGGAGAGTTTCAACAGAGGCCTCTGGGCGAAACCATGTTCACTTTTTTGTGTGTGGCAACAGCTTCACAAAGAAATGGCACTTGTCGAGTCTCAGTTGGCCTAGCCAATTCTGCCAAGTGGCTCGATCAAGTCAAATCGACTTTCCTGCTCACTACATAGGGGTTGTCTCCCCACCAGTGCCTGAACCCGTGTCAGGTTGGCACTTGCACCTATCAAATCGACTTTCCAACGCCAGCTTGAAGCCAAGTCGCGACCAAGGAAGCCATGGCCTCAGCCTGGAGCCCAGAGTGCTGTGGCCTTGCCTGTGGCCAGCTCTCGCGGATTTCTGCAGCGTTCATTACCCTGAGAGTGTGATGCCTCTTTTGTATGATACGCCACATTTCTTTCACAATCGCGCTTTGACGCTCGCCTGCCTTTGATAGTGCTCGATGCAAAACATTGTTGTGTTTAACAAGGCAGGCATACGCGCATGTTTTCGCTTGTCACCATGAGTTTGAAAGGCATGTGTGCTCATGCAGAGGTCGAAAGCTTTGACATCACGACGAACTCGTGGACCGCAGGGGAACGGGTATGGAAGTTGAAGCAAGACGATGGCTTGCCCCATGCTTTCAATATTAAACCGCTAGCTTTTTCCTGGCGTAAATTGTATCCAGAATATGTTACGTTTAATCTCGTCTGCTGCTGTATGATCCATCTAAGTTGTTCAGGGTGTTGGTGTCTTGCGTTTTGTATATGTGATCCGGGCAAGCGTGATTTTGGTTCTTGTGTGCTGTTGTGTACGTCCACAATATCATACAAAGCCTCACAACTTGGAGCTCGGAGTCATAGGATTTTACTTCAACTAGAATTGGACTTTTGCATATACTTTAGTTCGGATATAGTTTTCAAACATGTGTTTATGTTCAATTACAGCTTATAGAAGCAAATCCTTTCCAAATAGGAGCTACACGAAAATGTATGTATAGTATAGTTTAGGGTAAACTCCAACTTTTTCTTTAACAAAAGAAGTTAGATGGGAGTATATTCCGAAATATAACCTAAGTGTTCGATATAATCCAATACGAACACAATTCAATTAGCTTCTGATAATAACAATTATATAGAGACTACAGACTACTTTGCAACTAGAATTCATATTAAATAGTGCTAAACATCTAAGGGACTTTACAAGGAAATTCGAAATACGATTTGTGTTACTTATATTATGGCCCGTTTGTAGAATAAGAAAGGTCCGAAATTATATTTGCTATCTAATAACTTGAAAGCACTTTCACTGGATCGCTAAGAACTTGAAAGTATTTTACTACAGGATGGAAACAACAAAAACAATCAAGTTTGAAGATTACACAGAAAACTTTCCTGAGAAGTGTCAATCCTGGCCAAACCCAAACAACATTCAAGTTCTTCCAACACTTGAAGGTGCTTTACCACTGGATTGAGGATTTAGTATCGAGGATTGCACAAACAACAACTTTCCTGAGAATCATCCATCCTGGTCAAACCCTAAAAAAAATCAAGTTGTTCTAAAACTTTGAACGTATTTTACCACTGAATTGAAGATTCGAGATTGAAATACTTCACGGAAAGCTTTTCCGAGAATATTATTGGACACCGAGAGTATTGGGACAAACCTTTTTTTTTGTTTTTCAATTATGGGATTCAAGATTCAATATTCAAGATTCCCAGAATAAAGGCATTTTTTTTTTATATATATATATATATATGATATTCAAGATTCAAGATTCCCAGAAAACAAAACATATTATTTTGAAATCTTGAAGCTCGATTTTTCTTCTTCTTCTTTTAAACAAATGAGATTCACGATTCAAGATGACCAGTAAACGATTATTGTGAAATCTTGAATCTTGAATCTTGAATCTTGAATCCCATTTTTTTTAAAACACAAATCTATGGGATGCAAGATTCAATATTCCAGAATTCCAGACAATATTGCTTTGAAATATTGAGTCTTGAATTTTGTCACATTGAACGTTGGACCTTGGAAGCAACATCTTCCCACGGGTATGACACAACGAAAGTACCCGTCGATCAAACCTCTGGAGACGTAGGACAGAGCTGCCAAAGCTGCGTGCGCCGCGCTGGAGCTGCGCAGCCGCTGCAGCGGCAGGCGCTCGAAACAAGTCGAGAACCCAGAGGTCCAGGATTGAGGCGATTTGATTCAAAGGGGAGCTGTGTGACTTGTGGGGAAGTTGGCCTTCAACACCTTGCGGGTGCAACCTTGGTTCGCGCGCTTTTTTTTTGCATCAGAAGGCCTAGGCTTCGCGTATTGCAATACCCTGCGCTGACTTTTCGCTTTTCATTCTCATGCAGCTGGTGCAAGGAGCTCCTGAAAGCCTAGGAGAGGTTTGAACAGAACCCACGCTTTATGTTTTTCTGCACTCCACACATCAAATGAACAGTCAAAATTTCATTCTGGATCCACAACCTCAACCTTGGTTGTCTCTCTGCCTCATCGCAATTTAAGGTGAAAGTTCATGTTCAGCCAGGCCGTATCTTCGTGTTGGGCGGCCGTAACATAGACGGTGAGGTGCTGGGTACTGTGGAGGCTGGTGCATCGTTCTTGTTGAGTGCATGTGAGATGGATGAGAGATCGAGCAGTGCGTCAGACCTACAACATGCGGCGCGGTCGATGGGAGCATGTCAGGGCCTGCAGATAGCTTTGCGCATGGCCGTGTTGCCGTGATGCAGTTGGCAACGCATCCATGGACCTGGGAGGGCGCACTGATCACGGACATTTGGACCTTTTCACCAAACGCACCCGTTCGCCTCAATTGAAAAAGATATCAGGAGGCAGTGCCTGCAGCCTTTGCTTCTGCTGTCGCATCGGCTTCTCATGTCTAGTGCTCTAAGTGATACCGCGCCCAAAACCACGCCCAGGCGCCGCAACTCCACTTCCCACGCTGCGAGGCTGCGGCCACCATGTGCAGGCGGCCGCGTTTTCCCGCAACCGGGATGGCCAACCGAGTGACTTAGGAAAGCTAAAGGAAAGGAATGATCCCACAGATTCATGTTCTCGTAGGTGCAGCTATGAGTTTGTTGCTACAGCTTTGCGCCATGCGCTTCATCGTGCTTCACAATCAGGCACAATGCCGCACATTCGTTTGGGAACAAGTTTTTACTCTTCTCGGACCTTCATTGGCTGTGCGGTTGT
This sequence comes from Effrenium voratum, assembly GCA_963377175.1. Lineage (NCBI taxonomy): Eukaryota > Dinophyceae > Suessiales > Symbiodiniaceae > Effrenium > Effrenium voratum. The sequence goes on along the minus strand of CAUJNA010000307.1, from coordinate 200,837 downwards.
GATTAAGGACCGTGACTTCTGACAACAGATAGCGTGCTTGTTTGCCATCCTTACATCAGCCTCCAGGGGAATGCTCTTCGCTGCTGGGGGAGTTGCAGAAGGCCCTGTCGCACGGGAGGCATCAGCCGCAGGTTGGATAAGGCGGTGCTTTGCATAGATACGAGGAAGCTGTGGCGCTTTAATATCAAGCGGTTCATGACGCGTGTGAAGAAGGTTGGCAGCAATGGCTCTTCATGCAAGCCTAAGAATGCAGCGGGGTGCTGGAAGATGTCAAAGAACATGGAAGCTTGCAGCGACCCGCACTGACCGCACAGATGAGATGCCCCTGGGTGAGACGGAGTTCTTGCGGTTGCGCAACTTTGAGATTGGAGAATGGCTCCGAGCGCGGCCTCTCAGGTGGATGGTTGCTTTCCGCTATTGTTAAAGCAGAGAGCGCAGGTTCTTGTATTCAAATCCCCATAGGAAGAATGCACTGGACAGGGCAACGTCAACTTCCTCCAGGAGAATTAAAGTGCGTTGAGAAAGCAAATGTGCACAAGCTCGTGGGAGGCCCTGCGTTTCTTGGCCTGAGAGCAGCCATGCGCAGGGAGAATACAACACGCCAGCCAGGGGATAAATACAGCACTCCAGCCAGAGGAAACCCCTGTGAAATACACCAGGTTTCACAGCCAGGAGAATACAATACTCCAGCCAGGAGATTGCCTGTGGAAGTTCTACTGGTATCCAAGGCCCCCCCCCGGCCAGCGTGGCGCGCGGCCGCGGCGGCTCGGGGCTCAGTCGGTGCGAGCCCGCAAAGATTCGGCTCGGGTGCGCTTGTGGACAGACATGCAGGTTTTGCAGCTCCTAGATTAGAAACTTCCGGCTCTGAAAGCCTTCGAGCAGGAGATCGGAGGAAGATACGTATTCCAACCTGGGCATATATTTTTTTGTGAGCGGCATGATGAAGCCGCCCGTAGTAGGTGATTAGGCAGGCGGTGGGTGATCTTCTATGCATCTCAAGTGAGAGTACTCCTATGTTAGAATAATGTCACAGAAGCCATGTGGCTGTGGGTCAAAGTCAAACCACCGGGATATAGGATATGGACGGCAGGTTCTAGTCCTTCGTAACCCATTTACCAAGGTTCAACTCATTTTGGGTCGTTACCTGATTTTTGACCACTGCCACGTATTCGAGCTGGTGTATCTAAGCCACGCAGGTGGCGCTTGGCGATGCCGCGTCCTCAGATCCTGGACCTAGACATGCCAGTGGGTTGATCAAGAGCTGTGGGATGACCATTGGCTGGAAAACCACCGGGCGGATTTGAGGTTCCCCTGGGAAAAGTGACCCATGGTCATTTGGGGGCCAGGTATATTGAGCAACCCCTGTGTATGGCAATTGTGCTGTCTAACATTGGACTGCAGTTGTGGGGTCTGCCCATCGTCCGATTGCTCAAAAACGGCTGGCAATGCTTGCTTGACCTATACATTGGAGATTGTGCCCATTTCCCGTTGCTTTGCCTGCATGCTCCTCTGGGTGACTGTATCTTCCTGTTTAATCAACGTGTAGACAGTGTCTTTGGTGCGGTTCAAGTCGCAGGAGTTCTTCCTGCTGGGCGGTTGGGATGACAGGGCTGGGCAGCCCTCCGATGAGGCTGGATAGCACGCTGGCTTCCGCGAAAGCCGTGCGTCAAGCTTTGGAGCCCTTGACTTCGAGCTGCTCAGGTCAGCTATCTTCGGGTCAATGCCGAGGATGTGGGTTTCTGGGCTCAGGCGCCAAAGATGCGAGAGCCTCGTGCAGGCAGGACATGCTTGCGTGCTCAGAACGAAGGTCCATACAGGCATCTCCGCAATGCATATGTAATGATGTATATACAATATTTGTCTATGCATTCTACATATATATATATATATACATATATATATATATATATATATATATAGGTTTTGTGCATATATATATATATATATATGCTACCCCCCCTGGTGCCTAGGTTTTTGCTTGATTGCCGCGCGCAGGCTGTAGAGTTTATATTTTTTGCAGTATATTTTAAGCACAGACGAATGGGCTTGCAGTCCATCATGGCAAGATCGGAAATGTCCAAATATGATACCCTTTCCAAATAAGACTTTATTTGAACTACAATTGTAATTTTTTAATATAATTTGGTTAGGATATAGTTTTGAAAATGTGTTTATTCTCAACATTGCTCAACTACAGCTTAAATAAGCAAATCCTTTCCAAATAGGAGCTACATGAGAATATAAGTATAGTTTCGGGCAAACTGCAACTAATCTTCAACAAAATATGTTAGGAGTTTATTCCCAAATATAGTCTAAGTGTTAGATATAATGAAATGCGAACACAACTCAATTAGCTTTTTACAATAACAATTAAATAGAGACTACTTCTCGAACTTAGTTCACATTAAATATGGCTAAACATTTAAGGGACTTCTACAAGGGAATTCGAAATACGATTTGTGTTGTTTATATCCTGGCCCTTTTGCAGCATAAGAAAGGTCCGAAATTAAACTTGTTAGACGGTGTTCCAAGAATAAATTTCAAGGGAAGAGAGGTTCAAATTCTAAAACTATTTCGAAGCAGGGATTCTAGCTGAATCAGTTGTATTTAAAGTTATATTTGCACAGGAAAACAACATTCATTCTATCTCAAAAGGCGGAGGTAGTAGATTAGCAAATGTGGAGAGGTAGTTCACGAGGGGGGGGGGGGGACGGTGTGCGAACATACACACATATATAGTACCCCTCATGATCCTGCGCCTCTTCCTAAAAAACTGTAAAATACTGTGTTTTTGAGCATTACACCTACCTTTGTGTACCTCCTGGAAAAGGGTCAACATGCTTCATAGCTAACATGAAGCAAACCTCTCACCAAAAGCACTTGAAAGTTTGTCTAACTAATAACTTGAAGGTGTTTCCACTGGATCGCTAAGCAGTTGAAAGTATTTTACCACTGGATGGGGAAACAAGTTTGACGATTACACAGAACACTTTCCTCAGAATTGTCAATCCTGGCCAAACCCAAGCAACATTCAAGTTCTTCCAACACTTGAAGGTGCTTTACCACTGGATTGAGGATTCAGTATCGAGGATTGCACAAACAACAACTTTCCTGAGAATCATCCATCCTGGTCAAACCCTAAAAATAATCAAGTTGTTCTAAAACTTTGAACGTATTTTACCACTGAATTGAAGATTCGAGACTGAAATACTTCACGGAAAGCTTTTCCGAGAATATTATTGGACACCGAGAGTATTGGGACAACCTTTTTTTTGTTTTTCAATTATGGGATTCAAGATTCAATATTCAAGATTCCCAGAATAAAGTCGTTTTTTTTTTTGTTTTTTTTTTTTTTTGTGAGATTCAAGATTCAAGATTCAAGATTCCCAGAAAACAAAACATATTATTTTGAAATCTTGAAGCTCGATTTTTTCTTCTTCTTATTTTAAACAAATGAGATTCACGATTCAAGATGACCAGTAAACGATTATTGTGAAATCTTGAATCTTGAATCCCATTTTTTTTAAAACACAAATCTATGGGATGCAAGATTCAATATTCCAGAATTCCAGACAATATTGCTTTGAAATATTGAGTCTTGAATTTTGTCACATTGAACGTCTCCCAGCAATCTTGGGTCCAGAATTCTTAATTGTAGAATTGTGGCACCCCCCCCTTCCTTGGTGCCCAAGTTTGGCCAACACTTACCTGAACAAATGACTGAAATCAAGCAAAACCTAGGCACCAGGAAAGGGGGGGCGTACCATATATATATATATACATATAGATCTTCAATATCTGTCTATTCAACGTAGCTGCAGCTTTTTCTCCCTCTCGCACAAAGCCAGCAGCATTGATTCAGTTAGAAAATGCAGAGGCGTTACAATGCTATTTGCTTTCCCATGCAGCTGATCATTCCGACCTTCCCAACAAGCTTAACTGGGAGAGTGGCTTTCCGAGAGTGGCTTTGTGCAGATCGCTGCACAGTATGTTTCAGTGCGTGTCGAGCAAGATACGTTAGGAACACCCCAAAGGGACAATTTTGGGTTGAAGTCTGTCTTGGGGTAGTCAAATGAAGAGCCCTGCACCAATCAGGCACCATCTAACAATCGCTTGGACTTGTGACTGGCTAAGCCAGTTTTGCTGTCAGGTCTGGGCGCCACTTCTTTGTTGGGCAGCATTTGGGCCGTTGGAGGCAGAGATGGTTTGTGAAGATGCAGCGTTCATCTGTGGTACGGCCCATGGCCATTATCGGCACCGGCGTGTAGACTCAGTCTGAATGGTTGCGATTCTGCTTTGTTTGATGTCGCAGTTGAGTGTTCTAAGCCCGTTTCTTCTTGCAACACTCTGCAAGACCTTTGATTTAAGCGACGTTCTTCGGAAGCACGTCTCCAGGACTGGCAGAATGGGTGAATTGGTTGAGACCTTTTGGCTAGCTTGATTGCCATCGCCCTTCCATGCATGACGAGCAGTTGTAGCATCATTCTTGTCGGACACAGGGGGCCCAGATGCGTGTTCGCAACGACCATTTTTTTTTTAAATCAGCTGCGACCCGACGCTTCATGTGCGGAGAGCAGCAAGTATTCACGGCGATGGCAAGCTTTGAAAACCATCTCTAGAACCGTACTGCAGACTTGCAGATGCACTTCGCCGCAATGCACATTGCAACACTTCAAGCTTCTAAGATGTCAGAACGCATCACCATATTGATGAACCGCTATGCTATATGCCACAAGGGAACAGAGCTGATTACATTGCAAGAACTCACTAGAGGTGGGCGTTTTGGCGCGTGTATTGCGCTGACACGCCCTGGTCAAAACCAGGGACTCATTTCGGTATCCCCTTTAAGAGGCGGCAGGCTGCACAAGGCACGCCCATGTGGCCCTGGGTCAGGCTGCAAGGGCCAAGAGGACATCGCCTCTGTGGAAAGGCGCTTGTGAATTTGGATCAGAGAGCATCACACAACTTGCAACGGGTTTGTTCTCGGGTTGCCAGCGTGAGGTTCACTCCGGGTTCCGACCATTGGGAGGTGGTGACGCATTTGGAGGCGCAATGGCTGCGAGCATGCGCCACTTTTCCTTGAATAGGCCGGTGGGCAAATGCTAGTCCACTTCCCCCCTCTCAGCATTGCGTTTTGAATCGCAGAAGCCGTTTGAATGTGCCTGCCCTGCATATGACATGCGGAGCCATTTGCTATGCCGGATTACAAGCAAGCATGGGTGTCACACAGAAAGTCTGGTCACATGTATAAGATGTGAACATTCCGTTTTTGAACGTGTATGTGGCCTGCTTGAGATGCACTTCTGGTGTTTTTTTGTTCGTGGCCGTTTTTTTGCATTGGCCGGCTGTATATGTTTAGAGTACCATTTTGATATTTGACACACAGCGAAGCAGCGTCTTGATGTAGGTCTGCAGCCCCCCCCCCCTTCCCCCCTTCCCCTGATCTCCCTCCCTGCCACACCCCCGCCCACTGCAAGAGGGAATCGGGCGGGGAGGGGGGGAGGTCGCTGGTTTGGAATGGTATAGGTTTGGCATAGATTTATGGGCTTGATGTAGTACTTGGCGTGGCTTGCTACGATCAATATGGGTTCTGAACTGGTTGTGTGCTTGCTTGCTTAGTTTTGATCGGTATCAGTTAAGTTGTGAGGCGGGTGTGGGCATGGGCGGCTGGGAAAGGGAATCGGGAGGTTTCAGCAGGGCGCTTGCACACTACGGCCCTGGATCAACTATGCCCCTGATGGATGGATGGAGGGCGCAAGTTCAGCAGATGTGCAGATGCATCCCAGGCCCCTCGGCGCGCCTGCTGCGCAGTGTCCTGTGGCAGCTCTCTGCTCGTGCTTGGAGGTGTGCAGGGCAAGGTGCACGGGCGAGTCGCGAGTTGCTGGGTTTCTAGACGCAAAATGCAGCCAGGAGGACTCAATCATTCCTATGTGCGGAGAGTAGGTGATGCTTGCTTTGTCTCAGCATGACTCTGGATTCGACTGCCTGTTCAGCTGCCCGCTTGCTCAAGACACCTGAAAAAGGTGTAAATGTGACTGCTTGCCATGGGAGAGCAGGAAAGATCAGATGAGACGCTTACGCTTCAAGGCGCAGCAAGCGTTGAGGGATGAGAGATGTCCTCGATTTGGCCGCCAAAATTAGTGCTCCCCGAGTGTTCTCTCGAATTTGGTCCCCTGCTCCCCGTCTCTTCCCTCGCTTTATGTAAAGTCATGCCGGTTCCCTTTGTGGCTCATGGGAGGCAAGAGGCAAGGGTCATGTTGCAGGAGTGCCAATTGGCCAGTTCCTTGTATGGCAACTTTTGGCAAGTTCTGGCGCGGATCAGCAGGGATTCAGCTGGTCCAGTCGCAAGAAAGAAGCAGGCGACAAAGGTTCGACAAGCATGTAAATGCAAGCGCTACCAAGTAGCAACATGACAAGCCTTGGTTTGAAGTAAACAAGGCTAGCTGATGCCTCCGGCATTGGATGAACTTGGGATTACCAGCACTTGCTTGCACATCAAATATGTGCAGAGTTAGCCACTATGGGCCATTCTTAGCGCAACTTGTGTTTTTCAAGGTTTCCCTGTGGAGGGCCATTTTTAGGAATTGTTTTGTTTTGTTTTAGTGTTTTTTGTTTTTTTTTCAGGGTGGCTTTTCGGCTTTTTGTCGTGGCTTTTCATTTCGCATCCTCTGCATTCACAGTTCCTCTCTGTTTGGCTTTTGCGGCTTTTTACTGGGTTTATGCGGCGGCTTTGGCTTTTCGCATCCTCTGCATTGCATTGCCTCTTTTGGCCTCGGCATCACCAGTTCCTCTCTGGTGCCCCCCGCCACCCCCTTTCGATTAAAATGCACCCCTAATTGAATCATCACTTTTTTGATCATCATGCAGGGGGCTGCCCCCCGTGTCCTGTGTGCGGTTCCCCCCCCCCCCCCAACTCACCCCCCGCTATACATTAGATTTTCTATTTTAATCATCACGTTTTTCGAACATCATGTGGCAGCCCCACCCGAACCCCCCCCCTCTACTTTTTTTGTTTTTTTGCCCCTAATTGAATCATCACTTTTTCGATCATCATGGGGGGCGGCAGCCCCCCCATTCAATGGGGGCAAAAAGTCCAAAAAGTAGAATGATGTTCGAAAAACGTGATGATTCAATTAGAAAAGATGTTCCAAGAACTACACACGGGGGGCAGCCCCCTGCATGACGATCGAAAGAATGATGATTCAATTAGGAGATATTAGGAGCAAAACATCCAAAAAGTAGCGAAGGCTTGGGGGGGGGTGCACATTAATATCTCCCAAAGGTCTGGGGTTGGGGGCATCACTTTTTCGATCATCATGGGGGGCTGCCCCCCCCCCCCAACCCCCCGCTGCTTTTTAGACCATTTGCAGAGATTAAAATGCACCCACTTGAATCATCACGTTTTTCATCTTCATGGGGGCCCGGCTGCCCCCCCCCCCCCCAACCCCCCGCTACTTTTTGGACTTTTGCCATAGACAAAAATGCACCCCGAATTGAATCATCACTGGTCCGAATATCATGGGGGGGCTGCCGCCCCCCCCCCCCCAACCCCCCCCCTACTCTTCAGGTGTTCTACAGGGATTAAAAACATGCACCCATATCTGAATTCTCACTTTTACCATCAAGAGTGGGACCCCCCGCTGCTTTTTAACATGCATACATAAAAACTGATGATGCTGTAGGATTTGCTGGTGATCTGGGGATGTTGGCTGAACATGCGGGGGATGTTGAAAACGATGCGGGTGATGTTGACGGGCTAGAGTAAAAGACGTACATTGCGTGAGAACATGCTGTTAAAATACAGCATTTTTACTAGCCAAGACGGAAAACACAAAAAAAGCCCAAAAAGTCCCAAAATAAGTCTCGACCCTTTCCCTGTTCTCTAAAGTGGGTGAACTGCTTGCTGTGCTGTTTGGTGAGCGTGGCTTGCATGTTCATGAGCGCAAGGCCGGCACCGGTTAGAGTGCCAGTTTTGCACCATTCCAACTGGCGCAGCCAACAAACAAAGGCATGAATTTGCACCGCCACAGTTGTCAACTCAATAGGGTTGGCAATTGGAGAACTTCGGAATCCGCTTGCTGACCTGGAAATGCTGAATTTGCTGAAGCTTGCTGCCTGCGGCACCTTCTTCCCTGCGACATTGTCCTTGGACCGTGGCAGATGCGGCTGGTTCTTTTTTGTTCGTGGGGACGGAAATGACATTTTTTCACTGTGGATCTCTTGCGGCGCTTTGAGGAGTCTTGCTGGACATAGAGCGGCTGATCGTCAAGCTCGTGGCTCAACGTGCAGACTCGGCAGAGCAGCCCCTCTCCGGCTCCGGGCAGGCTTGTAACAAAGTAAGGGCCGTATTCAAAAGCAATGGGCTGTCTTTGCAGAGCACTCGACTTGCATATAACATGGTCTGTGCACGTGTATATACATTGTATATATATATATATATAATATAACAACTCTGGGAGGAGCTGTGATGGGCAGCTGTTGGTAGCGGTATTCGTCGTTCAGTTGCTTGAAGTTGGTTTGCAAGTCTATACAGATCAGCGAAGCACCCACACTCACCCACGCATCCCGCACGCGCCTGCCGCACATACCCTGCCGTGGAAAGCTCCGGCTCAACACTGTTCACACCCGCACACACGCACACACACACACACACACACACTCACACATACATATGCGCGCGGTTTGCCGCATGCGCACAAGCACGTACAACCACAAGTGCGGGACAGAAAAAAACAAGCAAAACACACAATAACACAGATACAACATGTACACACATACACAGGCACGCGCACGCACACACCCACACCAACATGCACGTGCACAGGTTTATATACATGCACGGACACAGGAACACGCACATGCACACACGCACGCAAACACACATGAACACGGACACGCACACGCACGAGCACATGCATGCTCAGACGCAGACATAGACGTTCACACATACACACACACCCACCCACCCACCCACCCACCTAACCATGACACACAGACTCACATTCAGACCTCCCCACACACACACACACGCATACCCCCCCACAAACAAACACTCATTGACCCACCAAGTCAACACACCCAGGAACCTATGTGCACGCATACAGCTGCTTGCCTGATACATACAGAATTATACACACATACATGCAGACTCACAGACACACAGACACAGACACAGACAGAGAGAGAGAGAGAGAGAGAGAGACAGACGCACGGGGACACAGACACATGCAGATAAACAGAGAGACACGCGCACAGACACACAGAGACACGACACGAAGACACAAACAGCCACACAGAGACACAGAGACAGACATAGAGACACACATGGAGACACACTGAGACGTAAAGAGAGACAGAAAGACGCCAAGAGACAGAAACACACGGAGAATCACGGACGCGCAATGCACACATACATACATACATGCATACATGCATGCATGCATGCATACACACATACATACATACCTACCTACCTACCTACATACATACATACATACATACATACATAGACACATGAATACATACATACATACATACATACATACATACATACATACATACATACATACATACATACATACATACATACATACATACATACATACATACATACATACATACATACATACATACATTGCATTGCATTGCATTGCATTGCATTGCATTGCATTGCATTGCATTGCATTGCATTGCATTGCATTGCATTGCATTGCATGCATGTGTGTATGTGTGTTTATGCATATGTGTGTCTGCATCGGTGTCTCCGTACGTGTGTATGTTTGCGTGTGTGAATGTGTCTGTGTGTATGCGTGTATGTGCGTATATGTATTTATATATATATATATGCATGTGTGTGTGTCTCATGTATTTTTGTGTATGTGTATGTGGGTAATTCTGTTTGACTGTGTGTGATTACATTACATTACATTACATTACATTACATACATTACATACATACATACACACACATACATACACACACATACATACATACATACATACATACATACATACATTGCATTGCATTGCATTGCATTGCATTGCAATTGCATTGCATTGCATTGCATTGCATTGCATTGCATTGCATTGCATTATTACATTACATATTACATTACACATAACATACATACATACATACATACATACACACACATACATACATACATACATACATACATACATACATACATATTGCATTGCATTGCATTGCATTGCATTGCATTGCATTGCATTGCATTACATTACATTACATTACATACATTACATACATACATACATGCATACATACATACATACATGCATGCATGCATGCATGCATACATACATACACAGAGGCACACACATACATATATACATACATACATGCATAGATAGATAGATATGTACATACATACATACATACATACATACATACACATTCACACACACATACAGACATGCACACATACACAAATACGCAAATACAGACATACGCACATGCACACATACACACGTACACCTGTGAACACATACACACACATAAGCACATACACACTTACACACATACAGACACACACACACACAAATACATTCACATACATAGGCACACACACACACACGCAGACACACCTACATATACACATACACGCACACATACACGCACACGCACACAAGACATATACGTATACACGCATACACACATATACATATATGTATAGACACATACATGCACACATACAGACACACATGTACACACATCAGATGCATGCATACACGCACACATACACGCACACGCGCACAAGACATATACCTTTACACACATACACACATATACATACATGTATAGACACATACATGCACACATACAGACACACATGTACACACATCAGATACATGCATACACACATGCACGATAGGACATACATACCCTACCCCACTGCACACTACGCTAGCGTAGCCTAGCCTAGCACCCTACCCTACCTTGCTTGCCTACCTACGTGGACATGTACGTAAGTATTTTTGCACACGTTCAAACAAACCTACTTGCATACATGCACGCATACACTCATGCTTTCCACAACTTGCGGAAAGCATCTTTCCGCACATGAGCTCAGGGGTTGGGTTTTGTTTGACGTGAAAGGCAGCGCAGCAGCAGGGCTTGTTGCGCTCCATGGTCTCTTTTCGAGGTAACGCCACCCTGATGAGCCTGGAAACTATTCGACGGCCCAACCAGTTGCCCGGTTGCCAGGTGCCCGTGCGCCGTGCGACGGATTTCAAAGCCAAGGAGAGTCGAAAGTGCCAAGCCAAAAGGTCAAAGGGAGATGATCCGGGGCCTGTTCTTTTGATGCAATTCCACCGAGCTCAGTCCAACTTTGACCCTGCCGCTTTGGAACATTTGGTCTTTTGCCAGCAAAACCCAAACGTCAGTGTTTGCCGCAGGAGCATCAGCTCTCCCAGAGCTGCCTGAGCTCTGCGCCATGGCGGAATGGTCGACGTTTTTTTTTTTTTTGGGCTTTTTTTTTTCCGCAAAGCAACTTTGAGCCAACCTCCTTGGGCGTTGTTTTGGGCATGACTTGGCACCCCAAAGTGAAAGGGTCCCGAATTGAAATTCACTCCCACTTGGTTTGTTTAGTGGCTCTGTCCAATGCAAGGACGGATTCGAAGATGAGGCGGAGGCCTATACCTGGACCTTTTGCTTGCGCTGGCCATGTGTAGCCTCGAAACCAACTTTCAGCATTTAGCATCCCTTGCTGAAGCTTGAAGGCCAGTCTTTGGCTGCAAGCCAGGTGTACTCCTCCGACAAAAGCTTTCTGCCTTTGGTGCCGCAGGCGTACGGATCCGGAAGGGTTCAGCCGTTGCGTCGTTCGGATTCAATCGCATGTCTCGTGACCGGGCTGTTTCAATACGCTGGGGAAAATCCGAGTAACGAGGACCCGGGAGCCAGGCCACTGAGACGCGGTGAAACCGCAGCCCACGCTTTGTGTTAGCCTGGTAGGAAACCACGAGGCTTTAGAGTTGGGCTAGTGGGAGCAGAGTCCGAGCGAGATTGGCAGCAAGCAAGGTGGTTGATGCTTTGCAAGCTGCAGGCACGTTTCTCGCACGTTTCACCCTCGCAAGGGATCAGGTGTGCCACGTTGCTCCAGACTTTTGAGTCAAATGTGACTAGAGGACTACAATGCTTAAACAACACGGAGATTCCAACAGCCAGAAAGCATGCAGAAACAACACGAGACAACTCCAAAAGCAAGCAAAGACACAAACGTAAGGGTCAAACTCAAATCATCAAAAGCTTGAAGCAACACGTTTGTTTTCGAGTTGCCGTTTTTTCTTCTTTTCCGGGTTTCCACATTTTTTTTTCACCCAAGCTGCGACGCTTCCAAGTCCTGTTCTATAGGACCTTCGGGTGTTCGGAATTTTCACTTTCTTTCAGATAGCTAAAAGCTATAGGGGTTCTAACTTCAAGTAAAGCAGGGATGGGTGAGACTCAGAATTCCAGGTGCTGGGTGCTGACTCGGACTGTTGCAGTGTGCTGATGGGGTAGCTGCTGCAGGCCGAGACTTGGAGTTGCGCAGGGTGTTTCTGCAGGGGGCTGCTGCAGGTTGAGACTCAGAGCTGCGGGCGTCGCTGGCCGAGACGCAGCATGGTGCTGCTGCTGTGCCGGGTGTATTGGAATGTTTTTTTGCAATTTGGGGGCCTATGCTGGTATAATTTTGAGAAAAGCAGGAGTGCAGCAAGGATGATATATAAAAGTCCCACGCCCCAACGCGGTTGAAATTGGGCAGTACAGCGATGGTGGTGGTGGTGCTGTTGCTGGTTGTGCTGGCATTGTAGAGGCACCATCATCTTCCTCTGAATGCAAAGCTCTTGCTCTGGAGACAATCAGGCACGTCAGAAGAGCGAGGAAGATGACAACTAGTCATTTGACGTTTTGTTGCGTGTTATCTGGCTGTGCCTGTTTTGCAGGATGTTCCCAGGTATTTTGTCCTTTTGTATTGTTGGGTATTTGGATTTGTGAGTTTTCAAGTCTTCCATTATTTTTTTCCAGCTCTTCGAGTTGTGGCGGGCGTGTGGGATTTTGTGCACGATAACGCCACAAATGAAGTTCAGAATAGGGCGTTCGGTTCCAGCCTCTGGTCGCCGAGACCACTGCCGCCTGGGAGCCTGGCGCCGCGCGGGTGTTTTCGCGCCTGTCGAAGGCTGTTGCTTTGCGGGAGGGTGGCAATGCTGTGGGAGCTCTCTGTGTCGGTGCGGTCCACCATGGCCGTGCTGCCTTGCACGCCGCGCCGCTGTTTCGGGCCCGCGAGGGTCTGCCGCGGCCATCCTGGCCCGGCCCGCCGTTGACTCCTGAGCTGCCTGAGCTGGGATGAGCTGGGATGACGAGCCCTTCGTCTTGGACCTTCTTCAGTGAGCGGGGTGAGAGGCCCAGGCACGCCTTCCAGGCCTGTTTGCCCACCTGCCTTTGTACAGGAAGGTCTGGTTTTGGGGTGCTCGCTGCTTGCGCCAAGAGCAGGCAACCGGGCGCTTGATGTCTCAGCTATCTCCAGCGTGCACTGGTTCTGCCCTCCTCTTTTGTTTCCGGTGACATTGCTTGCGCCAGCTTTGTCTACGCCATCTGCAACCCTTTGCTGGCCAAGGTTTTTTTCCCTTCCAAGAAGGGTTTTTCCTCGGCTGTCATTTACAGGCTGATTTGGAGGATGCCCCTGTAAAGCAGGTGGCTTTGGGATTTGGAGACCATTGTTTGAAACAACTGTTTGTCCATGGTAGTTTGGCCTTTGGCTCAACCTTAAATCAATCACTCAACTGAACAACACCCACCCCACCCTGAACCACCCCCGTCAACAGTCAAAGCCTCCACCCCCAACAAGAAGCAAAACAAGAGAGCAACCGCAACAGGCACCCGTCCAAATCATGATTTCAGCTCATTCAACCACTCCGCAAGGTAGTCTCGCCGCCCCATCCCTGTCTGCCGGAGCCTCCGCAGAGTGTCTCTTGGTGAAATATCGATCGTTTTTTGTTCAGCGTGGATCGGATTGCAGGCTTCAATGTTGGGGGATGCTGTATGTTGACCCACAGATGAAACGCAAGGAGACCAGATTCAGCCGGCAAGTTTCTTTCCAGCCCGCCATGCACTACCTGGACATTGATCGAGACGGGTCGGCCGACGGTTTCGACATGCACATGGGCTGGCGCAACATAGGCCGGCTTGCTACCTCAGTTCGATTCCATCATGCCTTTTTCCCATTGTTTGATACATGCATCACCTGTGCGATCATCGCTGCCGGCAGGCGACAGGAGCTCGTGTAGGAGAGCTGTTGTGTTGTGCGGGCCAGTTCAATGTTCAGCTTAGCAATTTCTGCATGTCACAGGTTCATTCTGATTCTGACAGGAGCAATCGGCGAAATGCTTCTATGAACCTAGTTCTGCCAAGCCCGACAGCTCTGCGAGCAGCGACGAAGAAAGAGAAGCATTACGTGAAGCTTTGGCGGCAAGCAGGCAACCACTAACTAGGCAACCAATCGTGCAGCACCAACTAAAATTGCTACGCCGTTCTCTTGTATCCCGCCTGGTGCACGTCATGATTTCTTCCCTTCGAGGCCAGCGTGCGAACAAGGCGCCAAGACATATCAAAGTTGATCTCTCTGACATGTCCCCCGAGCTGGCAATCACCACCTTTCTTGCACAGGTAGGCCCCTTGCAAGGAGAGGTTGTGGTATGGTATTCCAGGGAGGGACAACCCTGGGTGTCTAGTGACGGCGAGAGTGGAGCTGCAACGTTTTCATACAGGAATGGAAGGCCTTGAGACGGGGAGAGCAAGTATATTTTCATCGCTTTGCCTTTCTGCCGTTAGCAGGGTGCTAAATTTACGACAAGGCTTCAACAAGCATCACAATAAAATTGGATGTCGGCTGCGGAAGATTGGACAAGGCAAAATTGAAATTGAGATGACGATGGGCCAACTGAGCGCATTTGCGCGTCAATTTCTGCAAACGCATACTTGCACGTTTCTTGTGGCGTTGGTTCAAGTGCCTCATTTGGTTAGAGGAACTTTCGGCAATCCCATTGCAGCATCGCAAGAACATGGGTGAGCCCTTGGCTTGTCTCGCGAATTTCCGGTTGAGAGCTCACTCGCGCACCCGCGAAAAGAACCCATGAAAAGCCGGGCACATAAATCCTACACCCAGACACCCGACGGGTTCCCCACGGCTGTGATTATTTGTTTGCCTCCACTCACCCACCTTTCCACCTCCTTGCAACACGCGCAGGCGTCAAGGCTGCCAGGTTACGTCCGTGCTGCAATCCAGCAAAACACCATTGCCACGCTGTTCGACACTTCCAGGGCCCTGCTGCTAGAGATCCCTTAAAGTGAAAGTCAAACTGTCCTAAGCACATCTTTTGGGGGTGGTTTCCCTTTAAACCACCATTTAGAGGGTATATTGGAGGATGTCACTTGAACGGATCTCGTGCTACAGCCAGCTTCCGCGAGAATTTGCGAGCCAGAGCCGTAAACTGACAATCCCCAACCCCAAGCCTTTGCACCCGAAGTCTGCCTTCAGGAAACCAAAGTCCCCAAGCGCAACAAACCAAAAGCTCACCTTGATCGGGCTACCATTTGCTGAATCTGAACGAATCAACTCTCACTCTGACACCCGCAATGAGATTCAGAGAGAAAAATGCCAGGGTGCTAAACACACGCGCCGAAACGTGGTTCCCACGCGCAATGGCCGGAAATGTGTGCAGGTCACTTGTTTTTCAATAGACAAGCATGTAGGGCGCTGTGATATGTAGGTCTGCAGGAAGGGATGGGACCAAGGCCTCTATGGCAGCGCGTATTGCAGTGCCGGTCGCATATGCTTCCAATCGGTTTACAACAGGGCTTTAAAAAATGCCACCTGGAGTGATGGTGAGGAAGTACATGATGAAGTGGCGCCCGGCCTTTGCATGCCTTGCTTCTTCGTTGATTCTGCACGAGCCTTGGCGCTTGGAGTTGTGTTTACGACCACAAGCATACTTTGAATCTGCGGCTTTCCTTCAAAACATGTGGTGTGTTTGTTTTTAGGGGACCCCAGTATTGTGGTTTTCCGTCTGGTTTCCCTTTGACACCTACAAAACAAGGGTAGCCTCAAACAAAGACCGAGCGCCTCGAGGACTGTGTCATGGTGCCCCTCCTCGCGCTTGATCCTCGTGGCGCTGGGGATCTCCTCTTCAAGCTCCTGTTTTGGACGCTCGGCCATGTCTTTTTGAGTCCATGGGCTGTGTCACTTTGCAGATGGAAGGAAGACATGGGCCCAAGGCCTTGGGCCAACGGATTGCTCGCACCGTAAGCTTGAGGACGTGGGTTTCCTCAGTGGATTTTGTTGATTTGGATGTTGATGCCAACGAGTCTATGTGGCATTGGCCAAGGGCTGTGACCCTGCCTATTCCTTTCTGGCATGGTGCTACGAGCATCGCAGTGCTGGATGCGGTGCTGGTGGGGTTGAGCCTTGGTACAAATACCACCCGACTGCTTTGAGGCCGCTCACCGGTCCTGGCATGGCAAGCATTCATTCATTGTGCCTGAGGTTGTTCTTTGAGCTTCTGAGTGGTATCACGCTTCTGAGAGGCTGGGCCTGTCCCTCAGTTCGGGCAAAGCTTCTTGGTGCGAAGGCGTCCAGCTGCTTCGCGTCCTGCGCTTGGCCCAGCTCTTCAAATTCACAGGCTTCAGGAGGCGCGCGGGAACGCACTGTGCCTTTGAGCACTGCTTTGCGACCGCAGCTCCGAATCCTTGGGACACCTGTCAGCCATGGTTGCCAAGCAGTCCCCCTAAGCCGTGCGACAAGCCCATGGTGCCGTAGACCCGAACTCCACAGAGTGACATGCCTGACGCGCCTGTGTGATTTGCCAGGATGGCGAGTCGGTGGATGCACCAGAGCAGCAGGGAGGTACGGGCGCTGGTGAATATTCTCGCCACGTTATGCTTGTGCCTTGGAAGAGGTTTCGTGCAACTGTACTTAGACGGGATATCTCCTTCCTGGTAGGCAATTTGGGATATACTGTCCCGAGGACGGCCTTTTTCTTGCACGTGCTGACGTGCTTGTGGTTTTCCTGCGGCAGTCTCCCGAATGGCTGGGTCGATGAGGAGGTCCGGCAGCTGCCAAAGCAGGAGACTGCCATGCACATGGCATTTTGAATTCTGAGTGATGGGATTCAAGGTAGGAAACCAGTGTTTGAAGCGCAAGGCCATATCGGCGCCGAACTGAAACTCAAAGGGCTTGCCCTGTACGACATTTGGTATGAGGATCAGTACCAGCGTTCGCTGGAGCTGGCTTTGTCTCGCCTTCATCCATCACGGCTCGCAGAGAACATGATGATGAACACCCAGCTGGATGCCGGGCCTCAAGGAACAGCCATCATGCATTTCTTTAGTCGTCTTAGATGTGCATAAAAGTCACATAAGTTCACAGTACAATGGCATTGGATGAGTTTGAAGGCACAGAGGAACCCAACGGCGAGGCATGATCTCAGGTTCGTGTAGCTGGGGGTAAACAGCTTGCCGGAAAGTTTTTTTTTAAGCGTTCAATACAGATTGCCCTGAGCCGAAAGCCGCATCTACGGTCTCAAGTGATACAAAGGGCCCTCGCCACACTGTCATCCGACACGTAGATTCGTAGATGCAGAATAGCATATTCTTCAAGTTTTTCAACATCAAGGTTCACAGTGTTTTACTCAACATTGATTCAAACAGGGCAAGTCCTTGCTTCTTTGTGTGTTTTATGCTTTGCTAAGGAGCGGATGCTGTCTTTGTTGGCCACAGGATCCGCGATTCTTTGCGGCGCCGTTTTCACTTCCATCGTCACCAATGACCTTTCAGATATCCGGCGGACCCACCGGGAGCAGAGGGAAGCGCAGAACAAGGCAGTGGTAACCACTTGGTCAACGAGCGTCTCAGCCTTTTTCCGCTTTTGAGGTTCTTGGGTGCCGTCGACTGGTGAATGCGTTGGTACAAAGGGAACATTTGGGTTGAAGCCGACGGGGTTTTGCTTAGTTTTGCATGTTTGGGCTTTCATGTTTCGCGGCTTGCACGAAGTTCCAAGTGCTTCCGCTGAGGCGACAGGTAAGGAGAGGGGTTACGGTGGCCACATGATTTTTGCACTGTTTGTTCCGATTTGTTCCATCACCGCTGTTTCAGCCAGACTCTCAACATCATTTTTCCCTCGCAGAACACCTGTTGACTTTGAGAGCCAAGATGAGCTTCAATTACTGCTTGGCTGCAACATTGGCAGCCTTGAGGCATTTCAGATGTGCCTTGCGGTCTCTCGCTAGGGTAGCCTGTCATCACAGACAGTCGACTTGTGTGGAGGTGTCTGACTTTCTCACCATCTATCCGGTGAGTTGGGAGCTGGAGCTACAGATGAAGGAGTATTTGTATCGGAACATGTGCAAGGTAGAGCTGCCCTGCAAGCAGGACCGCATTCCTAGCCCTGTCCAGAACTGAAGAAACTGAACACCCGAAAACTTTCAAGCTGGGGCTACCACATGAATATGTGTATAGTAAACACATATATATATATATAGATACACATAACTATTTCTTTATGGTGCGGCAGCGTCCTCATGCCGAGTTGGCTGGGTGGGTGTGGATACGCTGTCCACTGTGCCGCCACGTCGAGGTAGCGTCATTTCGCGGTGAGGCGGGGGTGGGGGGTAGGGGCACCCCGTGGTGGGGTAATAGACCATGCTGTCCACTGTGCGCCACGCCGAGGCAAGGTCATTACGCAGGGTTGGGGAGAGGGGCGGGTGTGCGGTGTGTGTGTGTGTGTGTGTGTGTGTGTGTGTGTGTGAGACAGCCTGAGACTGAAAGTCTTGTGAGAAGCAGGGGGCTCGAGGACCTTCCGTGCAGCTCGGGCCAACGAAGCTGTGCGCGGTTGGTCAGGATATGGAACCCGCACGCGGGCCCCACGTACCTGCAAGCAAACTTCTTGTACTCCTCACGGGGAGCTTCTCACAGTATGTGTTTCACGACTGCGTGGTCCTCGGACCTATCGCTCTGCTTCGGCCTGACTCAAAAAGCCTGATCCACCCAGGGTTCCACGAGGCGCTTGATCCATGTGACATGGTTGCTCAATCTTGAGGTGATCGACTTAAGCCTTGATCCTTTTTGACTTGATCCGTTCTGACTTGATCCACTATGCCTTGACTCAATCTTTGGGTGCCAGTTCAGCCACTGAGCGTCCACGCGACGGACCTATCGCCCTGCTTTGACGTGATTTAAACAGCCTTGACACACGGAAGGTTCCACAAGGCGCTTGATCCATCTGACATGATTGCTCAGTCTTGAGCTGTGCGCGACAAGGTTTGATCCTTTATGACTTGATCCATTCTTTTGATCCATCATGCCTTGATTCAATCTTTGGGTGCCGATTCAGCCACTGCGCACCCACTCAACAATTTTATTTACACGCTGACGCGACACAGCCGGCCACCGGGCACCCCTTCCCGTTCTTTCATTTCCTTTCCCTCTAAGTCCTGTTAGTTCTCGGGATGATTTGAACTTTACTTCCTTTGCATGTCTTCCCTGACAGTTTCCTGGCATGTCCCTTCGCTTCCTTCCACTTCACTGCCGTTTCAGCTCCCTTCATTTGCTTGAAGACTCCTTTATTCGCATTCCTTTCCCTTTTCGTGCCCGCTGTCCGGTTCTTCACGTTCTGCCCTTGCATTTTCCTGCATCTCGGTTTCTCGCCAGTGCCCTCTTGATTTGCGTGCAATTCCTTTGACTTTCATTTCGTTCACTTCCAGTCACTCCTGTTTCCTTGCATTTCCCCTTCAGCCCCTTGTTTCGCATCGTCAGCATGCATAGCATCATCCGCATCATCCGGAATGATGCTGGCAATGCTGGGGGTGTAGTCCGGTATTAGGCACCCCCTAAAAATACTCGTTTTTGGACTCTTTTTTGGACGCTGCGGGAAGATGCTACAAAAGTCCTCGGAAATCGCCTAAGCCAATCCGCGAATTCTTCGCCCCTTATAAGGGTGGGCCCAGCGCAAAACGTATGCGCATGGTCGGAGCATGGTCGGCGCATGTTCTGCGCATGGTCGGCGGCATGGGGCGCACGGCCTTATACCTGAAGGTAAGCCCTACCGGGCTTTGGCCTGCGGCCCGATCACGTCCGGTGGCCGGATTTACACGCTGACGCGACACAGCCGGCCACCGGGCACCCCTTCCCGTTCTTTCATCTCCTTTCCCTCTAAGTTTCCTTTCATGTCCCTTCACTTCCTTCCACTTCACTGCCGCTTCAGCTCCCTTCATTTCCTTGAAGACTCCTTCATTCGCATTCCTTTCCCTTTTCGTCCTTGCATTTTCCTGCAGCTTGGTTTCTCTCCAGCGCCCTCTTCATTTTCGTGCAATGCCTTTGACTTGCATTTCGTTCACTTCCAGTCACTCCTGTTTCCTTTCAGCCCCTTGTTTCGCATCGCCAGCATGCATAGCATCATCCGCATCATCCGGGATGATGCTGGCATTGCTGGGGGTGTTGTCCAGTATTAGGCACCCCCCAAAAATACTCGTTTTTGGACTCGTTTTTGGATGCTGCGGGGAGATGCTACAAAAATCGCCTAAACCAATCCGCAAATCCTTCGCCCCTTATAAGGGAGGGCCCAGCCCAAAACGTACCCGCATGGTCGGCGGCATGGGGCGCGCAGCCTTATACCTGAAGGTAAGCCCTAACGGGCTTTGGCCTGCGGCCCGATCACGTCCGGTGGCCGGATTTACACGCTGACGCGACACAGCCGGCCACCGGGCACCTTGCCCTGCCCGTTCTGTCACTTCCCTTTCCGGTAAGTCCGATGAGTAGATGTTAAGATTAAGCAATTCTAAACACTTTGAGATTCTAAGGGTCTCAGATTTGAAGACTTTTGGAATTTAAGGCTTCAATGGTTTAAGAATTAAGGTTTTAAGATTCAAAGACTTAAGGTGTTTGAAGGTTATAACAGCCAGGCCATTGCCCAGCCATTTTCCATCCATTATCAGATTTCGAAGGCTTTAAGATTTTATTTTTGGCGAGATTTTCAGATTTGGCGACTTTCGGAATTTAAGATTTTAAGATCTTAAGAGGTTGTAATTTTAAGATCTTAAGGTTTCAAGATTTAAAAAATTCAAGATTAAGAGTTTAAGGAAGTTAAAATATAGCCCGGATTGAAGGAAGGTAATATTTTAATAACTTAAGATTTTCAGATTTCAATTGTTCGAGGCTTAAAGAATTTAAGTTGTTAAAGCTTTTTAAGATTCTGAGATTTTAAGATTGTAAGACTTTAGGAATTTCATATTTTAAGAGTTTAAGATCTCAAGATTCTAAGACATAAGGTTTTTAAGGTTTCAAGATTCGAAGACTTTAGGAGTTTTTTTTTTTATTTTCAGATTTTAAGATTCTAAGTTCTAAGATTTTAAGATCTTGAGATTCTAAGATTGATTGTTAGATTTTAATTTAAGATTTTAAGAATCTAAGACTTTAGGATTTTGAGATTTCAATCCAGGCCATGTTCCATCCATCTTCCATCCACTTTAGATTTTAAGATTTTCAGGTTGCACGTTTTCGGCAAAATTGGCCCGATTTAGGGGACAACATCCCCAGCATCACCCGCATCGCCAGCATGCATAACATCATCCGCATCATCCAGGATGATGCTGGCAATGCTGGGGGTGTTGTCCAGTATTAGGCACCCCCTAAAAATGCTCGTTTTTGGACTCGGTTTTGGGCGCTGCGGGGAGATGCTACAAAAATCCTCGGAAATCGCCTAAACCAATCCGCAAATCCTTCGCCCCTTATAAGGGAGGGCCCAGCATAAAACGTATGCGCATGTTCTGCGCATGTTCTGCGCATGTTCTGCGCATGTTCTGCGCATGTTCTGCGCATGTTCTGCGCATGTTCTGCGCATGGTCGGCGGCATGGGGCGCGCGGCCTTATACCTGAAGGTAAGCCCTAACGGGCTTTGGCCTGCGGCCCGATCACGTCCGGTGGCCGGATTTAAGGGCTGCCGTTCTGTGCCGCCGACCCCTTTGTGGGTAGCTGTCGGCGCACGAATCGGCTGGCTTGTTGGGCCTAGGAAATAGCTGCCCTTTTGACTTTTACTTGCATGTTTTGACCTGGTCTTGATTGTGACTCAGCCGGGCGTATGATGATGAGAAGGATGATGATGATGATGACGATGATGCAGCCCAAAACAAAGTCTCCCACACCTCAAATTAAAACATATTAATTTGAGGTGCTCTCCCTGACAAAAAGCTCGCCAGGAAAAAGAGACAAGGATGCCACTCCCACACCTCAAATTAACCAAATGTTAATTTGAGGTGCTTTCCCTGACAAAAAGCTCGCTAGAAAAGAGACACAAGTGATGATGATGACGATGATGCAGCCCAAAACAAAGTCTCCCACACCGCAAATTACAACATATTAATTTGAGGTGCTCTCCCTGACAAAAAGCTCACCATGAAAAAGAGACAAGGATGCCACCCCCACACCTCAAATTAACAAATATTAATTTGAGGTGCTTTCCCTGACGAAAAGCTCGCTAGAAAAGAGACACAAGTGATGATGATGATGACGATGATGCAGCCCAAAACAAAGTCTCCCACACCTCAAACTTAATTTTTTTTTATTAATTTGAGGTGCTCTCCCTGACAAAAAGCTCGCCAGGAAAAAGAGACAAGGATGCCACTCCCACACCTCAAATTAAAAAAAATTAATATTTTGAGGTGCTTTCCCTGACAAAAAGCTCGCCACAAGTGATGATGATGATGACGATGATGCAGCCCAAAGCAAAGTCTCCCACACCTCAAATTAACAAAAAATATTGATTTGAGGTGCTCTCCCTGCCAAAAAAGCTCACAATGAAAAAGAGGCAAGGATGCCACCCCCACACCTCAAATTAACAAATATTTTTTTTGAGGTGCTTTCCCTGACAAAAAGCTCGCTAGAGACAAGTTCGGCTGGCTGCCTTGTCACCCCAAAGGCCCCGTAGCTCAGTCGGTTACCACGCCTCTCTCAGCAGCGCCCTGGCCCGGGGCTCGATTCCTGGCGACCACATGTGTCACAGACACGATGACATCTGTTACAGAAACGATAGCGCCTTTGCATCACCAATCCGCGTCATGACAACTATCATCACAACATCCTCTGCATCTCTACTGGTTCCTGGGTAACTATCATCATCGCATCCTTTGCGTTGCCAAGGATGTCTAACGTCCCTTTTGATTTCTATATATAATAAGATATTAGATGATGCTAGGTGATGATCAGATGATGATAAAGATGATGACAAGGATGATAACTATCATCGTAGCAGCCTTAGCATCACTAACGGCTGTGATGATAACTATCATAGCAGCATCCTCTGCATCACCAATGCTGCGCGATAAGAGATGACGACGGCCATGATGATAATGGCACGGGCGTGATGATCGTTATCATCCGCGTCATGACAACTATCATCACAACATCCTCTGCATCTTTACTGGTTCCTGGATAACTATCATCATCGCATCCTTTGCATTGCCAAGGATGTCTAACGTCCCTTTTGATTTCTATATTCAATAAGATATTAGATGGCGCTAGGTGATGGTCAGATGATGATAAAGATGATGACAAGGATGATAACTATCATCGTAGCATCCTTAGCATCACTAACGGCTGTGATGATGACTATCATCGCAGCATCCTCTGCATCACCAATGCTGCGTGACAAGAGATGGCAACGACCACGATGATAATGGCACGGGCGTGATGATCGTTATCATCCGCGTCCTGACAACTATCATCACAACATCCTCTGCATCACTACTTGTTCCTTGAAAACTATCATCATCGCATCCTTTGCATTGCCAAGGATGTCTAACATGATGCTAGGTGATGATCAGATGACGATAAAGATGATGACAAGGATGATAGCTATCATCCTAGCATCCTTAGCATCACTAACGGCTGTGATGATGACTATCATCGCAGCATCCTCTGCATCACCAATGCTGCGTGACAAGAGATGGCAACGACCACGATGATAATGGCACGGGCGTGATGATCGTTGTCATCCGCGTCTTGACAACTATCATCACATCATCCTCTGCATCACTGCTTGTTCCTTGATAACTATCATCATCGCATCCTTTGCATTGCCAAGGATGTCTAACATGATGCTAGGTGATGATCAGATGACGATAAAGATGATGACAAGGATGATAGCTATCATCGTCATCACTAACGGCTGTGCTGATGACTATCATCGCAGCATCCTCTGCATCACCAATGCTGCGTGACAAGAGAGGACGACGACCATGATGATAATGGCACGGGCGTGTTGGTCGTTACCATCCGCGTCATGACAACTATCATCACAACATCCTCTGCACCAGTACTTGTTCCTTGACAACTATCATCATCGCATCCTTTGCATTGCCAAGGATGTCTAACGTCCCTTTAGATTTCTATATATATAATAAGATATTGGATGATGCTAGCTGATGATCAGATGATGATAAAGATGATGACAAGGTTGATAACTATCATCGTAGCATCCTTAGCATCACTAACGGCTGTGATGCTAACCATCATCGCAGCATCACCAATGCTGCGTGATCAGAGATGACGACGACCATGATGATAATGGCACGGGCATGATGCTCGTTATCATCCGAGACATGACAACTATCAGCGCAACCTCCTCTGCGTCTCTACTGGTTCCTGGATAACTATCATCAGCGTCCTCTGCATTGCCAAGAATGTCTAACGTCCCTTTTGATTCCTATATGTAATAAGATATTGGATGATGCTAGGTGATGATCAGATGATGATAAAGATGATGACAAGGATGATAACTATCATCGTAGCATCATTAGCATCACTAACGGCTGTGATGATAACTATCATTGCAGCATCCTCTGCATCACCAATGCTGCCTGACAACCGTGATGATACTGGCACGGGCGTGATGATCGTTATCCTTCGCGTCATGACAACTATCATCGCAACATCCTCTGCGTCTCAACTGGTTCCTGGATAACTATCATCATCGCATCCTCTGCATTGCCAAGGATGTCTAACGTCCCTTTAGATTTCTATATATATAATAAGATATTAGATGATGCTAGGTGATGATCAGATGATGATAAAGATGATGACAAGGTTGATAACTATCATCGTAGCATCCTTAGCATCACTAACGGCTGTGATGATAACTATCACCGCAGCACCCTCTGCATCACCAATGCTGCGTGACAAGAGATGACGACGACCACGATGATAGTGGCACGGGCGTGATGATCGTTATCCTTCGCGTCATGACAACTATCATCACAACATCCTCTGCGTCTCAACTGGTTCCTGGATAACTATCATCATCGCATCCTCTGCATTTCCAAGGATGTCTAACGTCCCTTTAGATTTCTATATATATAATAAGATATTAGATGATGCTAGGTGATGATCAGATGATGATAAAGATGATGACAAGGATGATAACTATCATCGTAGCATCCTTAGCATCACTAACGGCTGTGATGATAACTATCACCGCAGCATCCTCTGCATCACCAATGCTGCGTGATAAGAGATGACGACGACCATGATGATAATGGCACGGGCGTGATGATCGTTATCACCCGCGGATAATGATCATCGTAGCATCCTTGGCTGTGATGATAACTTTCATCTTAGCATCCTCTGCATCACCAATGCTGTTTGATAAGAGATGACGACGACCATGATGATAATGATGATAAGGATAAGAGAATAGGAAAGAGATGATGATAAGGATGATGATGATGACGATGACTGTGATGATAACAATCATCGTAGCTGCTGATGCTGATGAGGATGAAACTTTGGTTATACTTAGGCGCCAACCACCCTTCCCGTGCGCCTCCCCTTTTTAGAGAAAGGGTCGGCGGGTCTTGTTTTGTGTTGTCTTGTTCGACGGCGGCGGTCGCCACGGGCAGGCGATGCAGCTTGGGACCAGCTTTGTTTCTCTTGTTTCGTTCGGGGGCCACTTTCGGCTTGCCAGTCGCTTTGGGCACTAGCGCTGCAGCTTGGGGCTGACATGCCGTTGCGTGTTGTAGGAGTTTTGCCCTAGATTCGACAGAGCGGCGGTATCATTCGACTTGCCAGTCATAAGGTTTCTGCCCCAGGTTCGAAAGAGCCGCGGGGCCAGACGCAGAGCAGAGTTTTGCCCCAATGCCGATTGGCAGTTTCCTGGCGCGCTTTCTCTTTGGGGTTTGTGCGAAAGCAGGCTGAACGGAGCCTACACCTTCCCAAGTGCTTCGTGTGTGTGAGACAGCTTGAGGCCAAAAGCCTTGTGAGAGGCAGGGCGCTTGGGGAGCTTTCGCGCAGCTCACCAACGAAGCTCTGCGCGCAGGATTTGGAGCCCCACAGCAAAACTCATTTTCCCCTGAGAGGCTGAAAAGCTTCTCACAGTGCGTGTGTGGGGCAATGGCGTAAGGAGCAGTAGCGTACAAAGAGAAAAGTCAGGCGCCTCTGCCCATTTGGAAGGTCTTGGGGGCTGAGGCCCTACAAGACAAAAGGGATGGCCGAGACCTCGCGCGACAAACAAGGAGGTTTTTTGCTCGACATGGTCCAGCGTGCCAAGTGCATCTCGTAGACCCTTGCCAAGACCCCCAGCAGGCAAGTGCGTTTGCGCAGCGTTCCAAAGAGCCGTCCGTGCCTGTGTGGACTGACTCTTGCGCTGGAGAGCTGCGCGCGGCTGCCGCTGGATTGTGAAAAGTCTCACGGAGGCGCGTAGATGATTCGAGCAGGGGCCGCGATTCTTCGTCCTATTTCGTTTCGCCCGTCGCGGGTTTCAGCGTAGCGCGCTTTGTTTACTGTGCTTGTGGTCATCGTCGTCTTCTCGTCATCGTGGCTGTGGTTGTGGTTGTGGTTGTGGGTTGTGGTTGTGGTTGTGGTTGTGGTTGTGTTGTGGTTGTGGTTGTTTGTTGTTGTTGTTGTTGTTGTTGTTGTTGTTGTTGTTGTTGCTGTTGTTGTTGTTGTTGTTTGTTGTTGTTGTTGTTGTTGTTGTTGTTGTTGTTGTTGTTGTTGTTGTTGCTGCTGCTGCTGCTGCTGCTGGCTGTTGTTGTTTTTGTTGTTGTTGTTGTTGTTGTTGTTGTTGTTGTTGTTGTTGTTGTTGTTGTTGTTGTTGTTGTTGTTGTTGTTGTTGTTGTTCTTCTTGTTCTTCTTGTTCTTCTTGTTCTTGTTGTTCTTGTTCTTCTTGTTCTTCTTGTTCTTCTTGTTCTTCTTGTTCTTCTTGTTCTTCTTGTTCTTCTTGTTCTTCTTGTTCTTCTTGTTCTTCTTGTTCTTCTTGTTCTTCTTGTTCTTCTTGTTGTTCTTGTTCTTGTTCTCGTTGTTGTTCTTGTTCTTGTCCTTGTTCTTGTCCTTGTTCTTGTTCTTGTCCTTGTTCTTGTTCTTGTCCTTGTTCTTGTTCTTGTCCTTGTCCTTGTCCTTGTCCTTGTCCTTGTCCTTGTCGTTGTCGTTGTCGTTGTCGTTGTCGTTGTCGTTGTCGTTGTCGCTGTCGCTGTCGTTGTCGTTGTCGTTGTCGTTGTCGTTGTTGTTGTTGTTGTTGTTGTTGTCGTTGTCGTCGTCGCTGTTGCTGTTGCTGTTGCTGTATTTGTTTCTGTTGCTGTTGGTGTGGCTGTGGCTGTTGGTTTTGCTGTTGCTGTTGCTGTTTCTCGGTAGGCGGCTGGTCGCTGAGCGGATGGATGATTGGGGAAGTCTCGATGATTTGTTTGGCAGTGCTGGGAAACTCGCGAAGAGGCAACCATGTAGTTCCTGGGTGTGTCAGCATTGCAGCCTTCAGTCGCACCAAGCAGACAGCACCACCACAACAGCAGCAGCAGCGGCAGCGGCGGCGGCGGCACCACCACCACCACCGCCGCGCCGAGTTTTCCCGTTGCTTTTGTGGACTGTTGAAGCGCAGGTTGAGGGTTTTAGAAAGATTCGGATTGGGAAGCGTGCGCAGAAGGCGCCTAGCTCCACTGCTGCAAGTGCCATCTTCCGTCAGCTTTATATAGCATGATTGACGTGCTGCTTGGTTCTTGCCGTGACCCCTTTGCTTCGGGTCCCTGCTTTCTCAAGTTGGCATTTTCGTTGCTATTATGATCTGGTTTGTGCTAGCGGCTTTCCCATGTCGACGCGACACGGGCCTGTGCAAGGCAGATACTGATGAGCGCCGTTGTGGTTCTGGTCAGGCAATAAAAATAACAATGGTCAAACGGCGAACAATGGCTAGTGGAGATGTAAAACTGATCGTATTAATAGGAACGCGTACGGGCACCAACACACCCTCAAACCACTTACCCTGTTTGTGCCTATGCATATACATATTTTTATGTATACACATATTGGCATGTACATTTGTATCAAAGCAACACATAGCAACCCCAATGAGGATATTACATCGCAGTATATTCGTGTATCAATGTCTACTCGAGTCTTTTGCCACGAACCAACGAGACTCATGGGTACCAAATCAATTCTCGTCATTGATTCGCATTATCCAGGACTTATCCTGCATGCTTCCGGACTTTATGTACCGCGAGCTTTGCCGTGAGGCTCTGCGTCGGGGCAGGGCACGATCCAGAGAAACCCTTTCAAAAGGCAAGCAGCAAAGATCTAGCTCGTCATATTCACGTTATAATAGCACTGGATGCTACCAGTGCTAAGCTGATTGTGCGAAAAACGAAGAATCTAGACAGCAGCTTGCTTGAATGGCCCTCAGAGCACGAGGCTTGGCGTTGAACTGGCCATGAGAGGCGTATTTCTTTCTACCGAAAGCAACATATGGATTTTCGAAGCTCCTCAGGCATTGACGCCCGTGTGGGCCAAGCACACCTTTCTGCATGGTCTCATGATGCGGCATCGCTCCTTCCAGTACGACCTCTGCAGCTGGACAGGGAGACAAGTCAAAGGGATTGGTTTATGTGCCCCAAGACATGACACCCGATTGCATAGGCATGGGTTGAACGCAGGTAAATCTTACGTGGCATATCTTTGCTTGCCAGTTTCCTGGCGCTATGCACAGAATGAGTTCTGTTGCATCCTCTACCCCGTGTCAATTTTCTGAGGCATCCAGTGCCTGTTGGACTGGAACGTGGGAGCTCACGAGACACTCTTCTCTGCTGGGACCAAGTGTGACAGCATGCTGATGCTGTCCCATGGCTCCGTCGAGTACCGCACCATGGACCTTTGCCAGGATTGCCTGACACGTGTTTTCTCGTTCGCGTCTGTCAGCTCTTGAATTCAACAGCCAGGGATTCCGGCTCGCTTGGAATTGAGCACCTAAATGGAATAATTGCTTAACATGACTGATATGGCTCAGTAATGCGGGCATTGAGCGCAGGTGCAGCCGGTGGAATCTCCGAAGCGCTCAAGAGAAGTGTTGACGCTGACATCCTTCGTCCAGACGCGAATGAGCAAGGAAGCTGAAGGCTCGTTGGTCCAGTAGACAAGCGAATTCGCAAGTGTCACCGTGTCCATGCAACATTGCTGCTTTCCAACACTAGAGGACTTGCACCCCCCATATTGACCAACAGTGTGCAGTACGAGGTAGCAACTTCGCAAAACACCGAAGGCATTTCAGAAGGTCGGATTCTTTGCGGTTAGCTTCGTCCAATGGCTTGGCTTTCGGATCAGAAAGGTGAAGCCTGCGCAGGTGACCCAGATGCAGTACTGCATCCTGGTGACTGGCTGGCGGAGGCTTGTTCCTTGCCTAAGAGTGGGCTGCAAGCCAGCGGACACAGGAGAGTGAAGTTCTTCATAATTTTCACTCGTAGCCGCTTTGCACGCAGGAAGCAAGCAAAGGTCTTGGCGGGTAAGACCTTGGGCCTGGGAACAGAAATGGCCAAGCGCCAAATTTTTGTGCGGTGAGCTGATGAATTTTTAAGAAGCCTTGAGTTTCAACGGCAGGACCTGCGTTGCGACGGATGGCGCAAGAGGCGAGGGAAGCTGAAGCTAAGGTCTTTGGGTGCACTGGCAATTCATGGGCAAGGCGAGGAGCCGGAGCCCATCGGCTTTGATTTGCCTCAGCTACCAGAAGCTCTTGGCGGCAGTCAACCTGCATAAGGAGAGCGCCAAAGTGAGCTGATTGTGGCCAACCTTGAATCCACATAGGTTGTGTTTTTTCTTTGCGTGCCGTTTTGAGGTTCGCTTTTTTGGGGGAAACGGGAAAAAAGGACAGGACAACTGAACGGTTTTGGGGTCCGATGTTGAGACAAGTCGAAGCGAAGCGAAGCAGCGCGCGTCAGGAGGCCAGCAGCGACTTGATTTTGTACGCGCGGCGCTTTGTGGCTGCCCTCAATGACCTTCCGGAGGCCTGCTCGGCTCCGGATCGGATCTCGGGATCGACCACCCGTCGGCTCACAAAGGTTTTATGGCATAAGTGAGCGGCCCGAAATGATCCGTTGCGAAGGACGGTGGAAACATGGTCGTATTCAGTACAAGCAATGAGCTTTCATGTACTGCAGCCTTGACGCCTTGTAGGATGACCTCACAGATCTACCCATCGACGTTGACCTTCCAGATGAGATTCTTGAATGCAAGTGGACCGGGTTGGGAAGTGTCAACATCAGATTTGGCAACCCGAGAGAACAGATGTGCGGAAGGAAAAACCCACACACACACACACACGGCCAGCAGTCGTTGCCTGGGAAAGGCGCATGAAGATCCGCTCAGCGGCAATGCTGCCATGAGTCGAAGAGCGCCAACAGTTTGGGCACTAAACCAGACAGTATGGAGCAAGTGAGGGCAATAGATAGAGAGAGCGAGAGAGCGAGAGAGTGAGAGAGCGAGAGAGTGAGAGAGAGAGAGAGCGAGAGAGAGAGAGAGAGAGAGAGAGCGAGAGAGAGAGAGAGAGAGCGAGAGAGAGCGAGACAAAGCACCAAGGGCGCTCTGTTTGCATTGCAAGCCAACATTTTTCCCCAAACAGCGAAGCATTGGGGTTCTAACTTGAGGTTTTGGGTCGTGTTTCCATTCATCTCTCCCACTTACCGGGCAGAACCAACGGCAGGTTGCGTGAGCCACGCCCTTTTGCTGGGGCCGTCGTTATCCCGTGTTTTGGAAAGCGTCTGTCGCTCCGGATCAGGAGCTGATGGAAGACGATGTGCTGTTGCTCTTGGCTGATTGCGCCCAGCTGAGCTGCCGCGGCCACGAGCCATGTGCTTCGATGCATCAATCAAATCGGTCATGGGGAGGTGTTACCCTCAACTTCATTTTCAGCCCCCCCATTACTTGTTTTTCCTAGCCAAAGTCCGTGCTGCAGGCATGGCGACTTGTGACAGGTCGAACTGTTTGAAGCTCAAAGTGTTTAATGGGAGCCCTTGACCTGGGGATACATATCGCCGCTGGATGGGCGCTGCGGCAGTTGGCGAAATTGCTGTCCAATTGCAAGTTCACTTGCCACAGGCTTCCGTTTTGTGACCTCAGGGCATTCTTCTTTGGAAGCAACCGCAAGGGCGACCATACGGTGTTTTGGCAGGAATTGTTATGAAAGTGGCAAAACAACGTTGCAGTTACGTTTTTCTATCAGGCTGCACAGACGTCTGGGAGCAACCTTTTTGGACCTCTGGAGCGCAAAGCGCTTGATAGTCCCACAAATTGCCCTCGGCCAAGGAGAGAGCAGTGGAAGGTAAGCTCACCAAGTAACACACTCGCATTTGGCGGAATGAGGCAGGCAAGCAAGTAAGACTTTCTAGCAGTAGGCCAAACCGCGAAGCCACTGAAGGAACCAGCAATAGATGGTTGCAGCAAAGACGTCGAGCCCGAAGTCGTTGACGCATTGTGCAATGGTCATGCAGGCCAGAATTTTTATCTCAGGGCCACCTCGAAGGAGTAGCGCTGTGATTCCTTTCGCGAATGTCGACCGGGGCTTTGCCGACTTTTCCCGCCCCGCAGCTCTGCAATTGGAATGAGTCGCTTGGCAAAGGCCATGATGTACAGACACGGAAAGCGTACGGCATGGAGGGGCCCCTTCCAGCCGGGGGGGTGGGGGGCTAAAATGCTATTCTGGAGGCGCTGAAGCCGAAACTCGCGGGGCAGCTTCAACACGCATACCAAAAGGCTCTACTTGTTTGCGTCAGGTGTGGGGACATGGCGCGCAACGCTCAATTCGGAATGGAAACTGCAAATGTCTGCGTCGAAGGTGCTTCAAAGAGTGGGCCCAGTTTGCCGTATCCTGGCATTTTGAATCCCACATGGCCAGTTGCAATAGACATGTCTTCCCTCACACCATTGCCAATGCCCGTCACGTGACTATGTCACCTGGCATCCAAATTCAGCATCAGCCAGGATGATGTTGCAGTAGAAGCTGGCCATGGCAAAGGCTGTTTTGGAATGGAGAAGACAAACCGGAACTGGGCCGGGTTTGTATATCAGGCGCTCGAACCCGTCGGTTGGCGTGAGCAAAATGACCACGCCACCGATGGTGTCAGTGTGTCCGGTGAGAATGTTGTCGATGGTCGGTCTTTTTTCGGGTAACGAACTTTAACAGGATGGCCAGCTCAGAGCCATACGCAGCTAACAGACTGCACCCTGACTAGCTGCACCTGGACGAAGGGGCTGGTCACACCAAAAAAGGTATGCCCGGCATCGAGTTGGAATGAACATGGTGTCTCATTGCACAAGAAAGTCAGACGAGGTTGTGCACTTGTGGCAAAGCCATTCTGAACAGTGCTCTTCTGTGCAGGGCGAAGATGTGGCCGGGCTTGCAAGGCAGGGAGTCCAGATCCAAGCCGGTAAATCTCAGCGATGAGATTCACGCCTTTGAATGAACATGAGCACCAACTCATTTTGCTGCATGTGTGACTTTGCGGTGAAACACCATTGTGCAGCCAAAGGGCTTAGCATGGCAACACGTACTTTGTGTGTTGAAAGCTGTAGACAAGACATAGGGTGTGAACAACAGACCGATGCCCTGTTTGCTGCAAGCCGTCAGGTTTGACGCGCGGTGGGGTACATGGTGTCAGGGCGAGACTTGGCAGCATGGCCAGCCTGCCGCGGTGAGTTTCAATCATCATAGTCAATGTCAATCAACATGCGACCGGCAATGCGACCCTAAGATATTGTGACCACAGGGAGTCCATTCGAGCAGTCTCCGGAAAATGCGAATGTGCCGAGTGTGCAAATCTTGGCAGCTTGCAGCAGGGAACTGACAGAGGGCCTTTTTCAACTAGTATCCTGAAGGTAGCGATTTGGGTGTGAAAGGATTGCAGAAGACTGTCTCGAGCTCAGGCTGAGTTGCCAAGCTCGCGGCGTTACTTTGCGGCCTGTGCAGTTCGCCTCGTGTCAGGGTGCGGTCTGCGCATGGGGCAAAGTGCTTGGTTGCTTGTTCTCGTCGAGAATTCGATGGTCTTTGCCTGTGCTTATTGTGGCTGCTTGTTCACGAGGGCTGGCAGGACTCGGGTTTTGAGTTTTTGAGATGCCAGGGAGACCGCCGAGGACATCAAATGCGTGATTTGCTGAGAGGGCTTTGCAAAAGGCAACAGCCCAGCACGCGCTTGATACTGATTGCTCGTTGTTTTGGTATGACTCTTGGATGACGTGACCGTCTTGGGAAGCCATAGGCATGGCTCAAGTGAACTGTGAGACCCCTTGCAAGTGAACCAGGAATATCATGCCGCATTTCTATGCATTTCTACTAGTCTTTCTTTTGATGCTGGTGTGCATTTTGGCAAATGTGTCTATGTGGTTGCATATACTGTGTATTGTCTTAATACGGAAGGCCCGCAATATATATATATATATACATATATATATATATATACACATGTATATTACATCTATTCTACATACGAATACACGCGCATATGTAGATGACACATAGACACGCACAAGCACACACACACACACAGAGTTCACGTGTGCTCTCACGGAGTGGTTGCGAGACTCGCGAGAGCCTAGGAGGTATGAATCACCTTGCAAAGCGCAAAAAACACCGCACAAGCCCGGCCATGAAGCTGCTTCCACATCAGCAGGCGGGACCTCGCGCTGAATGCCTGCTGTGGCTCCGGAAAGACGCAACGAGGGCGCCGTTGGCCACTCAACATGAGAT
This sequence comes from Effrenium voratum, assembly GCA_963377175.1. Classification (NCBI taxonomy): domain Eukaryota; class Dinophyceae; order Suessiales; family Symbiodiniaceae; genus Effrenium; species Effrenium voratum. The sequence goes on along the minus strand of CAUJNA010000307.1, from coordinate 166,806 downwards.
TGGAGAATCAGAGCACGCAAAAGCCCAAGCACACAAACACGCAAGCACACACAGACACACACACACACACACACACCAACACACACACACAAACACACGAGCACACAAACACAAACACCCAGACACACAAGCACGGAACCACATAAACATACAAGCACACAAAGACACACACACACACACAAGTGCAGACATGCACATACACACACACACAGACTCAAATGAATAAAGCTTACGGACTAGTGACATCACCGCTTAAGCTCCGCTCAACAAACTCATGAGTACCCCTGTGTAGCTTTATCGACGGCAGCGGACATAACAGCATGCGGCAATCCCGTTTGATCATCCGTTTGAGAGCTGAGCCTTGATTGACCACATCACAGGCCCAGCACAAACACTGGATGAAGTAAAGTATTGAAACCTGACTGAATCTATTCCCCAGTGAAAGAGGCTTAATTGTGGATCCAAGACAACAGGCGACAAGTGCTACATAGTCAATTGTTCAACATGATGTCCATTTGCGTGTGATACTTGTCCCATGATAGGAATGACTCAACTAGGAGTGCCTGCAGCGGTCACTAGCTTGGGTTTGCAGGGCTCGATTTACAATCTATGTGACTTCCGTGGAGTACACACTGTGGAAATGCCTGCAGGATTTCAGTACACATTCATCACCTTTGTATGGACACGGCATGTAGCTCATGGAAGCTATGAAGCTGCCATTCAGCGGAGATAGAAGTTGGACCCTTGCTGATAAACCATCAAACTTTTGGCTACCGATAATCCAAGCAGCCAAAGCCATGCACATCACTCTTGTGGAGGGCAACACTCGTCAAGCAAAGCTCGCGACCACACGTGCCCACGCCAGCGGGCAGTGATTTGCTGGGTTGTGCAAATTGAGCGCGTGGCTCATGGAAACAGCCAAGCAGCTTAGGGAAGGTCTGAACTGATGCTGGAAAACCGGTGAATCTACGTGTCCGGCACTATCCGCCATTCATCCAGGAACCCGCCACGTCCAGATATGTTTGGGCAATCAGGGTCAAATCCACAGCTTACAAGTTGACCATCCAGCACAATCCCCCCTACACATTTTTCCCCTGGCAATATCTTGTGAGTCGCGCAGCCGCAAAGGCAACAACCATGCCATTCCCATAGCGCAAACGTGTGTAACTCCACCAATTAAGACAACCGGACATCTACGATTGACTGCCCAGGTGTCAAATTACTCTGTTTCTTCTCGGGAATTGAAGCGAGTTGCCAGCCATGTTGGCGGGCGAGTTGACGCAAGCACGCGGCAAGGCAACCGGGCCTTCAGCTGCTTAGAAATGCTTATCGGGACTGCCTCATTCCTCAATGAGTGTACTGTTGCTCATTGAGGGATGCTTCACCACAAGGATCCTTTTTTGGGGCTGCCCCATTCCAGACAAGCGTCCGGTTGCTCATTGAGGGATCTGGGTTGCAGTTGGTTGCGCAGATGGTGTGGCCGCAAGTAAGTATCCGTAAGCTCCCCGGTGTTAGCTTGGATGCTTCTCCAGTGCCAAGGCTGATTGAGGTTTGGTTTGAGTGATGAGCATGAGCGAAGCTGGGCTGAGCTGTCCACCACAGTCATTGCTCATTTTGTCACCCAGCCTCGACTCATCCACTTAGAACACACTACCAGAGGAGTCAGTAGGCCGACGTATGTTTTGTGCTCAGGGGCGTTTGATTTGCATTTCACCTGGCAACGAAACAGTGTAGATGGTAGAGGCACATATGACCTGAACATCAGCAGCCATGGTTTGGTGGACTGTACAGCGAAAGATATCGACAAACGCCGGATGTTTGCTTGTTTTGCTTGCTTGACACACTTGCCAGTCTCAATACATGCTTCTGAAGCTGCGGTGGCTTTGAACCGTGAACCAAGCTCAGCATGATCGCTTTCCTGACCTTTGAGACTTCGTTCCCGCAAGGAGTTCGAGGCAGTGGCCAAGGAGCGTTGGCTTTTTGAGCGTCTCGTTTTGTTCGTTGAACCTGGCATGCCGGGCGGTGGGTGCCGGGCGTGCGGTAGATCCTTCTGGACGTGGAGGAGCAGTGTGCGTCAGGCCATCTCAAGAACCTGTGAGCCCGCCGTCTTGCCTCGGATGCTTCTTTTTTTCTTTTGGCTTTTATCAGCTGGAGATCAGGGATTTAGAGGCACACACACACAGTCGCTGGTACGGAAATGGAAGATCAATCGATGGACTGGCTCTGAAACATCACATCACCCAGACAAATTCGGCATGTTTCCTCACACCATTCAGCATTTGCATTTTGCATGACGTTTTGGACCTTTATGAAGTGGTAGGGCGAAGTGCAAAACCTCGCTGCTGCTTGTGATGCAGAGATCTCCCTGTTCTCCTGTCAGCCAATGTCGCACAATTTGGCAGACCTTGGTTTCTGTACAAGTGTTCCGAACCCTGTGCCGCCAGCCTAGCGAGCCTTCGTGTGGCGATTCTGCAGACATCAAGAGTCAGCTCTTTTACCGTCACAGAGAGGTAAGTAGGGAATTGGCTTTCTGAATTTGACTCTGGACTTTAGTGTTCTTCGTTGCACTACTGGCAACGATTATGTTTGGTGATGCGCATCTCCCCGAGTTGTTTCCGGCAAACCAAATAGCACAGGAATGATGGCGATTGCTGTGGACATGTTCCTACAATCATCGACAATGGCAGTCCCAAACTTGAAACTTGGACAAACAGGAGATACATGGGCTACAGTTGTTTAGCCAACTCGTCTCAAGCCTTTGATGATGGTTAGACGAAGGCTCCCCGGGCTCAACGCAATGCGGCTGGCCAATGCCAGCTATGGTTATGATTCCTGGACCTAAAATACACAGCGTGGATAAGGGGCAGCCGTGCGCTGTGGTGCTTGCCCTTGCCGAATCTCGCACAGAAGGGGCGCTCGAGTGTGGAAGCAAGCCTCTTGGTTGAAAGCAGGTCTTTGTCTGCCTCAGCTCAAACCACCCTGGACATGGGGCCTTCAGACGTCTACCTTGCACTCAGACAGGGAAGCCAGCCCAAAACCAGCCAGATGCCCAGCCAAATGCGGCCGACAGCGAGATACTGGCCAGGAAACGGGCAGACCCAGCCACACACCAGAGACAACCCATGGCGACAGCCAACGGCCCGCCAAGCTGCACACGGCTTCCGCGAATCTTGCCCCCCCCGAGCTCCTCTCAGCCCGCCATGGTGCACACCATGGAGTCGCCCCAGGCGGGCTGCTGCATGTGTGAGGGAGGTTTTGGAGGATGTTCTGTGCAAGCGTGTTTTTTTTTGAGGATGCCCATGTCAGCTTGATGTTTTACAGGGAATCCAAAAGCAACCCCCCTCCCCCTCCCAGGAGGCCTTCGAAAGGCTGCGGCAAGCACTGAATGCTGCTTGGGAAGCAAGGCATTCGGGGCAACTGGCCAAGTTGGCTTTGCTGGTTCACGCGTTCCCTGTGGACTGCAGCCCAGTTTAATGACCTATGCCTTTTGCAACAGAAGCGCGCGTCGGCATTTGGAGCATGGACGTGGCTTTGCTTGCACGAACGTTTACTATGGCATCGGAGCATGATGGATTACAGAGCTCCCAGCAAAGCGAACGGAAATCAAGCAACCTGTGAGTAAATGGCCCTTCTTCAGATGCCCAGTGGCCACGGGGAAAAAGGGCATCCGTTTTTGGTTGGGCGATTTCGGGGAACCCTTCCAAAAAAGAGGGGAAAACAGGGCAGGAATCCACTGGTTGCAGCTTCAGATACGCTGCAACTCGCCTCGTCTCTGGCTGAGGTGCTAAAGGAGAACCACTACGACCCGTGGAACTGGCACGAGTATCTGGGTGATGAGCCAATCGCCGCTCGATGTGACGGCACAACCGTTTGGCTTTTGTAGGAAAGGCGAGGGCAGATGTTGGTTCCTTTGCCCGACCAGGCAAAAACCTATTTGCAAATGAACGCAAACAATGTTTTGGGGGCCGCATCAGCGCTGAGACCCTTGGTTCACTTGCAGGTTGGTTTCCTTTGACAGTACTGTTGGTTCCAGACACCGCGGCTCAGGATGTGCTCGATGAGGACGAGGAGGAGGAGGACGCGGAGATGATGGCGCTGAAGCCCAAGGCAAGAACTAGGGAGGTGGTTTTTGCACACTCGCAACATCAACGTCTGGTTCCCTTCCTTTTCCCTGTGCCTCTGCCTCGTCTCCACCCCCAGCGAGTGAACCGTGTACACGTGTTGATGCAAAGTTAAGCCAACCTCGGCTCTCGCATCCCACGAGGCGCGAAAGAACATCGACCGCCTCAAGAGCCACCTGCTGACGGCCACGCGGCAGAGGCGGAATCGCTGTGGAGGACACAGAAGCCTTCCATGGTTTGAGTGGTGCGTGAGGTGAACACACCTGTGCAAGTGGGTGTGGCTCAAATTCAACACCTGGGGATACGCAGGCTTTAGTCTTTGGTTCTATTTGCCAAGGTGCCAGTTCGGTACATCGTTTTGACCCCCAGCCGGGTGTCAAAACTTCCTTATGCTGGTCCTTATGCTGGTCATCAGGGCTTGGATGTAGCGAGCACAAACACGTACCAAGAAACAAAGGAAACACCTATTGAACTTTGACTCCGGTGTTCAAGCAACAACTTGTTGCTTGGCTCATTCATGGAAGAAGATGGAACAGCCAGCGGCTGCACTTTAGGTGTGGCTGGATTTGGCCTCAACTAATAACAGCATCATGTCACGCCCACTAGGCGCCAACATGTAGGATACAGGGACCCGCCGACTAGAGCCTATACCAGACCATGCTTGTCATCCATGCAAAACATGCCATGGCTTTGGCCAGTTGTTCCCCATGCAAAGCCTCCGCACCAAGGTTGTGCAGGAGTTGAATCGCGCTGGTCATGCAGCTGACCTGGCGTGCCTCGGCAGTCACATTTGAATGACGCCTCGGCAGTCTGCGAGCGTCTCTGCCTCCGCACGCACGAGGTACTACTACATGTCAGTCCAGCCGGAGCTCATGAAGGATTGTTGCCCGTTGTGTTTGTCCAGTGCAAGCTGTTCTTTTGCCTTCAGGCTTAACATGGCTGACACAAGCGGATATGTGTCCAATTTACCTTACATTCATCCTGTTGCAGCTCGTTCAGAAAGGAGAAGGATTTAGGATGGCACCTTTGTCGTTATATTTCTTGAGGACATAAGCAGCCCTTAAAGATGCACTGCTCTTAACAATGACTTTGCACACATAAATTGAAGGCGCACACTATGCCAGCTTTCGTTCGGCTTCCTTGATCTAATTTGCTGCAGGTGATTGCATTGCGTAGCAAGCTTATGGCCACAGCGCACAAGCACAATATGAGCAAGCCGTGTTGCCAACTGCACTGTCTGATAACCGATGCTAAATGGCTGTGGCTCAAAACACAAGGTACCAAATGGAACCCTGGTAAGTGGAAATATGGACCAAAACTTGCGTAGCCTCTTGTTTGATTTTGAGCCACACCCACATTCCACGAGCGGCACAGTTTCTCGCCAGGACTGCGTTGTCATCATGGGCTCTGCGGGCGACATCGACGAGGACCTGCTGCTGGAAAGCGGCGACGGCTCCCCGGAGAAGGCCATAGCTGTGGTCAAAATGTTGATACTGAAAATAGGGTGCCCTGGTAAATGGAACCAAGGACTCAAGCCTGCGGTCCCCTGGTGGTTTTATTTTGATCCAGCACTTTGCTTTGCGTTCAGGTTTTTGGGCATTTGGCATTGTTCAGTTCCCAAGCACGTGACAGGGTAAATACACCACGTCAGCTTTTCACTTGGTGATCCATCAACTGGATACTCTTCCGCTCTGCTGTGCATGGCGCTAGGAACAATACCGTTGCATTGTTCATGCGTCTTCTCTGTCTGCAACGCCTTCCAATACATTGTTGAAAGAGGGGCGTTCAAGGCGAGCAACGCTTTTAATGTAATCCTTCCCAGGTCTTGTGGCTGTCTTACGCGAAACTGGAGGAGATGGAAAACAGCCAAGGTGAGCCAAGGTCCATTCAATAAACGTTGGCCCGTGTGCGCTCGCCGACCAAATGCACGGGGTCGGCTTAAGGGCGTTGTCCATGCTTGTGAAGTCACTCCCGAATCAGAAACCGTGTGATCAAAGATGCTGCTGTCATGAATGCCCATCCCAGACAGTGCAGGATCTCCCCATCTCGCACCCCTCCTTTGCAAAGCGGCGTTATTCTGGGAGGCAGGCATGATTCCTCTAACAAAACAGCCCACCAGAATGTTTCTGCGCTGCGCGGCATGCCTTTGTTAACGGAGCAGTGTATTTCGTCCAGCTGAAAACAACTTCGTTGGTGGCCGAAGTGCGGGGGATTTCCGGAGGACTTTTTGTAGGCTGATTCCTCCCCTTGCCCACACCGTACCTCCAGAGTGTAAACGTGAACGGAAGGCGCAGAACAAATCAGGGATCACGGGTCTAAGATAAGGCACGCAACAAGCTGAGGCTACGCGCAGTTTTCGACCCACTTTAGCTTTTTATTCAAGCTACACACGCTGGCACGCTCGATCCTATCAGGTGATGGCTGCATTGCAGGGCAAGTTGGACTTGGCCAACGAGAGGATCTCTCAGCTCACGACTGAGGTGCGTGACAGCCATGCTGAGCACAAAGGGGGGGGGTTGTCTCAACAGCAACTGTCAGGTGCGCAACGGACGGTATCAGACATTTGCAAGGGTATCAGCTTTGGGTGAAGCTTTATTGGTTTGTTGTGGTTATATTGCAGTTAAGCTGCCTGGGTGAGGTCATGTTCTGTCATTTTCAGTCAGCTACCGGGCGAATTGGAGAGCTTCAGACAACATTATGCAGGCCGCAGGCTTTCATAAGGGGTTTGGCCAGTCCTTTGAAAAGGTCTGTGAAGCTCAGCAAATGGCGCAAGTTTTGTCCGATTTGATAGGCAGATTCCAGAGTCTGTTTCAGAGGCATTCTCAATTCAGAAGACTGCTCAGAACACTGAGGGCATAATTCATTAGCATTGGGTAGGGCTGCTCCAGGATGCCTTTCTCAGCAGACGTTGTATTTTGGGTGTTTTACGGAAACAAGGTACTTGATGTAATAGCCATAGCTGCCGGCAAGTGCAGGGCAAGATGCCTTGTGGCAACCAACAAACTTGTCGGACCAGGCAATCTTGATCAAAACTGTGACTCCACGTTGTTTGATGACAACTACAGCCTTGGCAATGTTGGACTTCACCTTGAACCCCTTTGGCTTCCCTCCGGCAATACTAGTCGAGGTGAATGATCTCCGGCATCGTCTCATCGAGACAAATTGCGAGAGCGAGGCCTGGCCGGGGGAAAAAGGGCGAAGTTTGCTTGTTGCACTGTGAAGGGACAGGACAGGGAGGAATATCAACTCGAATGCCGGAATGTGTTTCAAAAGAACTCCTAAGGGAAGCCATGGCTCGCGTCTCTGAAAGCCTCTTGCCAGGATCGACTTCGGAACTGGTCACGCTGCAAGATGCAGGCAGAGGAAGCCATCCAGCGCTTGGACAAGCAGACCAGGACAGGCTGCATGGGCTTCGGTCAAAACCGGCACCGATCAGCCCAGTACAGATGTTTGAAAGACTGGGAGACACGAATTGTCGCACGCAAAACAGGGTCTTGCTTGTTTCCCCATGCGGAATTTCGAGCATGCCCCTTTGAGGGTCTGGTGTTGAGGATAGGCAAAGTGCATTTGGCAGACAGCTTCAACCGGATCTCCTAGCAGAAGAAGCAATTCGGAATAAGTCGGAGGGCCAGATTTTCGCAAGGCGGTCTTGCTCGGGCCAAGGACTAAGCCACACATATTCCAACATGTAATATTGGTTTGGCTCAAAAATTGAGAGCTAAGGATACGCACATGTTAGTCTTTGTTTCCATTGGCCAAGGTTCCATTTTGGGGACCATTTTTTGAACCACAGGCATACGTATGTGGTTGACTGCCAAGATGTTTCCGGAAGAGCGCATCCATAGTACAAGCAATAGGTCAATAGGTTGCAGTGCTTAGACTGTCACAAGCCCTTTAATCCAGGGGTGCTTGTACCTTTTACATAATCCTTGGGCAAATGAACCCAAAAGGCCATGTTCATACTTCTCTCCCCAAAAAGGGGGGTCAGGGACAACCAGAGTATGAAGCCAAGGAGCCGACCGGTATGAACAAGTATGCACCTTCCCCCTTAGATTTGCGGCTGAGCCCAGTCTTCGTGATGTCAGACCCGCCGCCCTCGCGTCGCCCATCCGCCTCAGGACACTTCATGGGGTGCTGGAGAGAGAGGCCGAGCTCCAAGCGGACTACGCGCCTCGGCTCGACCAAAAAAGTCGAGCGGGAGCCGTGGAGGTTTTTCGGGGCCAAAAGTTGCCAGGAGGTTGATCCAAAAGGTCCGTGAGGCATGCATGGACCATGTGGGAAACCATGCAAAAAAGGATGAGATGACTTTCACTAGGTGGGAAAAGTTTGTCATGGTCGCTTTGGGGGGAAGATTGATCAACCTTCAAGTGGACGTAGGAAGCTGAGCACTTGGTCGTCATCAGAAGCCAGATTGCTTGGGCCCTTGAAGCATGCTTGCTTTGGCTTGCAGTCATTTCTGTGAAGGGATCCTCAGCTTGTCGGCCAAGGATGACCTCTTTGCGCGGCACGTGCGGGCCTCCAAGATGATGATCTACAAAGCGCGTCAGGGGATGAGAGATCGGCTCTTCCTGCAGAACAAGAAGGAGAATCTGTTCTATTCCTTCCAGGCGCCAGCTCCTTGCTTCTCACACATATAGGCATTCTTGAGGCCTGAGTCTTTCACGAAAAGGGAACAGCATGGAGCATTCAATGTTCAGTACTTCTGCGCCCTGCATTCGGCCTTTTGGTGCCGTTCTTTTGTCTCAAGTGCGCAGATTCTGGAACGGCCCTAGCTTGCAGGGAGGCTCAGATAGGTTCTGGGCACTGTTCTGGGGGTTGTCTCAGAGAATTCTTTGGGTAACTATCCCTGCTCAGGGAACAATTGCCTGAAATTTTTGGCTGTTGCTGTTGGGGGATGCCTTTCTTCGCGTGGAAGACCTGCAATCTTGCTCCCGTGCCAGGGCTTCATATACATTGTGCAGCAGGAGAAGGAAGAGAGGATTCGACGAGAGCAGGAGGAGAGCGCGGTAGGCAGTGACTTCGCTTGCTGAGTACTGGGGTTTGACTTTGACGTTGCAACAATATCAACGCAGGCCACGTTTGGAGTTTGTGATTTGTTTCGCTTTGGTTAGATCGACGTGTTGCGAGAAGATCCTCTTGGCCCTCACAATGCTGATGTCTGGGCTACCAGGCAGTTTCTACCTTTACCCGAACTGCTTTGACCTTGACTAAGTGTAGCCAGCAGGAGCAACCCTGCTGGCATGATCCAAGTAGTTTTAACCCATGATTGGGTGGGGGGATGCCCCAGTTCAAGGAATCCCTCAAATTCGAGCAAGCCCCCCGGCCCTCAATGCACTGGTTGATTAATCGGGGTCGACCTTCTATTGGTGACTGCAATCACAGGAAGGGAGGAATCGCTGACGGGGTAGATGTGAGCCTTGGGCACAGGAGATGCGCGACTCCGTGGAGTTTGCGCTGCGGAACGAGGCAGGGGCTGCGGTTGGGGAACCATCTTGTCGCATCGGCCAGACATTTGTTGCGGGGAGTAGACCTGCGGAACATTGTATCACATCTACGGTAGTTTCCAACACACATGATTCCGTGCTTTGGTTTTCGCAACTCTTTCAAGATTCCGGAATTGCACCATGCACAACTCAGACTGTTGAGGTTGGTTGTCTCACCGCCCTTCGGATCACATCCGGCAATCCCATCAGTTGTCACCAAATAGGCTCACCGCGTCACATCCCGTCCTTCGGACTGCGCTCGGTCTGGCGAACTGATCCCCTCGAAGTTCTGTTGCTGAGGGGTAGTGGTGGGTCACCAAATGCTTGTCGCTGCTGGTCAAGCAAGCAGAAAGCAGGAACCGCGCATACTTATCAAGACTTTTGACATCTTCATAGCTCGGAAACACGTTTTGGCCCATCACCCAAGCATCCTGGCCTCTGCTCGACTCCCGGGCGAGTCTTGACGCTCGCATTTTTTTCTTTTTCAGAATTGTTTTTTGGTCAACTTGAGTGAAACAACTCGCTTTGCGAAGATTGGACAGCTTGGTCATTGACCTCGGAGCCAGGTCCGGTTTCTGCTGGGGGAGAACTTCCGGCACGGCGACGCCCTGCGGCGCCTGACGTTGGAGTCCGGGCGCCTGAAGACCGAGCGCCGCGCGCTGGCACGGCGCATCCTCTACCGAGCCTCGGGGTCTCAGGGGCGGGGGGGCAGGCGCAGGGGCCCAGCCAGGTGAGTCCTCAGAGATGTCAAGAAATGGAAGGCCCTGGGTCGTTGGGCATGAGCGGAAAGGGCCATGCGCGTCAAACAAATGATTCAACACAAAAACTAATTCAGATCGAACACAACATGTATCCCCAGAGAGAGATGTCCTCTTCCCATATTTAGTTTTGCGCCGAGGACAGAGACCCTACGAGACCTTAGAGTACCTGCTTTGGGTCTGGGAGCTCTGGCAGCCACAGCGGCCCGTGCTGCGCCTCGAGAAGTCGCTGGAAAGAAACCAGGCCCCGACACCGGGCTGCGAACCGGGTGACTTTGGACCTGTCTGTTGTGATATGCGAAGTGTTCATGTCATTGTTCATATTCCTATTCTTGTACACGTGTATCGTGTGTTTGCGCACCCTGTGAGTTTGTGCGTGTGCGCGTGTGCGCGCCTGCCTGCCTGCCTGCCTGCCTGCCTGCCTGCGTGCGTGCGTGCGTGCGCGCGCGCGCTCGTGCAGTCGTGCAGTCGTGGGGCGGGCCGGGTTTTTACACTGTTGTGGGAAGGTTGTGCTGCTGTGGGAAGAGTGTGTTGCTGAAAATCATATGTATATATATATAAACGGCGTTTTCAAACTTTTATTTTACATGCAGTGGGGCTTATAAACGAGTGTAGGCGAGATTCCTTTCGATTGCGCAGGGGCTAAAGTGGAGGTCCATTGGGGTGGGACACTTCAGTGGCGAACAATGGGCCGGGGGGGGGGGGGAGGGTGGGGGGCGGACTTGGTTTTTTTCTCCTAAATCCCAAGATGTAACAATGTAGATCCCAGGTTTCAGATTTTGAGAGGGCTTGTAGCAAAACCCATGAGAAATGATCCAAGCCTGGATTAGATTTATTTTTTTGCCCCAGATAGCTGAAAGCTATAGGGGTTCTAACTTCTAATAAAGAGGGAAAGTGATTTGCGAGATTGAGGGCCGGGTGCTAGGGGGCATGCAGTTTGAGGTGCTGGTGGATGCTGCTTTGCGAGCTTGACGGCCGGGTGCTAGGGGGCATGCAGTTTGAGGTGCCGGTGGATGCTGCTTTGCGAGATTGAGGGCCGGGTGCTAGTGGATCCTGCTTTGCGAGCTTGACGGCCGGGTGCTGGGGGGCATGCAGTTTGAGGTGCTGGTGGATGCTGCTTTGCGAGCTTGACGGCCGGGTGCTCGGGGGCATGCAGTTTGAGGTGCTGGTGGATGCTGCTTTGCGAGCTTGACGGCCGGCTGCTAGGGGGCATGCAGTTTGGGGTGCTGGTGGGTGCTGCTTTGCGAGCTTGACGGCCGGGTGCTAGGGGGCATGCGGGGGGTGCATGCAGTTTGGGGTGCTGGTGGATGCTGCTTTGCGAGCTTGACGGCCGGGTGCTAGGGGGCATGCAGTTTGGGGTGCTGGTGGATGCTGCTTTGCGAGCTTGACGGCCGGGTGCTAGGGGGCATGCAGTTTGGGGTGCTGGTAGGTGCTGCTTTGCGAGCTTGACGGCCGGGTGCTGGGGGGCATGCAGTTTGGGGTGCTGGTGGATGCTGTTTTGCAAGCTTGACGGCCGGGTGCTATGCAGTTGGGGGTGCTGGTGGGTGCTGCTTTGCGGGTGCTACGGGGCATGCAGTTTGGGGTGCTGGTAGATGCTGCTTTGCGAGCTTGACGGCCGGGTGGGGGGCTGCTGGTTTGCGAGCTGGCCGGCGAGCTTGACGGCCGGGTGCTCGGGGGCATGCAGTTTCGGGTGCTGGTGGATGCTGTTTTTCGAGCTTGACGGCTGGGTGCTGGGGGCATGCAGTTTGGGGTGCTGGTGGATGCTGTTTTGTTTTTCGAGCTGGCCGGGTGCTAGTGGCATGCAGTTTGGGGTGCTGGTGGATGCTGCTTTGCGAGCTTGACGGCCGGGTGCTAAGGGGCATGCAGTTTGAGGCGGGTGGATGCTGCTTTGGTTGTACCGGGTGCTAGGGGTAATGTTTGGGGTGCTGGTGGATGCTGTTCGCGTGTAACGGTTCGTGGCTGGTGTATCGTCATGATGTTCCCACGTCATGGTGTGTGGGTGTAGTGGCGCCGTGATGCTGTCAACATCAGGATGATGCAGAATTTCATTACGCTGTCGCAAGATGGTTCGTGGCTGTGGTATCATCATGATGCTGCCTTTACCATCAGCATGATGCTGTCCGCATCATCATGATGCTGTTCGCATCATCACGATGCTGTCGAACTCATCAGGACCTCGTTTTGCTTTTTCCTGCCATTGCTCTCAAAATCATCATTATGTTGCTGATCTCATTAGGACGTTGTCTGCGCGTTTGTTTCGTGGCTGTGGTGTCATCATGGTCTACATCATCATGATAATGCTGCGTCATGGTTCGTATCCGTGGTGTGCTATCTGGGGTCTATGCTGGTGTATTTTTTCCAGATAGCTGAAAGCTATGGGGGTTCTAACTTTTCATAAAGAGGGGAACGTGATTTGCGACATTGACGGCCGGGTGCTAGGGGGCGTGCAGATTGGCGGGCTGGCGCAGGGGCTGTTTGGGGATGCTGTTTGGGGTGCTGTTTGAGGTGCCGGTGACGGTGCGGGCGCGTGTTTGCGAAATTGATGGCAGGTTCTGGGGGGGAAGCAGTTTGGGGTGACTATGGGGGGGCCTGGTGACGGCACGGGCGCATTTTTGGGGCATGCAGTTTGGGGTGCTGGGCGCATTTTTGCGATGGGGGTGCTGTTTGTGGCGCTCTTCGGGGGGTGCTGTTAGAGGTGCTGGTGTGCAAGCATCGGCCTGGTTTTTCGCTATCTGGGGTCTATGCTGGTGTAATTTGTTTTACTCAGACAGATGCCTTGTGCAAATTGTGGTAGCACATGTGGGTAGCATGTATGGCATGGTTTCCGGGACATCTTGGATCTTGGATTGAGGGATCAACATCCAGGATTTAGATTAGTATCTGTGGATCCAAGAGTTTTTTGACAAGTCTCCACGTTTCTGATCCAATTGAACTTAGAAGGTTTTGAAATCCCTGGATTTCAATCCGGAGCTTCAATTTGCAAGGGATTGTAGCAGATGATTCGAACCCATGAGAAACGCCTCCCAAATGATCCCGTATCCACCTGTTTGCTGCAAGTTCAAAGTGTGCCCCCATACAAATTTAGCAACAGACACGAGGAACAAAAAAGACAAATCCAGCCTGAGTCAACCACCAGTCAAGGGAGTACATGTTTGGGCACGTTTTTGCATGCGTTTGTGTACGTGAATGAGCGCAGGAATCAAGGGACAATAATGGGAGTGTTGTCCCCAGTGCCCTCTTCATTTGCAAGTTTTTTTTGTTTTTTAAATGTGCTGAGCTCTCTGGGATGTGTAGCTGTGCGGTTAGTCCGATGTAGCCGTGGGTTATTCGTGCGCTTTGCTCTCTAGCCGTACAGTGTAAAGCGTGGTTGTGCCTAGTGACCATGACAAGGCAAAAGCCGGTTTCACTTGTCATACAATTGGCTTGTTCCAATCCGGGGAGGTCGAGCTGTCAATTTGAACAGCCTTGCTTCTGAGTCTCAACTTGCCGGGTTTGCCCGCAAGTCGGCGCGAAGATGGTATCTTGTTTTTGGAGATACCATGAATATGAGGTAACACTCAATTGATGGTTTGGATTGGTGGTTTGGGGATAAGAACCCCTGGTTCTCGCAGAGGGTGAATGGGAAACCACTCCCCAACCATGAAACCACCAATCCAAGACACAAATATAGAGGGAAGCTGAGAATAGACCTCTCATAAGCCACTGACCCCCGAAGATGTCTGAATGCTCAGTTGCAAGGCGACGCTGGAGGCGGTGAATCAGCAGCTGACCTGGAGCTCTCGGCAAATGGTTCCCCTCATGAACTTCATGGACCAACTCAGGAGAGCAAGGGGTGTTGCAAGTATGAAACAACTACCCACCATCCCCCTCCAAGACTCCGCTCCCTTCCTGCCCTTCCCACCCTTGCAGCCGCTCTTCCAGCCTCTCTTCCAGCCCCTCCAGCCTCTCCATTTGTTGCCCCCCCTCCCCTCCTCTCCCCCCCTCCCCTCCTCTCCCCTCCTCCCCCCCTCCCCCCCCCTCAGGATGGAGGTGGTGCGGGAGCAGATGGAGGGGGATTTGGTGCGCCGCGAGCTGGTGGCGGCCAGTGCGCGGCAGCGGCCTGGACTTGAGAGTTGCCCCCCCCCTCCCCCCCCCCCTTGGGGCCTTTGGGCCTGGAGACGCTTCCCTCTCCCCACCAACAAAAAGCGCATTTCGGAGGGCGTCTCCGCTTGTCATACCTTCAATTCCTTGGGTAGCCCTTGTGGTAGAGCTTCATTTGTTGCAAGGGGATGGACCTTGGCAGGGGCGGGGGTTTTGAGGTTTGCGGCGCTGACGGAGCAGCTGCGGCTGCAGCGCGCCCAGGATCGAGCGAGTCTCCGAGTCGATTCGGTCGTGTCAGCGGACTGGGTTTCAACGGAGCGTGCAGATCCGAATGCCGCGACCAGCGGAGAGAAGACCAACTTCTTCCTTGTGGCTCCAGCTTTCAGACTGGCGCAGAGACCAGCTTTGTTTGCGGAGAGATAGTGAGACGGAGTGGACAACGCAATGGTAAAGTTCCTTCGGAGACTTCCAGGCAAACGAGTTGCAAACGAGCTTGAACAGTTCAAAGCACCAAACTATGCTCGCCCGTGTACGCTTGCCACTTGCTTGATTCAGAATGTGTGCTGAAATCTGGACTTCAATGCATCCACCAGCCGCCACGCATAAGGAAGAAGAGGGGTCGCCCAACTGCGCATCAGTGCTCGGTGGGAACAAAGGATAGCTCATGGGGTGTCACTGCCCACATGTAGCGAACCCGCCAGATGCCAGTCTGTGGAGATCGAAGGATGGGAAAGAGATGAATGTGAGAGAGACATAGGTGAGACATCATCAGAATTCTTAATGGCTTTCCTCCTGCTCTTCCATGATCCTATTCCTTGCCAGCTTTATGCTTCTTTATCTAACATTTGGTCAAGAGAAGATGGAAAGGTGAGTGAAGAAGATAGATCTGCCATGGCATACTGTTGAAACAGAACGACAGCATGCCATCTCTTTTTTTTTTTTTAACACTTGTCTCTATCATTACTATCATTTTGAATCGTCCATGGAACTTGGATAGGAATAGGAAGGGCTTTCTTATCCTTTGTCCTTTATCCCTGTCCCTTCCCCCCCTACTGATCTCTTGGGCAAGGAATGGTGGAGGAAGAAAGAGACAGGGGAGAGGGGAGAGATATAAGTGAAGGTGAGATGAACACAAACATAGAGAAGCGAGATAAGGACATGACATGAAGGAGAGAATGCTGTACCTCCATTCGTCTCTTCTCTAGCCGTCTCTTTCATCTGCTGGGTGCACGCCTGGCCGTGGACAGCCATTCATGTCTACTCTGTTGCCCAGTGCCCTTTTTTCCTTTGTTTGGGGAAGGGTTCCTTTAAACTCCAGCAAAAAAAACAGGGCCCTTTTCTCCCCATGGAAATCCACTGGCATCTGGGTCCAAGTTCAGGAGCTGGAGATCCTGCAGCGGCTGCGGGACTTGGAGAACGAGGCCAAGGACGAGAGGATCGCCGTGCTGGAGCGGGAGATCGCCGAGGACAAGCACATCCACGCGCTCAAGGCGCCTGAGTCCAGCGGTCATAGCGGAGGCTTGAGACAAGGACAAAGGCTGGCAGCCAGCAGCCGGCATCCTGCAAACTCCAGTCTTCCATTCTGTTTGCTGAATGCACTCTTTTGATAAGAGCTCTTTGTTCATCTCACGCCAAGAAGCCCGGAATGGCATATTGAAGTTTGCAGCTTGCACATCGCTCAGAACAAGGATGCTGTAAACGCATGGAACAGGCCCTGAGAACTGATCTACCTGAATTTACGTGATATCGAACAGCCCGACAACGGGCTGAGTGGGAAAATAAGGCTAACAGGCTGCGTGTGAGCACGCTGCTTCAATTTGGCATTGAGCAAGGAGACAACATGTGTCCAGAACAAAGCTCACTAAGACTCCTGCCCACACCAGGACAGAGTGGTAGGATCCTACGGAACCTCGGAATCCAAGGGGTGCGTTTTTTTTTTAGCTTTCTTCCGCCCAGGGCATGATCGTGGACCTGGAGTGCAACCTGCGCCGCGCGTTGGACCGCCGGAAGACGCGCTCCTTCGTGGTGCCGGGGAATGGCCCCAAGTGCGTCAGCTGCGGGCGGGAGACCACCATCCGCGCCTGGCTGCTTGGTTTTAAGGACCACCCGAGCCGCAAGCAAAAACCCGGGCTGGTGAAGATTAGTAAAGGAGCATCCACCACAAATGGGTGCGGCCGCCCTTCTGATTCCTTACATGGTTCTGGGCGGACCATTTTAATGCCGATCGGTTTTGATCTGAGTCACCTGGACTGTGTGATTTGGTCTGAGTCGCCACCTTCCAAGGCCCCAACTTGCAGACCAAAGCAGCCAAAGCACCTTCAAGTCGATAGGATTGCTGACATTCCCAAGGGAGCGGCAGTTTGCATTTGGGTGATGGTATTCATGGTGCGCAGAGTAGCTTGCAATCCTAGAAGAGCTGATTCAACTTCATTGACAACGGACTCCCAAGTCGGCAATCATGTCTAGCGGGCAATGGCGCTCAGAGGGAAACAGCGGAAGCTGTGGACAAGCTATCTCAACTACCTAAAGTCAACCTTAAAGGCTCGTCATCGATTGGGAAACCAGCTTCGGATGAGCAAACGGTCTTGCCACACGAAAAAAGAAACAGCTTCCGCCTGAGGAAGCTGCCTCCCGACCTCACACGGAGTGCCTCGGAGGCCAGGGGCAGAGCGGTGCGCGAGCTTGGGCCCGGAGACACGTCCACCACCCCGGGGTTTTACTGAAGTTCACCGCAAAAGACCATGTAAGATCTTGCAGTGTCTCACATCCTTTTGTGGGAGTTGCGACGCGCATCGGAGGGCGAACGCGCAGCTTTGAAGGTATCGATCAGGTCCCAGAGGTCCAATCGATTTGGGAGGCGCCGTCGCAGGTGGACTTCTCCCTCGATCGGTCGCCCTTGGCCCTGCCGAAGCCAGAGAGGACCCCCAGGCGCAAACCCCGAGCCCCAATGGGTCTTTTCCCTGCACGCGCTTGCAAGACTGCTCTTGCCGAGTGGGACAAAGTAAGTGGGGACAAAAGCTTGAGGAAAGGCTTTGCCAGGTTTCAGCCGCTTTTTGCCCATGTCATCTTGCAGTTTCCTTGGCCTCTCAATCAAGGAGGACATTCGAGTTGCGCATTTCCCTGCCCAAACACGTGGCAAAGCTACAGCCCCCAGGTCTCGTGTCGCCTGGAACGAGGAGCCAGAGAAAGAGTCAAAGTTTACAGCAGTTTGGCGGTGACAGCAGTGCATACTGTTTGCCTGACAGAAATTTGACACCAGCCAGCAAAAAGCAGTTGCCAGGCTTAGCTGTTCGGACGTTTCTCGTATGTTGCTTCTTCAAAGCTGCACCGGAAGAGCTGAAGCTGCGTCGCTGCAGTGCCCAAAGGGCCGTCGCATCGAATGAAAGGTGTGATTTAGTCATACCCAAAGCATTTCGCGACCGTGACCTCAGACTGAGGATTGCATTTTCCCTCGGCAGTCGTGGCGCTTTTAAATCAAGTTTCTTCTGGCTTTTATGAAATTGTGTTCGAGCAGAATCTTTCCCGACAGGTGGCTGTGGGTCAAAACCAATGGTGCCATTTTGGGGTAGCTGCACCACCAATTTTAGTCTATTTTGGTGGGGATTGGGATGCTCACTGGGGGTACGGATTTTGACCCATGGCCAGGTAAGTTTTGACGTTGAAGGGCACCACTGCCTGCCGTCCACCGTTTCACCGTTTGCACCCTGTGCGGGTCATGAAGTGCCGGGCGCTTGTCGCTGGTCGCGTTTGCCCAACGGGCGGGCTCCGAAATTGCAGATGGAAGGCCAAGCGTGCAGCACTTCTCCGATCGCTGTGCATAAGGCCCAGCTCGCGTGGAATCCAGAGTGTCCAGGAAAACCACGGCACATCAATTGAAGACTGGGCACCAAGGTGAAGGTCTGACAGACTGATATTGAAAAGGCTGATTCAGTTTCTGCAGCAAAACAACATGTTTGGAGCATGCAGTCTCGTAACCTGATGCGTGGCTCGCTCAGAAGGCTCAAAGCCCCAGCGAGTGTCCAGCCACCCGCGCAGCCAACTCCCATCGCAATCATGGCCCGCAGCTCAAGCCTCTTGGTGCTGGCCGTGGTGGCATGCGCCACCTACATGCTGCTGCCGGGCGAGAGCTTCACCGCTCCTCAGGCACTTCGCGGCAGCACGCAGCGTGAGGCGGGAGCCTTGGCTCAGGCACCCACCTTCCAGGAGGGCCGCGTGCTGGAGGTGAGCATGGCCGCGACGGGAGGTGAGCCCCAGAGGCTGAACCTGGTCTTCATCGGCCTCCTGGCGGGCGGTGCCGCCATTGGCCTCCTGTCCGTCTTCTTCTACGGCGCCTACTCCGGCGCCGGCAGCGGCCTGTGAGAGTTTCGCAGTTCGCGATTTGTGGACACTCAATTTTTGAAGTGATGAACAAAGATGCATCTACAGTGGCTTGATGCCAGTTTGCACTGGGCGATTCCACAGCTCAACTCATAACTCATAGAGTAAAATGCACCACAGCCTCACATGCCAGCAATTGTCTCTGAACCCAGTTGAATAGCAACTGTTCCCTACGATAATCCCTTCTGTATTGCTTTGGATGTGCAAGAGCGGGGTAGCAAGGTCAGCCAATGCTTTTTGACATGCATGGATGCATATCCACAAGAAGCAGGCTCAAAGCCCCAGCGAGTGTCCAGCCAGCCGCACAGCCAACTCCCATCGCAATCATGGCCCGCAGCTCAAGCCTCTTGGTGCTGGCCGTGGTGGCATGCGCGACCTACATGCTGCTGCCGGGCGAGAGCTTCACCGCTCCTCAGGCACTTCGCGGCAGCACGCAGCGTGAGGCGGGAGCCTTGGCTCAGGCACCCACCTTCCAGGAGGGCCGCGTGCTGGAGGTGAGCATGGCTGCGACGGGAGGTGAGCCCCAGAGGCTGAACCTGGTCTTCATCGGCCTCTTGGCGGGCGGTGCCGCCATTGGCCTCCTGTCCGTCTTCTTCTATGGCGCCTACTCCGGCGCCGGCAGCGGCCTGTGAGAGCATGTTTTTGTCAGTAGTTTTTGTGTTTGTGGAAACCTTCATTCTCCAGAGAGACCAACCTGGAATCTTGACCAAAGGCTTTCTGGCTAGAAAAGCATCCCTACCAGGCTCGCTTTGATGCTTGCAAAAATGGCATGGGCATTGTTGGTGCTTTATGTTTGAGATTGCTCAAATATGATTTTTAAGCACATGTGAGTAGGGCGTGCTTTCATTCTACTTTCTCCTATTGATGCATGCAAGCTGATGCGTGGCTCGCTCAGAAGGCTCAAAGCCCCAGCGAGTGTCCAGCCACCCGCGCAGCCAACTCCCATCGCAATCATGGCCCGCAGCTCAAGCCTCTTGGTGCTGGCCGTGGTGGCATGCGCCACCTACATGCTGCTGCCGGGCGAGAGCTTCACCGCTCCTCAGGCACTTCGCGGCAGCACGCAGCGTGAGGCGGGAGCCTTGGCTCAGGCACCCACCTTCCAGGAGGGCCGCGTGCTGGAGGTGAGCATGGCCGCGACGGGAGGTGAGCCCCAGAGGCTGAACCTGGTCTTCATCGGCCTCCTGGCGGGCGGTGCCGCCATTGGCCTCCTGTCCGTCTTCTTCTACGGCGCCTACTCCGGCGCCGGCAGCGGCCTGTGAGTCACGATGGGCCTGAGCCCTGCTTTTTTTGGCAAAGAGTCGCCTTGAGGTGCGGACGAGGATCCTGACTCATCGGCAAACGTAGCGTTGCGCGCAGGGTTCTTTGATAGTCGTTGGCTTTCCGTTTTCAAAGTTCAAGGTACCCAGTGGATGCATGCTTGAAACTTAGAACAGCATTGCATCATGTCCCTGTCACTTGCCCATCGAATCGCAGCAAGTGGGCTGAATGATAGAAAATCGCAACAGCAAGGTCTATATAAGAAATCGGCCAAGCACCACCCACACTAGTTTTGAGGCTAAGATGATTTTCCTGAAGCCAGCTTCACAAAATGCAGCTTTAGACCAGGGCATTCCAAGATGAGGCGTGCACTGAAACAACGCATGAGGGGCACACACAGCTTATGGTGCTATCCCAGCAAGGTCATAGCTTTTGGCCTTTGTGTATTGCAGCTTGAAGGCTCAGCTGAGTACCGTGATCGAGCCAACTCCCATCGCAATGGCCCGCAGCTCAAGCCTCTTGGTGCTGGCCGTGGTGGCATGCGCCACCTACATGCTGCTGCCGGGCGAGAGCTTCACCGCTCCTCAGGCACTTCGCGGCAGCACGCAGCGTGAGGCGGGAGCCTTGGCCCAGGCACCCACCTTCCAGGAGGGCCGCGTGCTGGAGGTGAGCATGGCCGCGACGGGAGGTGAGCCCCAGAGGCTGAACCTGGTCTTCATCGGCCTCCTGGCGGGCGGTGCCGCCATTGGCCTCCTGTCCGTCTTCTTCTACGGCGCCTACTCCGGCGCCGGCAGCGGCCTGTGAGCACCTCGCAAGCCGAGTCGAAGCTGGACAACTTTTCTGCGAGAAGGACCGATGCAATGGCCAAGTTGTGTGAATGGCGTCCGTGCTAGTGACATGAATGGTGGGTAGGGCTCAGGACGCCATAGTAAAGCTTCTTTTTAGACCTCAGGAATGCTCAGCTTCGCATCAACACATCATAAAGCACATGTAGGCCTTTATTCTTACAAATTCCTTAGCCTTGTTCGTCAATGCCACATGCCCCAAAGCTGTTTCCAAAGGTGTTCGGAAACGCAACCAATGCACAAAAGCGTTTGCTTTGGATTGACCTCCAAGAACATGCCCAACAATTGGCTGCCGCACCGATGGTGCCTTGCAGGCCGTCATTGGCCTCTCGTTTGAGTACCGCTACGGGTGCCTGAGGCGGTGCAATCACCTTTTTGTGCGACTGTGGAAAAAAATCATTGGATCCCGGCTCCATTGATTGCGTGGCTTCTCAAAACGAGGTGTTTGTTCATAGGTGAATGAGTGTCAGAGCTTGTCATGGTTCCAGCGAATGGCACGATATGGCAGAAATGTGAACGCCATGGCTGTGTTTGCATCAAGCTTGTAGCACGCTTGCAGTAGCCCGGCTAGCATCGCCCTCTCACCATTGCAATTATGGCCCGTAGCTCAAGCCTCTTGGTGCTGGCCGTGGTGGCATGCGCCACCTACATGCTGCTGCCGGGCGAGAGCTTCACCGCTCCTCAGGCACTTCGCGGCAGCACGCAGCGTGAGGCGGGAGCCTTGGCTCAGGCACCCACCTTCCAGGAGGGCCGCGTGCTGGAGGTGAGCATGGCCGCGACGGGAGGTGAGCCCCAGAGGCTGAACCTGGTCTTCATCGGTCTCCTGGCGGGCGGTGCCGCCATTGGCCTCCTGTCCGTCTTCTTCTACGGCGCCTACTCCGGCGCCGGCAGCGGCCTGTGAGCACCTCGTTTGTTAGGCAGCCCCTTAGACTGTTTAGCCGTATGATTTACCTTTGAAGTTGCCTGCAACAAAAGCACACTTGCTGCCCACTGCGAGGGCTGACGGACCGTCCATGTTTTCCCTCCCTTTCCTAGCGATCTGTCCATAAGTCCGCCAATTGCTCCGTCCACAGAGTGTCCATGAGCTCGTTCTTGAGAATACCCTGTATCCCTGGGCCCATTTGTCCCCTTTGCCATCCTTTATGCACAGGCGCACGCACACGCACACGCACTCACGTGCTCACGCGCACACGCACGCACGCGCACCACACGCACATGCACGCGCACATGCAGATGCACATGCAGATGCAGATGCACCAGCGCGCCTTGCCTCCACGCCGCTTCTTGCACGATGTCAGCATCATTCTGCAAAACGCGCCAAGTGCATTCGATTGCTTGTGAATGACCTTGGGTTCAAACCGCGGCTCCAGAGGGCACAGGAGATCACAATGAAATAATGGGAGATCAGCACAATATTGTCTCAAGTTCATGTCAGTTGCAGTCCCCCAGACTGGCGACCACCGTTCCGCTTGCATTTTCGAAGCACATCTCGCAGACGCCGTCCAGTGGCCATGGGCAAGCGTGGCACGCAGCCCGGGCAGCCCGGGCAGCCTGGGCAGCCTGGTGTCCAGACGGACCCCCAGGCCCAGGTACGGGCGGGGGCAAGCACGCGCTGGTTTCGGCCGTTGAAAAGCAGAATCCACCCACTTGGTGCGGGGAGTTCGGACCTTCACGATTGGAAAGAGTAAATGCAGTGCGAGATGGCACAGGCAAAGGCAAAGGTGCCCCAGCCAGTGCCGCCAGCCGCTGAAGGACAGAGGTGCAGGGATTGTCTGCAGCTTGAGGGTGGATGAAGACGGCTTCCCAGCACTTTGTTGTAAGGTGGTATTTTTCCATTTTTTTTTCCGAAGGCAGCATGCAAGGTTGCTGGCTCGCAGCGCGTGCGCTGTACCCCGCGACATGGCAGTGCGTTGAAGCAACCGCGTGCCTGCGGAGGACCTGCTGAACAGCCGCCGAAGCGGGTAGGGGGCCGAGTGTCCCCCTAGAAAATACTGTGCGTGAAAGCCCGGGCGGCAGGTGAAGAAAGAGATCAGCCAGCGCAAGCCGGGTGAGATCAAGCGGCCAAAGGAGTCCCCCGCTCCAGGCGTGGTGCGGCGGTGTCCGGCAGAAGCAGACCAACAGACTTTGCACTGACGTCCCAGGGATTCAACAAAGCATCATTGACAACAGTACGGTTGCGTGAAGACGGCTTGGCTGGCGGCTGGCGTGAAGACGGCTTGGCTGGCGGCTGGCGTGGTCATGTTGCCAAGGGCAAGCAAGCTGACCTTGCAGAGAGCCTGTTTGTTTTCGACTAGACGCAGTTTGAGAAACAGTGTTTTGCACGACACACTGTTCCTGGGTACTTTGATATCGGCTAGCGGACAAGTGCTCGGAACGCACCAGGGCCTCCGCTTGCGGCGCCCTCTCCGGCACGAGCGAACCTGTTCGAGCCAAAGGCTGGAGTGCTCTGTGCAGGTTGAGATCATGGCACAGAGGATGGTGGACAATTTATACCAGTAACCTCGTCGCTTCATTGATTATCCAAAAACCAGAGGGATGCTGGCACGAATTGCAGGATTCCGTCACCCTCTTTTTGTTCCTCCATTTTGAGTCTAACCGGATGTTCTTGGGGGCTACTGTAAGCCCCAAACCAATGTCCTCTTAGATTCAGGTGCGATCAGCCCATGGACCTGGGTTGCAGGCGAAGCGCGTGCGGCGCAGTGCCACGGGTGGCATTGCCTGGGCGCTGAGCGGCTCTGGCCGCGTTTCTTTCGCGGGGCTGGTTTGTGCTGCCAACTTTGGGGCGGGATTTGGATGTTTGACAAGCCGATTCCCACCAGTCGTTCGAACTGGGCCGCAGTGACCAGTGGATTCCCTGTGAGCTCGTTCGAGACCGGATGGAGGTTCCGATTTCCGGTCACGGAGCCGAGGCGAGGTGCGATCACAGCTGGAGGCGATTTGTGATGTGGAGGGCGCAACTTGGACGGCACTCAGTTCAGTGGCGTCTACCGCAGCAGAGCGGTCTTCCGTCATTTAGAATGAGGCCTCACATTGAGACGTGGCACGCTCATAGCTGTTGCGGTGGCAATGCCTTTTGTCTTGTGGCACAGGTGACTTGGAGCAAGAAGCAGGTCTCCTCTATTGCGGTTTCTCAAGATCCTAGGGCAAGCATCATACTCTCTGGCTTGTCGTGGAAAGCGCGGGGCTGCATTTGCATCCAGGGGTTTTACCTTTTGCTTTATGGTGGGGGACGGTAGACTCACGCAATGGTTGACGTTCCAGCACGATGCCCGCAACGGGGCACATTAAACAAAAGCCAATGCTAGATTCCTTTTGATAGAACAGTTCAAAGGTGGGGAGAGGCAGCCGAATCTTCCGTATGCAGGGACGGGGCAGTTTGTCTAAACATGGCTGTGGGTCAAAAAATAGGGTAACCCCAAAATGGGTCGCCCTGGTAAATAGAAGCACGGACCAACATCTGCGGTTTTTTGGTGATTTGATGTTGACCCACACCCACATCTGAGCCCGACATTTCCAGGGGGCTGCTGGGGGCTTCCATTCTTCGCCGCACGAGGTACGGGAGCTCATGGAGCGATTCCCCGAATGCATCCTGCTGGGTGGCATCTCCGCGCGCCGAAGTCCAAGGGGCGAGCAGCATGGGTGCGAGGTGACGGTCTTGGGTGGTCTTAAAGGGAAGCCGAAGGGAAAGCCAAAGCCATTTTGGGGGTTCCTCCGGAAGAAAGGCACACCCACGTGGTGGCTGAAGAAATCGCTGATGTGGAGGGAATTCAGGCTTCCCAGGACCAAGCCGCAACTAGGGTCTTTAAACCCTTCATTGGTTTGGAAACCAACACTCAGAGCCACCAAACCACCACACCACCACACCACCAAACCACCACACCACCAAACCAGCAATCCACCCATCCGCATCACCCATTTCCAGGAAAGCCGATGCCGATCGGACTCGGACTTTTTTTTTCAGGATCTCCCCAGCAGTTACACAACGAGCTGAGGCCGGGAGCTCGTGGGCGCCTTGCTGGGCGACACCGCTGTGGCCACCGCAGCCGCCGCGGCCGCGGGCCCGGGTCAGGGGGTCCGTCGGGTGGGGTCGGCCGACTCGTGCGCCCATGGCCGACTTCGTGTGGCGACGGGGCCAAAAACCGCCAACTCGGGTTCCTGTTTCGGGCCCTGGGATTTGTTGCCGCTGGTGCTTTACATGGGATGACCATTGGAACCACGAAAAGGATGATCTTTCCCATGGGACAAGTCTTTTTTATGGCTCCAAATGGAATCTTGATCAACCCCCATATGGGTGTGTCTTTTTGTTGGGTCCAGGTTCAACGACGCACCGGTTGACACCTTTTGGTTTCCTTTGAAAACCACCAAAAAAGGGGTGCCAACTCCAAAAAAGAGACACCCCCCACCTCGTTGTCTCCACCCCCCCCCATTTTTTGTTCTTGTCTGCTCGGTATTTTTCTTGTTGTTTTGCCGCCAAAAACGGGGGTCTGGTGGCTCCGAGGTCCTGGTCCAACCGGGCATGCGCCAGCCCATGGCCCTAGAGCTGCGGAGCGGGCGCCCAGTGAGTCACCGGCGGCGGAAGTTTGTGCCAAATGGATTTTGTTTTTCTTTCTTTTTTCTCTTCTGTTTTTTTGGTGAAAACAAAACAAGTGGAACAACTCTCTTTTTTTTTTGCGGGGAAAAAAAGAAAGAAGTGGAACAACTATTTTTTGTGGCAAACCACAAGGAAACCAAAAGGAAACCCAAATGGAGGAAACCACAAGGAAACCAAAAGGACACTTTTGCTTTGGAGCCTTTCGGAGACACCCGAATTTGCGCTCCTGCATGTGTGAGGGCTCTTGGAAGTTTGGCAGGATGCGGCCGCATGGCCTGTCTTTTTGCGGTTGCAAACAGCTCCAACCGCCTGCTGGTCCTCTCAGGTGCAGCAACGCAGAGCTGGGCTCCCCACAGGCCAGGCGGACGAATTTCTGTTCATCTTGGGCATATGGCTGTGGGTCAAAACCCTGTACCCCTGGTGAACATCAAAATAGGTGGCAAATGGATGTTCATCCAGCCCAAAATGGGCCATATCTGAAGTTCTAAGGATTCCCAACCTGCAGCCTCAGGACACCTCCACGTTTTCACAGGGGGATCTTCTCCCATGTTAGCCGTAGGGTCTGTTGCTTCATTCGCCCAAACGTTCCATCGACAGCTGCCCTTTGTTGCGCATCCTCGCAGCCCGTGCTGTAGATATTTGGTACAATCTACCTGCATCGTGCATAACTTTTCGGTGTTTGGCGGTTTCCTGAACTCATGTTGTTTCAATTTACCCTGACCTTGCACGTAAAATCATCCTTTTGAGTCATCTCAACCAATTTGAAAGCCTTCTAAGCGGAGAGGAAAAGACGAGCGTAGCACATCTCGGCTTGGCCCATTTGGGTGTTTGCGTCGCGCTTACTCAGGATTAGGAAGTTATCCCATTCCTGGTCTTGTGCTAGCGCAGGGGAAAATTTAACAGGTGAGTTTGCTGGTATGCCTTGACTTTGCTGGAAAGCGAAATTGCATTTACCCGCAGTTTCGTTACGGTCTATGTTGTTCAATTTGGCCATAGTGCCCTGAATGCATCGAGCAGTTCTACAAGAGCCCCGCCCATCCCAAAAGACCCGCCAGCCATTTGTTTGCCGCCAGGCGCCTGAAGCAGAGTACTGGCTGCAGGGTGTGCGGAATGCTACGCAGCAGGCCAGAGAGGGTTGATCGGCAGTGTTAGTCGTCTTCCATTTGGTTGCAATCTTTGTTTTTAATCATGCCGGACCACTTTCTTCACCGTTCTTGGCAGGGTGCTGCAAAAAAAAAGAGGTTTCTTGCTAGCATACCAAGGGTTACCATACTTTTGCTGATCTTCACAGGTCTTCCAACGGTTTGAAAGGCCCGTTGGATGGACACACGCCACACCGCTCGATAGAGGCCCTAGGGCACCGCCTGAAGCTGGACGCCCTGCGCCTGCGGCTCTCTGCAGCAGGCGGGGCGTGGAAAATGCGGCGAGCCGCCGAACGGAAGAGGCTTTGACCAAAGGATGGCTTGATCAGCATTCAGACGAGTTTCTGGGTAAGAAGCGCTCTAAGAGTCGAGGGTTCATAGCAAATCGTCAAGATGTTGATTTTGAGAAAGGAGTTACCCTCCCCCAGGCCAACATGGAAGCTCCCAGGACCCCTTGTTCCATATGCAGAGGCCAATTGGGGGAGCTTCCGGCTGTTCGTCACCAACATCTTTTCGGTGCTTTGCTTTACTCATCATGTTGGCAGATAACATCCAGCTGCGAGCTGCGGCAGAGGAATCAGGAAGAACCTATGCTGAAACTTTGGGAATCCTATGATCTGCAGTGATAGTGATACCAATGGGATCTGTGCTCAACCTCAGGCAGTTTGCAATTTATGTAGTAGGTCTATTCATTGCCTAGTCTACATCTCATACTTGCTGGCTGATGTTGGGATGTCTATTTTAACAAGAAGCCCAGCAGCTTTGCAACACATTGTAGCAAACATCTTGTGGTATAACGACGCCCTTGCCCAAGACTCATGTAGGGCGTCACGTCCCAGGCTGTGCAAACCTAGATGTTGTGGACTTGCCAGAGAAGTGCAGCGTGCTCGCAGACGTGCCCCTGAAGATTGAGGCAGGCGGGTAAGCCAAGGGGCGTTTGGATGCATTTGGAATAATGCAGTGGTGTAATGGTGTACAAGCACCACGCGTAGGTCATTTTCAACACCCTGGCGCATACACACATACACACACACACCTACAACACCAACACCTACACATACACATACACCTACACCTGCACGTACACACCTACACCTACACCTACACCTACACCTACACCTACACGCACACATACACCTACACCTACACATACACACCTACGCCTACACACCTACACCTGCACCTGCACATACACCAACACCTACACCTACACATACACCTACACACACATACATATGCATAGACACAGACACAGACACACGCAGACATGCACACACACACACACAGCCACACACACACAGACACCCACACACCCACAAACACCCACACAGACACCCACACACCCACAAACACCCACACAGACACAGACACGCACATCCGCACGGTGGTCGCAAGGTAATGCCTTGTTGCCGACGGTGTCACACCGCTCATATCTTTTCTTGAGGGACACTACGCAGGTGGCATTATTGTTGCATCGCCCACGTCAGACATGACCGGTCGATGGTTGCTATGCCTGTTGATAGTACAGCTGGACCTTCTGCTTCGCACCATTCGCTGTGGAAAGTTCCTGGAGTGGATTGCACGATTCGTTTCAGCCGTCGCTCTTTGCAGGAACCGGCCTCTTTTTCTGGATGTTTGCCTTTCCAGGATTCCGGCAGAATGGACGTGACCCCAAGTTCAGGACCCGTTCAACGGGTTCTAATCAATGGGTCCGCTTGCAAAGGACAGTGCGTGCGAAGCACATCTGAAAGGAACGCATTTGTACCCATTGAACGTGTCACGTCAGGAGATGCGAATGCGGCACCTGGGCTCCAGCTCGAACCTTTTGGTATGCCTGGAGAGAGGACCTCCGCTGGAGCTGTGCAGGAGGCTCCCTTCTCGAGCGTCAGACTTTCGGCCATCGCCTTTTCGCCTCGAGGTGCCTTTTGGGTGCCCTTTTTGTGAGGCCTGACGTTAAGTGGCGTGGATTCCGTGCTCCCACGAACTGACGCAAGCAGACTGCAAACACGCATGCACACACACACATATTATACACATGGCATATACACGGATAATGTATTCCTGGTCCCCTCTCATGCGAAGTACTTACAAATCCAAGGAACAATGTAAGCACACCACTGTGTTGTTTCATAGTTCGGATGGTTTGAAGGAACGACACAGTTTGTTTGATTTGTGTTTTCCTTTGTGGGCCTGATTATTAGTACTTGGATGCACAATTGCTAAACATGCACAAAAGACAGCCAAAACAACAGAACCAGCCAAGCACAACTCAGAGCAGAAGCTGTGATTCTGCAAAAAGCCTTTTTCTTTGCTTTGTTTTTTGTTTTTTGGATTTCCATCATTTTTTTGTTTTTAGCTCTATTCCTTCAAGCAACCAAACAAGCTCGAGCTTTGTTGGTTTTGCGTGAATACCAGAAGGCAAACATATAAAGAAGCTTGATTTGTTCGGCTGTTTGAATGGATACTGTAGAGCTAAAACAAACTGAGGGAAGCCCAACAACAAACACCTCGAGACAACACAAAAACAACAAACGTTTGGAAAAGAAACAGCTCCTTAGAGTTTTTTTGTCCGAGTTTTTCGTTTGTTTTCGCCTGGTTTTCTTGGTTTTTAGCTTATCCTTGGTTTGGGCAGGTTTGGGCAGGTTTGGTACTGCCACGATGAAACCATTTTGGAGCCACAGTTACGGGTGTGACCTTCCTGCGCTAGATTTTATTGCGTGCCGATATCATTAACCAATCATATATGAACTTGGTGTGTTTTCCGACGCGCTACTGTTTTTCTCCTGGGTTTTCTGACGCGCTACTTTTCTTTCTCAAACTCACAGCTGTGTGGCCTTTGCCATCAGGGTGCTCCATTCAACCCTTTGATTAGAACGCAAGTCAAACTTAAATACATGTGCTGAGGGCAGAATTGAATTTGATGTTCGATGTTGAATTAGAACTTAACACCTGGCTTTCAAGTCTTCACTCAAGCTGCTATGCAGCTTCTTTAAAGGTTCCTTATAAAGCTCCTTAGAACTCTCCTTGTAAGAGTCATGGTAAAGCTCCCCAGGCTCCTCTCCAGCTCCTCATAAGCTCCTTGCAAAGCTGCTCGTAAGCTTCCTCATGCCTTATGCCGCTCTTTCCAATTTTCACTTGCAAAGCTGCTTACGAGACTTCTTCCAACAGCTCCTCACAAAGCTCTTGAAAGCACCCTAAGCTCCGTAAGAGACTCAGAAGGCTCCTCAAAAGGCTCCTTGTACAAGTAAAGCATCTTGAAAAGCTGCTTATAAGGCTCCTTATGAAGTTTATTCAGAATGTAAAACTAGTTTAATAAGCTCAGAATTCAAGTAAGAGTTGTACTTTGATTGAGAATTTAAAGAACAATCCTTTCCACATATGATGTGAAATTAACTAACTCGTAGAACGTGGAACAAGTTCTATTCGACTTCTATCTGCAATTTGAGTTTTAACTAAAGCATCGATTCCATGAATAGAACCTAACAAGGGACGAATTCAACTATAGCTACTATGTAAGTTAGAATATCAATGCGACCCGTTGAACTTGGAATTGTGATAGAATTGAAGAAGGAGAGCGCTTCTTTTGAATATCTGTTTTGATTCCGACTTTAAGCAGTATTTCCTTGCCAAATGGGACTTTAATTGCAATGAACCTGAAATTTTAATAGTCGTCATGGAGAATTCAAGCAGGAACTCCATTCCAAACACAGTTTTAATCAAAGTTGACTGCAGCTTAAATCGACTTTGAAAAGTCCCCGCATAGGCTTTAGCTTTTTGGCTACACACTATGCTACAGAGGTAGATCATGGGGGGCGGGGGGCGGGGTTGAGCATTAATATATATATATACACATGCATATGTATATGAGTTAGCATCAAAATTACCGTCATGTACTTTATATGGGGGTGTTTCATGCACGTATTGTGTTTGCGTTGTTGCTCGAAAAACGATACGGGACGTCCAAAAAAACGATACCCCTTCAGCAAGTTGGCATTGGTTGCAAACAAAAATGTCTTGTTAGTTTGTGTGTTCCCCTAGAGCATGTGTTTATTTGCTTGGTCGAGACTTGCAACTAGGCCCCTCCTCTGCAAGGGTTGCAGGGCAGGGGGATCAAATGGGAACTTCACATTTGGAGCACCAGCTGGCTTGTGACAAGACACGTGTGGCAAAACCAAGCTGTGCTTGAACGGGGCGAACGTTTCTAGCATGTGTCCACCACATTGCAGGGGTAACTGCCGGCCAGCAAAAAGCATTACGAGTTGTAGTTGGGCAAAAGTCTTTCTTGCAGCGTTTGCATTTTTGAAGGGGATGTAAAAGTAGTTCTCCGTTCAGTCAAGGAAGTTTAGAAGGGTTGCAACTGTAGTTCTCCGTTTGGTCAGCGAAGTTCAGAAGGAACTTGCGCAATACTGGAACTAAATGAGCGAGCTCTTTCGAAGAATGCGTGCATCTGCACTCTGCGCATGAAAAAGCTACGAAAAAGGCTAGAAAGCGCGAGAGCTGGAGGGTGGAGCGTCCATAGGCGGAAACCAAGACGGCAGCTATGCATTCTGAGGATGTCCCGCTGGCTTGCCCTCTTGCTGGCCACGCAAGGTGCTTGGGAGGTTACGTTTCTTCGGCCGCAAGCAAACTGCAGCGCTTCTCTGAGGCTCCTTAGAGCGGAAGTAAGACAGTTGTCAAACAGCGCCGCTTCGAGAAAAAACCGACCACCAAAACGATACCCCAAAACGATACCCCGACGATACCCCCGCAATGGGGCAGGATGCTAAATGTCGGGGGTGGCCCACTTGACACCAAAGCGCTACCCCTGCAGTTACGAGGAGACACACATTCGGGGGTGGCTTGTGAAAGAACTGCAATGCTGGAGAGCAAGGATTCTAATGCCAGGAATTGCCAGGCAGCCTCGCAGCCGTGCAGCCACAAACCGCCGGCGCTGGGCTGACACAGGAAGAATCACGATGGGTTGAGGAGTGCGTGTTGAGGAGAAGTGGAAAGCTTTGACCCAGGAGGGGCAGCATGCTCGCATAGAGAGAGCTGCCTCGGCCCCAAAGGCTGAGCCGAACAGCGCGGAAAAGCAATTGTCAAGGTGATCGCGAAGAGTGCCCGCGAGAAGGTGAAGAAGACCACCGCGGTGAGGAAGCCAGCCTCGCGGCTCCAGCGCCGGCGATGCCGCGGGGGCGTGACAAGCATCTTTGGACGCAGCCTCGTCCTTTCTCCCCAAGCGGCTGCACGTGTGCCCTGGGTGTGAAGCGAACAACCGCAGCTCCAGCAGCCAAGCGGGTGAGGAACTACATTGACGCAACACTGCGTGAGTTTGCTGGCACGCCGACTTGAGGAGGCAACGGGATGAGAGAAAGCGTGGCGGACCCAGCAACGGGGGAGAGCTGATTGAGAAGAGGCGCAAAGCTAGGCAAAAGCAGCGGCGCAACAGCCGTTGGAGGAGGACTCTGTGTCAAGCGCAAGTTCCTCCTCCTCAAGTCTGAGGGGGACTAAAAGGAATCTGCGGCCCGTGGTGTGAGTTGCTTTGCTTGCAGGGATTGCGCTTTGGCCGCCGTGTGGCTTTATACCGGGGAACGCCCGCTTGTGGGAGCTTCCATTCCGTTGCTGTTTCGTTGGCGCTGTCCCCGCAAAGAATCGTTTGGTAGCAAGCACGGGGGCAGGGATGTGTCCCGTATCCACGGCCTGCAAAACGATACGGGACGTCCTTTTCAAGCAAAACCTGTAAAACGATACGGGACGTCCTAACACCAAATGAATACACCCCAGACAAGTAATTTTGACGCTGTCTCATATACGGTCCAGTGTCTATGGTCCCCGTGTCCCCCCCCCTCGAAGGGGGAAGGAATCAGAGGTTGTGGTACAAGCCGTGTCCCTGCACCCTCCCCCTCGCCCCCTTGTGGAATCGTGGTAGGTGATGTCTGTTGCAAGCATTGGGTACATTTCCGGAAAACCCAACGGGTTGTTGACATTTACGAATCCATACGATTATTATATATGCATCATTTTATGCGCATCACCTGTTCCCGAGCTGCACCTGGCCAGGTTCGACCCGCAGCTGCGACGCACGGTCCTTGTGGGGGCCGCCTCTTCCAACGTGAGCTTGGGAGGTGGGGATCTCTGGATCTCTGGATCTCGGTCTGGACATCCCCAAAGCGACGTGTCTGGTAGCCTAGGAGCCTTGCTGCTGTTTTCTTGGGCCTTGCGGCCGAAGAGAAAACAGAGTGGACCTCACCGCACAGCAGTTGGGAAGGGGCAGACATTTGACGGAGGAAACGCATCAGTCTTTGACTAATATGAACAAGCGGGTTGTGTCGTCCGTGGAACAATGCTAATCGTCGCTTCCGACCCTTCTTTTGGCAGACCTCTCAAAACAATTTGGCAGTTGGTAGAAAGCAAAAGCTTCGGCAGCATATGCAAACCTGCTTCAGTTGCACCAGGGGCCAACCTTTGGAATCCGAAGTCCGCAGGCGACGATTCAGTGCCTGCCTCCATTCTGTGCGGCACAGATGCTGCCCTGTGCCTGGAGGTGCGGAAGGGGTGCCCATAGCACATGGACGCGGCAGTTTACCTGGCAGAGGTTTACCTGGCTGAGTTGGGTGTCTGTCTTTTTGGGGGACTTCTCGAAATTGTGGCCTCTTGGGTTTTGCGGTAAGTCCACCAGAAACTGGGGGATGGGTGGGGGTACCCTCACAAAAAAAGCACCGCACCCCCGGCTGCGGTCAGGAGCGCTTCGCGGAGCTCTGCAAAGAGCGGGCCAGCCAGTGGCTGACGAGCCGCTGGCCTCAGCGATGGGTGTGGCTCAGAATTAGACAGGGGCACACCGCAGGTTCTGGTCCATTTTGGTCCAGGTTTCCACTTACCAGGGCAACCCATTTTGGAATTCCGGTTTATTGAGCCACAGCCACGTCTTGACTCATGGGTTGGTTTCTCTGGCCATCGGTTCAGGTCAAGTTAGGTTTCCATTCCATGCGTGTCGACTTTCGTTTCTGTGCAGATAGCTCCCGCAAGGAACGTTTCTTTGTATGGGGCATGCCTCAGCCTTTGAACAGATTTTAGCAGTTGTGTTGGGGGCAATCTCATGTTACTGGCTTGCTGTTTCGCTCCATCATTGCGATGGAGCGCTGATTCATTTAGCCCTGGCTTCAGTTGCCAGCACACGCAAGAGGATTCTTGTGGACTTCAGGTCCATACTTTCGACAGCCTGCCATGCTAAATTTCGTGGGTATGGTCAGTTCGTCGGGAGTTCGTCGGGGATTGGGGCTAACTCCTAAACCTAGGTCCGAAGCATGTTAGTTTACATATTCCCAAAGCACATTTGATGATTTCAACCCAAATTCAGCCGCCGCATGTTTTCACCCAATCGGCAGTGGTCGCCACTGTCGTGTACCCGCACCATACAGATCCTACAGAGCCTGCTTTTTTGCAGGTGGCAACTCTGCACACGCTGAGCGCTTGAACATGAACTCATTGATTTTCTTGTTCTGGCTCAGCTCGGCAACGAGGTTGGCACACATGGCAACCAAATCAGATTTTTTCATACATTTCGTCTTGGCCTTCAAGCTCTCGTCACCCGAAAGCTCAAGGATTTTGGCCTTCAGGTTCGGGACGGTCATCTTCGCCAGGGATTCCACCGACAAAGCTTTCAACGCCTGGACAAAAACGCTTGGCTTTGCATCGTGGTTTACCGAATCACTCATGACCAACAAAACATTCTTTTACCACATATGGCCTCGTCAGTAGGCCCTTCACGTTGGTGAAGCTTTGGCCTCTTTCTTTGGGCATCATCAGGATCATCTGCCTCCGCCCGAGTCAAGTATTTTCCCAACACAGTCACTGGGCATTGCATAAGTTGCATCAACCAAAAAAGTATGTCCTAAAATGCATGTCCTGAATCAAGCACACAAACATAGGATTATAGGCCCCTCTGCTTGCTTCACCCGAACCCAAAAAAAGATGAACGTAACACAACCTCAAAATGTCACATGGAGTGAGTCTGGAAACCCAGTGGTTGTGGTTGTAGTTTGTAGTAGTAGTATGCAACATGTGTGATGTGTAGTAGGGGAAAAGGGGAATCAATTCAAACCGAATGTTCACGCTGCCGGCGCCTGCTGAGTTGCACGTTTCTCCTCAGCTGCTTTCCGCAGCACCACATCTCCTTTCTTCTCCTCAGCTGATGTCTGCAGCAACGCCTCTCCTTTCTTCTTCTCCTCAGCTGCATCCTCAGCTGCGTTCTGCAGCGCCGCCTCTCCTTTCTCCTTCTCCTCAGCTGCATCCTCAGCTGCTTTCTGCAGCGCCGCCTTTTGTTTATGCTTCTCCTCAGCTGCGTTCTGCAGCAACGCCTCTCCTTTCGCCTTCTCCTCAGCTGAATCCTCAGCTCCTTTCTGCAGCGCCGCCTTTTGTTTCTGCTTCTCCTCAGCTGATGCTTTCTGCAGCAACGCCTCTCCTTTCTCCTTCTCCTCAGCTGCATCCTCAGCTGCTTTCTGTTTCTGCTTCTCCTCAGCTGCTGCTTTCTGCAGCAACACATCCTCCTCTTTCTGATTCTCTTCAGCTGCTTTCTGCAGCGCCGAATCTTCTTTCTGCTTCTCCTCAGCTGCTCTCTGCAGCGCATCCTCCCTTTTATGCTTCTCCGCCTCTTCTTTCTGCTTCTCCTCAGTTGCTATCAGCAGCGCCGAATCATCCTCTTTCTGCTTCTCCTCAGCTGATTTCTGCAGCGCCGCATCCTCCTCTTTCTGATTCTCCTTCGCCTCAGCTGCTCTCTGCAGCGCCGCCTCTGCTGTCTGCTTCTCTTCAGCCAGCCTCAGCTTCTCCTCAGCATCTGTTTTTTGTAGCGCCTCCTGTTTCTGCTTATCCTCAGCTGCTTTTTGCAGCGCCACAGCCACATCCTCCTGGTTCTGCTTCTTCTGCTCCTCAGCTGCTTTCTGCAGCGCCGCCGCATCCTCCTGTTTCTGATTCTCCTCCGCTGCTTTCTGCAGCGCCGCATCCTCCTGTGTCTGCTTCTCCTGCTCCTCAGCTGCTTTATGCAGCACCGCATCCTCCTGCTTCTCCTGATCCTCAGCTGCTTTCTGCAGCGCCGCACTCTCCTGATTCTGCTTCTCCTGCTCCTCAGCTGCTTTCTGCAGTGCCACATCCTCCTGTTTCTGCTTCTCCTCAGCTGCTTTTTGCAGCGCCGCCACATCCTCCTCTTTCTGCTTCTCCTGATCCTCAGCTGCTTTCTGCAGTGCCGCATCCTCATGTTTCTGCTTCTCCTCCTCAGCTGCTTTTTGCAGCGCCGCCACATCCTCCTCTTTCTGCTTCTCCTGCTCCTCAGCTGCTTTCTGCAGCGCCGCCGCATCCTCCTCTTTCTGCTCCTCCTCAGCTGCTCTCTGTCGCGCCAAATCCTCCTCGGTCTGCTTCTCCGGAGCCTGCTTCGCAAACGCCGGATCATCCACCTCATGCTTGATCTTCATCGTCGCCTCCTCACCAGCGGGCTGCGTGTCCTGCAACGTTGCTGCGGCTGATGCTTTGCCAGAGCCAGAAGAGCGGTTGGCATTGGCCATCACCTGTTGCAGCCCGTATGTGATTGCCTGCATCGGCACGGACTTCGGTAGCTGCTTCACGAGGATGTTGAAGTCGTCCATCCGAGCAGCGCTGACAAAATTGAGAGGCACCTGACAAGGAACAAGATGAATAACCCTAGCCCCTCAGAGCCCACAATGGACGCCTGACGCCGTTGCTTGTGGCTGAGAATAGGATTAGCCCTGGCCCTGAACCAAAGGAAATATATACAAGACTGATTGACCTAGCCATCTAGCCATCGCAAGGCGTATTCGATGCACCAGGAATGGCATACCGATTCGATGTGCCACAAGTTGGCTTACCAGGGCCTACCAGGGATCATTACTTATGCATGTGTCCTGTATCAGTGCGTTCCGAAGCAACAACCCTGATACGGGCCTTCACGGTGATGGAGTCTTGATTGATGGCGCGCTCAAAAAAGTAGAAGGCGAAGGGCAAGCACACCACGTCCCCTGGAAGTATCTGAGCAACAGCAAAACTCGGCACCGAAGCCGGCGATGCTGCCAGCGAGGTTGGCGTGGTGTCCTGTTTGGGCCATCCCGAGAGGTAGTTGCGATTGCACTTGACACCCCCGTTCATCACATTAACAACCATTTCTGGGTCATCATGGTGGTCTTCAAAGGGCGCTGTGCGGCACAGGGAATGAAACTAAAGGGAAATGAACTAATGAAAGAAATCCATTGAACCAGTTGAGCCCTGCCCGCCCAAACCGATTCCTTGAGGAAGTCCAGAAGAGCTGGGATGTTCTCATCTTCGATGAACTCAGCCACCTGCCGGCCGAAATCGTACGCAAATGCAATGCATCATCATGGATTCATGGATCGCATGATGGTGTACTTAACACAGTATGGATTGTGCCACTGAGTCAAATGCAGTTTCATCATGTCTTGGCACCCAGGGCCCAAACGGGCCTCCGAAGGTCGGGCAACCGCAAGTAGCCGCCCACCAGTGTGCTGAACCCTCAACGAGCCCAGCAGGTTGGACTCCACCCCGCAATACGAGGTGCTGTGCGACAATGCTGAAAAGGTAGGCCTGAACATCTCATTCAGCACCGGGTCCGCATGGCCAAAGTTCCTTCAGGTGATCAATGGCCAACAAAAAGCATCACAGGGGTTGGTTACTGGGTCAAACCAATGTTGCCACAGGGTGTGGCAGACCGTGGCCAATGTTAAATCATGGTACGGGCATCCGGTGGTTGAAGGTTGCCTTGAAATGGTTGCTTCATTCAAACAAGCATCCCCGTGTCAAAGAACTTCTTCATGGTGTCGACCTCCAGTGTGAGCCACTCATCTTCGAAGTCGTCAGGCGGTGTGATTGTCGACTGCACCGCCTGCAGCAATACACAGTTGTGCAGTGTGGAGTGTGGAGTGAGTCACTTGCTACACAAGTTGCTTAACACACATTGGTGGAATCGGTGATGGGCTGAATGCATCTGGCATCTGCATCTGGCATCTGCATCAGCATCTGGCAGTATCACATCAGACATCTGATGGCCATTGGCCAAATTGGTCATCATGTAGTACATCAACAATGGCTTAACCGATTGCCTGCCTGCACCAACGTGGAGATCGCGTCATCATCCGAGGGGCACGGAAGCGAAGTCCTTTGCACAGGCTGGCCCTTGTCGCGGGACAACTCGCGGTGCTCCTCGAACTTAGCGGCGAAGCCCTGCACAAGGCTGTTGAGTCCAGATTCCGCCGCCTTCCAGTCTGATGCCTTAGATTGGGCCCAGGCCCAGACCACCCTCCCCTCTCAAAACAAAATAGAAACAACCCAACTATGACATGACATCATGTTAAAACACATTATGTGTAATGTGCACCAATGGGTTCGGACTTCGCCTTGTGTTGGTATCGAACCATCTCATCACATTGATGAACAGCTGACAGCTGAGCTCAAAATACTGGAGCGGCCCGGCCCACCAACTACCAACTCTCAAAAAGCAGCATCAATCATGTGAAGATGCCACAGACTTCAGGAAGCTCTTCCCCTTCTTCGGGCGGAGGATGAACGGGTCGCCGTTGGCGATGCAGCGGTGCACGCCCGCGTCCCCATCATCCAGATGCAAAACCGCGATGCGGCGGTGCATCGGGAACTTCGCCATGGTCTTCATCACCGGCGCGTCATCCTCCGTGATGTCGACCTGTTTCATCCTCCGCTGCCTGGTGACCTTCTCCACGGCAGCAGCGTCTGGCTCCCCCGCCTCCGCCTCCTCCCGCTCCCTCTTCCTCGCAGCACGCTCCAGTGCCTTAGCGGAGTTTGATGGGCCCTGAAAAAATGTGAAGTAATTTAATGAACCAATCGGAATTATCACTATGGGCAATTTGGCAATATTGAGGATTTATGATGTGTTAGTATTAATGACCATGTGTTTATGAGCAAGGAGTCTAGTTTGGAAAATATCTGCCTTACGTCAATGTATGGCGACCACTGACCACGAGCCAAGATGCCGTCTTCTCCTTCTTCTCCTGCGCGAGCCTCCGCTGGTTCTCCTTTTTGATGGCCAGCTCGCGTGCCTCAGCAACACAAGATGGCCATGCGCACTCACAGGAACCCACAATGCAACTAGCATAGCTTGACATGGTGGTGTTAATGACTCCGGCTGGCTGCCGACTCCCACCTCATACTGACCTTGACAACTTCATTGACAACCCCAAGAAATAATTGAAACCAACCAAACCAAACCGCTGTTAAAACACCAAGGTCAACTGCACTTCAGCCATGATGCTTTCTCCAGCTCCTTCTTCTCGCTCTCATAGTCCTTCTTCACCGAAGTCAAAGAGGCCACAACCTTCTTGAGGTTCTGCATGTGGCCCTTGTGATCATCCAAGTACTTCTTGGCATCTTCCTCCTCAGAGAAAGCGGATCACCAACTACCAAGGCCAAAAGCATCCCAATTAAGCACAGACCACTGGAAGCCTTGGACAGCCCACAAACCCTGATGCTGTCAAGGAACAGTGAGAACCTTGCTCTTCCACTCCTCACGTTCCTTCTTCACAGCGGGGAGGTCGACAAGGCTGTGCTGGACCTTCAGCTCTGCGAGCTGGCCCAGGAATGGATCAGCATCCACCAGCTGAGTCAACACCTCCATCCGGCTATCATCCGAAGGGAACTCAGCCACGTCCTTGGCCGAGGGGCAAAAGAGCAGCCGCGCCAACACAATCCGCAGCTTGAGCACAAGCTTTGGGCTGCTCGCCAGGATTTCGGGGTTCAGCGCAAGGTTGCTGACCTCAGGTCTTGGCCGTCAAGCTCGCCGTCCTTCTCCAGAAGAGCCATCGACTCTGCGATTGCAGCCTGCACCGCCCCAACCAATGCCAGCGTGTCTGAGAACAAGGGCTGGGTTGTGATCTTGTTCTTCTCGATCTGGACCTTGCAGCAACCATAATACGTCAATAGATCCTACATATATGGCAATCATGGGGCTGATCAATGTCATTGTGATGTGACCCTGACCCTGACCCAACATTGTTCAGTACCGCAGTGATCATTGACCAGGAATACGAATCGGACTCCGATCCGACGATCCGATGTAAGGTAAAACACGTCCATTGGAAAATTGGATGCCTGACATACATATGGGAACTATTTCAACATGCCACCTGTTTGGCGTGCAATGGAATAATAGATTCTTCTTACAATCATGGACAAGATCAAGCCTTCACACTCATCACACTATCTTATCACACCATCCTTGTCCCACCCTGACGAAACCAACGAAGGACGAGCCGAGCCACCTGAAGGTTCTTCACTTTAGGTGGTCTCTTCGGGTTCTTGGGAGCGCCGGGGCAATCCGAAGGCCCACTGAGAGCAACTTGCCCAGATTTGGCGCCGCCACCACCGCCAGCGCCATCACCTTGGGCAGGCTTAGATGTAGGATTGAACGGGTCCTCCAGCATCAAGTCATCCACCGATGCTTTCTGGTAGGCGTCCTCGAGACACTGAAGGAAAGCTGTGACAGTCCTGTTATCACAATGTCAAAACATAACCAGTTCTCGAACTGCTCAGTGGCAGTGAACAAGGTAAGGTCAAATCATGTTTTCAGAAGAAGAATAAACATGTGAGTCTGCAACACGATCCGGCCACAACCAGGATCCTTGAAGTCGTCCAACTGGCAAGCCGTCGGCCGGTCCCTCCGATGCCCGCACTGCAGCACCTGCTTGGAATCCGTGTAGTTCCCGCTGTCCACGTAGTCTTCAACGGTCACGGCCAGGCGGGTGATCTGAGAGAAGACCCACCAAGCGGATACAACTAAAATAAATTGTCTAGTAGTGGTTCAGGTTCTATCGACTATGACTACGATTCAATATGATTCAGAGAAACAAACAACAAGCTGGATACCTCATTCAAAAAGTATTCACAAGATTCAGAAACTCAGACCAGTGACGAGTTCTCCAGTGGGAAGCCCATTCTCATCTGGAGCCCTCACTGTGTCTTTCTTCACAGTTCCGCTGGCCCTTTCTTTTGCCCAGCGGTTCGCCGCCTTGGCCGGTCCGGCAGTTTGCTTAATGCAACAACATGATGACATGATGTGCAGTGATACTGAACACACGGACATATCTGAATCTGAATCTATGTTGGGGAATGGGATTCAAGCTCAAGACTGCCAATGGCACAGTGGAAGTATGGCACTCCCTTCCCTGCAACAAAGAATCCCAAAACTTGGCCGAGGCACTTGCTGTTTCGTCAGCGTCAAGGGGTAAGGCAGCTCTTGATAATGCTTCACATAGTCAGCAAACACCTTCATGACCTGCGACACAGCTGTGGTTCTGACTCACCCAACTTTTGGGAATTTGAGCTGTCGCCAAACTCCCGACCAGCACACAAATGACAAATGGTTTGTAGCTCCCACCGCCACGGCTCAAAAATGCGGACTCCCACTCCCACTCCCTTTGTTGAAAAGCCACCAAGCTGTCCAGCCTGTCTGGAGCCAGTTGCTGACCGATGCCCCTTCTCCAGTTGAGTGTAGAAGCTGGCGAAGTCAAACTTTGGCCGCGCGCTTCCACGGCCCTTGCTCGCGCACCTTGGCCGCGAGCAAGGCTTGGCTGACAGTTCGTGTTCCAAAGGCATGCATGCCTGATAGGTGCTCGTGTACATGTGGTGGGCTGAAGCACTTCTGTGGGCCACTGGACTGGGTATCTCATGGAGCCTCATGGAGCCTCCTACCATGTTTGAATGTCCGGCGCCGACCCGCCCCAGTCAAAAGTTGCAACGCTTCCATGATTCGCGAGAAACATGGGAAGTTGAGAAACCCTGACTGTCCCGTGACCGTCCCTGACAAGGGGCTTTTCGCGGAACTCCAAGACCATGATGCTGAACGTTTTAGGATCAGTCCTTCTCGTGAGGGCGATCTTGTCAAGACGTCCGGCTTCGCGGGCCTGACCCAGAAGGGACCGGTATGCTTTGCGATCCTGACAGGGCCAGGGACTGGCATCTGGCATCAAACATCTGGCATGTTTCTAAAGTGTGGGCCAAGCCAACACAGCAAACAAACATAAGCAAGCAACCTGTCAGTTGTCAGTTGTCAGTGCAAACAGTAGGTACTCATGCCGCATGCCCAGCATACCCACTCAGCAATGAGAACAACAGTGGTTCAACTGTTGCATGATGGTGGGGTGGGGTGGGAGGGAATTGGGACTTTGCAAAGATCACATTCAATTGTGTTGCCAACCTTATGCTTTCATGATCTGACTCTGAATCATTTCCCCGAATTTCCCCCTCCTGTTCGCACACCTTCATCAAGTGATCCTTTTGGGCAGCAACCAGGTCAGCGTGGGACATCGGATCTCCGCAAATGGTGCAAATAACTTGACCAGCATTCGCGGCATTGCCACATGCGCTCGCATCTGTCACCAGGCCAGCTGTGTCGAAATGGTCCGCATCCATGAAGGAGGGCCGTGAGTGAAACGCCCCGCAAAGGCTCAGAGGGCCAAAGGGCCCCCGAAAGCCCCAAGCAACCTGAACCGATGGGCAGCTGCATAGTAATTAAGAACACAAGTCTGACAGTCAGTGAATCATGTCATAGTCGGTCACCATGACTCTGACACCTAACAAACACAC
Source organism: Effrenium voratum (assembly GCA_963377175.1). Lineage (NCBI taxonomy): Eukaryota > Dinophyceae > Suessiales > Symbiodiniaceae > Effrenium > Effrenium voratum. Next base: position 124,543 of record CAUJNA010000307.1, on the reverse strand, counting down.
TATGCCATCTGGTCACTGGTCCCCGGTCCAACATGTCCAACTCTCAACTTCGCGCAAGCCATGATTTAATTGGTCCAACCAACTCAAACTCAACTCGTCTGTCCAAGCCCTGTGTGTCTCAAAGCCCTGTGTACACAAGCCACCAGCTGCTTTGTTCGGCTTCAAAATCTCACTCAAGATTTCTTACGGACCTCTTGCAGCACACACATCATCAGTGTGCCAAGGGTAGCAACATGCATGCCGTTACCTGTCAAACTGCGGATTGTCCGCTCACTCAGCTCCGGCATGTGGCTAAACATCTCTCGGGTGTGTTGGTGAGTTCGTCCAGGTACCGGCACAGCCATCACCCCGAAGAGGTCCTGACAATTGTGTGAATGTGAATATGTGGATTCGGTGACGATGGGTTACAGGCCAGGGATCAGTTGTTGGGATACACAAATGGGCGGCCAGGTTATGGGTTGATGCACGAGCCAGCTCCTTCCCCATCAATGGCACTCCCTTACGGAGGAGCCACATCGAGCCACCACGCAGGAGCGTAGGGCACAGCCACCCAGCAATGCAGTGGCTCCCAGGTCGCTGTTCCAAATTCACTGCCTCACGTTGCATATATGTGTACAACCTCCGCCTCCCTCCCTGTAGCCGTGCCGTAACCGTGTAAGTGTAACCGGTGTATAACCAGCCAATTTTCTGAACAGTTGATTTAACCATGTGCCATGTCAGGTCATGTAAAATTTCTGGAACCAATAAGCAATGTGGACCCCATCTAAGGGTTGACACATTGGTCATTGGTCAAATCCAAAACCAACATTGGTGACTGGTAGGAAAGGGTTGATTGAAAGGGGTGCCCGGCTTACAGCTGTCATGTTCAAAAACATCTGGCGATTTCCCCACCCCGGCAAACAAACAAACCCGTAAAACTTAAAACCACAACATATCAACATAATTATAGTCCAACTTGCATAGCAAATGTAAATGTAGTTACAGGACATGAGGGGGCATATTTACAGCGAGTGTCATCATGGTCCATCAATGAACGATTCGCAGTTAGCTGATGGTTCAAAAAATGTTGAAACATCCACAAACTGTATGGAATAACAATTGGTAATACACAATACACAATGCCAATATGATTTAGGCCGAGCAACCACCTCCCGGCCCTCATCAAGCCATTTTGCCACCTTGGATATCGTTTTGTACTCCTCCACCCTGCGCTGCTTTGCAGCCGGCAGCAGGCTAAAGAAGGGGTCGGTCTCAAAGCCTTTCTTGTACTGCCGCACGAACTCCCGCTTGGCATGGGTCACCTCCGTTGCATTTTTTCAGCCACGCCGACGCCAAGTAGCCAAGCCCCAACAAGCCACAATCATGTCAACAGTTCTTCGTTACTGTTACGACTAACCATTAAGTGTCCCCATGTCAGAACTTTGCACGTTGCACATTGCACTATAGATAAATCCAGCCATGAAATGGTATAATGCTCCAACGAGTCACCTCATCGGGCGATGCCTGGTGAAGCGAGCCACAGTCCAACACCGGCTTCATCAGCAGATCTTTCAGCAGGTTGAGCCTGAGATAGGAGGCAGCAGGTCTGGCCCTACGCCAAACTACCAACATGTCATGAGCTTGTTCACTTGTTCAAAAAGATATATTTCCTCAATATTCAATACCAGCCTTGGACCTTGGACCTTAAAGTACCAAATCAACACTACCGGAACGCTATTCAAACAAGGAACTGGTCGGGAAGTGTGACACGATCCCGTCGAATACCAATAGTGTACCGCCGAGGGCGGTGAACTGGCCATCCTGCCACCGTCACCACAATCACCAGCTGATGACGAACTGATTACACACTTGCCCTGTCGTGATAGTCGGTAACCGATGCCGGACCGATGCACCGTGAAAGTAACTCGCGCAGTTTTCAGTGGGCTCAACAAACATTGAGGAAATCATCTTGTTGTAGTCAAACTTCATGTCCCCCTCCCCTTCAACCTGGCCCGACCGCCCAGCCTACTTGATGAGGAGAAATTGTCTCTCCATGCAGCGGCAACGACATGAAGTCGTAGATGGATCCCAAATGATCTCTCAATATACTTGCCCTGAACCGGGGCGTGCACTCATGGATCAGCAGATCCTGCGGCCGTGGTGCTGCTGACTGCACCCCAACCCACACGATTCAGAGTCGAGTCAGAAAAAGTATTGCACAATGTTGGTTTGGTTGACTGTCTCAGTGACATCAGTTCAGTTCAGTTCACCACCGTCACCACCAATCAATGTCCATGCATCCTTGAACTGAAGTGCACACATAATCACAAATGCACAACAACCTGGCAAATGCGAACAAACCGTGACCCATCCGAAGTGCTGTATCCAGTCCTCTTTTGACCGTTTCCTCTGAGAGATCCAAATTGCTAATGTTCTGCTTGTTGGTCCAACCAGTTGTCGGCCAGTGCCCATGCTGCTGAAGTCATAGCATTCGGTCCCGGCTACCTGGGTTGGCAATCAACACTGACACCAAGGCACCAAGGCTCAAAGTTGGGTCGCTCAGAGCCAGACTGGACATAGACATGAATCGTATAAAATGCAAGTTGAACATCGGCAAAGGCACATTGATCGACAAGGCGTCAGGCATCAGTGGCAAGCTTGTGTGTGGTAAAGGACATGTAGTCCCATGTATATGACCTCATCGCAGTTATCAAGACCGGTCAAGGCATCCCAACTAATGGTCGTGTGTGTTTGGCACTGTGGTAATCATTGACGCCACCAAAAGCTGGGTTCCCTGCAAAGGGCTTTGCCAAGAAATGCATTAGGTCGGTCGAGGGCAGCAATGTAGCGGCAAAGCAGATCATCCCCGATATCCCTCAACTTTGCTTTATCATTGGCAGCAACATGCTGTAGCTGGCCATTGGCCCATTTCTCTGCTGCCTCCAAATCTTGAAGGGCCCTCCGTGAAAGACGCCCATTGATGTCATCATGAATGTGCACTGGCGGATGTGAGTGGGCGCACATGAAACCGACGCACGTGGGCTCTTTGTCGGCAGCATGCAGACAACGTACTTCATGGTCATCACCAAATGGCACGCCTCAGGGCATTGGGCATGTGTCACAAATTGCAAATTAAAAGAGACCCTGACCCCGACCCCAAACTCCCCAAACCAACTAATACATCTGTAATACATCTCCCCCACAAAAAAATGTAAATGTCCCTTGATCCTGATGCCTGCATGGGCAAGACCATCCATGACCATACGAAGGGCAATCTCAGCAGATCCCATTCCACTGAACTCGCTTGTGAGGATCACCTTGGACAGCTTGACTGCGAGGGCTGCCGGGTCAGTCTTGGCCACCAATTTCTTTGCGAGCGCGTAGTGCCACCCAACAAGCCCTGTGACGGAGTCAGGGCCGGGAGGTGCGTGGAGCACATCGTCCTAGAAATTTCGAGGGGCTCCGATCCGCGGCCACAGAGATTATTACGTTATCTGATCTGTTCAGACCCAAATTGATAGCTGGATTTCTGAAGAACTGAACTAAGCATCAACCATCAACCATCAGCTAAAAAAACACACCACACACCAAATCAACATGTCGAAGAGAGGCCAACTACACAAGCCAGGGCACATGTGTGTCCAGCCCGCCAGCTGCAGCAGCCTGGGCATAGAGCTGTGGACAAGAATGCGGCCAATGTTGGTAGGTGGGTGGGTGATTCTAAGAACCGAATAGGCAGCTCAAGGACTCATGGCGTGCACACCTCACACACGTTCACAGTTGTAGTGTGATGACTGAGGACTGGTGAGCATAACCGAGTTGAGTTGAATTGGCCACTGGGTTTGATTGGACTGGACTGGACTGAACCGGCAAAACATGCCACACATCAGCCAAGAAGCCTCTGACTGCTTTCGCTTTCTGCGTGTCTTCTGGCCCGCACTGCCGCCGGGAACAGCTGGATCTGGACCCCGCACACTGATGGACGGCTCTATGTGTTGCAGAGCAGCTTGTTCAGCCAGTGCACTGGCTTCAGGTGGGGCGTCGCTTGGGGCGTCACTACCATTTGTGACGTTCTCATTATCTGAGGACGAGGACGAGTCCGAGGACAAGGAAGTGCAGGTGTCGGCGTCAGTGTTTTGGCTGGCCGAGGCCATGGCTGCCAGTCCACACTCCACACAAGGCACAAGCTAGCTGGCTTTGGTAATTGACTTGACTGCTCAAATGCCAACCGACTGACAAAGTCTAATATTCCAATAAATGCCCAGGTCAATGCCCCTAGCCGCTAGCCCCTCGCATGAAAGGTGCATGAAGAATCATCAGCCCTCAGTCTGAGCCTCACAATGAGGTTTGCAAATATTTCACCAACCAGTCAAGTCACCCGTCACTCGTTCCCAACGTGACTTCAAAACAATGAAACTGCAATCGCCACACACTCACTCGTTGCGTCACACATACAGGCATGTCATGGCCGATGGGCAATCCAGCGAACTGTTGGCAACTTCAGGCTCTGAGTCTGAGTGCATGTGGACATGATGGTGGTCGATCAAACGATTCTCAGTTGTTTCTCTCTCTTCAAGAGCTACCATCAAGGGCGCATCGTATTGATGCATACCATTGTGAACTCGCTCATGGGACTCATGGGTGGGCACAGTGGGACTGGGTCAAAACAAACTTCTGAAACAGCCATCTGAACCTTGGTGCGTAACTCAAGTGGTTGCCCTCATTGGTCATTGACATTGTAAATAGGACACATCAGTCCATGGCGAGTCAGTGTTCAATGGCCCCCCAAACAGAACACGATCTTACAGGTGCGATACCAGCAGCACAATCAGCAAATGACGGGCTCGAGCAGCATTGACTGCACAGCCCAGAAGCCGTGGTGGAGCCGGCAGTGCGTCCTTGGCTGTCGTAGTGATATTGAAACCACAAAACCAATCACGCTGGTTCATATCAGATCAGTGACACAATGTCCCGGAAAACCGCTTCTGACTCTTAAAAAAAACATGGAATCATGATTACCCATGCATTTGTGTACCAGCTCTGAGTGACAGCCACCCAACAGGTCATGCACCCAACAATCCCGTTGTGGACCTGAGAAAAAAGTTAGTTCCAGATAAAAAAGTTAGTTCGTCGGGAATCGACGAACTTTTCCGACCTAACTTTTTTGGTGAAATCTTCCGTGTGTTTTGGCTGCAACCTGGGGTCGGGATGGTCCAAGTACAATAAGATGGGGTATAGTTGGCATTGAATTAGTGTACCTGCACTTTGTCACATGCAAATGCACATCATTTCACACGTGCAAAACGCTAGTTTTTGCCCGAAGTTCATCGGAGTTCGTCGGAGTTCGTCGGAGTTCGTCGGAGTTCGTCGGAGTTCGTCGGGATCCGGAACTAACTTGGTTTTGGGTGGCGTTAGTGGAATTTAGTGGTGTGAAATGTCAATCACCATCATGTATTGCTGACACACATCATGCCTGGCGAAAACTGGGCCATTTGCAGTTTGACCGGGTTTTTCGTGTCCGCTCAACAGATTTCACGCCTGTGACCTTCCTTCAAAGGAATATGTGTGGTGTCAGTCAATTTGAAGTGTCGCCACCCCATGGAAATGGTCTGCCTGGTGTCACATGTCAATTTCCCACACATGGGCCATCAATGAGCTAAATTTACCCCCATCCGCCATGTGGCAAATGGTTTGCAAGAACATATGTTGGATGCTGGGGGCTGGGGGTGTTGCTGCTTGTGATGCTGGGTGTGAATGTCACCTTACTACCGCTTAGGGGTAAGGACATGATGAGCACCCTGAAACACCAAAACAGTTTGAGGTTCCCAACGAACATGAATAGGATCGACCTTTCCAACTGGAAGTCCGGCACAATAATATCATTGCATTGTCGTTCTGACTTCTGGTCTGCCGGCTGCCACAATGTCCTAAGTCCCAAACATGGGCTCAAAGAAAAAGCTCCGGATTGGCGGTATGCCCCCCCCGCCCCCCATCTGCGGCCAAAGACTCCATCCAGTTCATCACGGTGGGAGTTCCGGCATCCCGGGGCCTGGGGCCGGGGACTGGGGACTGGGGAAATCAGAACCTACAATGAAATATGTGACACTGGATGCACTGCTCTGCTGTACTTGCTGTACTTTCTGTACTATGCATAATGGGGTGTGGAACTGTGGAACACAAGGGTGTCTTCAAAACACAAGCAAAATTCAATTCAATGGACCATAATGTTGCTGGCCAGTCACAATCATCATCCAATTGGGCAGCTGAAGGCAGCGCACACGCCAGCAAAGGGACCATCTCCGACATGTGCTTTGGCTGGGGCACAGGACCCCCCCCGAACACTATACACTAACAACCAATTCCCCTGACGCATCGGGATCTTTGCCAAGGGGGTTAGGGTTTGCACAGTTTGCGTGTAGTCACACAAGTCATTCAGGGAACTATGTGTAATGAATCATGAAAAACAATTCCCTAGATCAATAAGTTGCTTGCAATCACACAAACACCGGGACACTGGGTTTGCTCTATATATCTTATATCTTCAGTCATTCTCCGAGTTCAACACATCTTGCCTGCAATGCTACTCACCTCCATGTATCAACCCAAGAAAAGGTCAAGGCAAGGACGCACACGACATGTTAAACCTCATCAGCAAAGCAAATCACACAAATTTCAGCTCGCTCAGCTAAGTGTCCCTTGTCTCGCAGCTGCAACATCAGTTGCATCAGAAAGGTCAGCTGGCCAACGAGAAGCCAAATTGCACCAATGCTTCAGTCTCAGTTTGACAGTGTCGGGATCCGGCTGATTGGTCCGCGTGTCACGACAACACTTAGGCTTGCCAGGAAAGCTGTGGAATGGGCAATAAGCGGTAAACGACGTTCCATGCGAATCGTCACGGTAAACAATGTTGAACACGCCATGTGTAGTGGATTGCGGGTGATCCTTCATTGACCTCCGGGGGTTGGCTGAAGCCATACGTGATGATGTACCACGAACAGGTGGGCTCACACATGCGGCCCGCGGTGGCACTGCGATAGATGCCGGCGCTGCTTGAGATATCTGTGCCTCGTGGTCCAGCCCAGCTGGCTGTACCAAGTGGTATCCTTGTGGCGGATGCGGTTCAGCACCATTTTGTTGAACTGGTAAGTCTGATTGTGGCCGACTTGGGGCAGCATCAGGATCAGGTTGTGGAGAAACACGCACCGCTGATGCTGCTCCTGCTGAGGTGTCTGGCTTTAACTCCGGGTCCGGCTCATCATCATCCACCACCACCACTGCCCTATCCACTGATTCCTCCTTCGCTGTTGCAGGGGTCGGAGCAGGTTGTTCCGCGTCATCGTCGCTAAACAGTAGCTCAGATGCGGAGTCGTCGCTGTCTTCGCCGTAGTCGTTGCCATCATAGCTAACTTCAGAGTCAGAGGCATGAACTTCGAGGTTGTCGGTGTTGCAACTGCCAGCGAGTTTGCTGTCCACTTCATCTTCACGAGGGTGGACTTGTTCAGCTGGTTGGGACAAATCATCAAACACCACAGCCTCCTCAGCCGCCACCACAGCATCAGCTTTTCGTTTTCGTGATCTGCGTTTTGGTGCGGGCAGCAAGGATTCAGAGCCATGATCATGTAGCTGGGCAAGCGAAATGCCGTCATCACAAAATGCACTGCCGTCCTGTTCCATAGAGCGACCAGTCTCAGTCTCACCCGTTGCTTTGGTTCCTGCAACTTGTCTCGAAATGAAAGCTGTGTAGAACTGTGCAGTTTGAAATGGTCTTGTTTGGTCCGGGTACTGCAAGAGGCACTTGTAGTACTTCACGCACTGCATATGATACACACAGTCAATTTGATATTGAGGACCGTCCAACAATGCAAGCATGTACTGTTTGCACGGGAGATGTTTGGATGTGACGTAGAAGGTCTTGGTGTCACCTGGCTGGTCGTGTCTGTACGGTGCGAGTTTGCGCGGCTTGGCTGGGTTCACCACCTTGGTCCAGCCTTGGCTCCGAAGCTCAAGCATCAGCTCCAAAATACTGCAGTTCTCATGCGGGATCCCATGCCTCCCAGAAAAGACGTGAAATGGGTTCTGCACTTCCAGGGACAACCGCCTTGCCACCAGTGAATGCCCTGTTTCGGACAGGCGAACATGCCCGTCAGAATTGACCACTACCAGTTGTTGCTTCTCCAGCATGTCCAAGCATGACATCAGTTCAGCGTCTTGTTGGTATGGCACATAAGGCCGCCCCCTGCACAATGCCACTTGCTTAAGCACATGTGCCTGAGGCGCACTATCCAGCTTGACATCAAGCAGGCTTGTATGCTGGATTGCCCACTGCTTAATGTTCACAGTGAGGTCATCTGATGAAATATGCTCACCCGACAACCAAAAAGCCACACTTGCATCATGCATTTGTTGTCCTGCAACGTCAAGGCTGAGGGTGTACACAGTTCGCCCGTTCCGGCACTGCAAGTCCAATGTGGGAATCACCTGTGTTGCAATGTCTGTGCCAGATAGGCTACCCTTCACGGCAACCTTATGACGGGCAACAGCTGTGTGGACAATGCGAAAGAACACTTCGGCGGTTCCTTCCTCAACACTCGGCAACCTTGCTTGAGCTGGCTGGCCATCGCTGCCACTGCTGTTGCTGCTAGACTGAAATTGGGCCAGTTGGGCTGCACACAACTCACCAAAGTCGAGACAATCCACCACCAAATTCTCACCGGGCGATGATTGAGCAGCGTCGTTAGAAATGGCGGATCCTGGATTGGTCCAAAGTCCAAAAGATATCAGGCTCACAGCCTAACATGGTTTGGTCAAAGATGAATTACCACGCCATACATAAAGCATCGATCATTAGTATGGCAACCACTTAATAAGGACAAGCCATGCCAATGCCAGTGCCACTCAACTAGAAATGTAACCGGATCCGTCCCCCCCAACCCTGCTCCTGATGTGGCACGGTTAAGGAGAGATGCTCCAGAAAGAGATGACGTCTTCTGCATGTGGTCCTTGAGCAGCTTGGTGTGCTTCATCAATCTGGCCGGTATGGAGTACACAGCGGAAGGCGAATGTACCTGCACAGCTGCGTGTAACACTTGTGTGTGTCAATTAAACTGCTGCATCACTGCATGCCACGGGCCAGGCATGCCACATGTGAAAGTTTCCACCAATCATCATCTCAATCACTGTCAACCAATGTCAACCTCAAGCAGAAACACAATTGTAACCCGACGCAATGGAGGGACACCGCACTGCACCCCACACTTATATGTCTGCTTTTCACTGCCCCTCAGTGACTGACCTCAGTGGTACCATTTAGGAAAAGCTTAGAGCAAACTAGGTGGTTGACAAGCAAGGAACGCATCACGTAGGCTGAGCCAAGGTGCTTGGCGCAAGTGTTCGAGTAAAAGTCTCTTCTCCGGTGGCAGCTGCAGTTGTTGGGTGTTGTTGATGGCTGACTTGGCGTGCTCCAGCTGCGACTTGATCTCTTTCTGATCGTCAAACCTGGGCCCGTGAGACAAAATGGTCACACACACAAACTTGAGAGAGCCTAATGACGACAGCGGGATCCAATCTCAACGCCAGTCTTCATGATCATAATTGGTCTAGCAAGCAATCATGAATGGGTGTCACTTGAGGGTGTGTCCATGCCATATTACCATGCCAGCCAACATGTGGTGTTCGCCCTGACAACTGAGACCCCCCACTGCAACGACAAGGCCGTGCGGTAAACATAGGACGCTAGCGTGCCATACTTGTCTCTTCTGCCACGTCCGTCATCCTTGATGGGCAGTAGGTTCCGGCCACCCCCCAACATCCTGGAGATTGCATGGTGCAGCCCGTCGAAAGTGCACAAAGGCTGATGACTCATCAGGAACTGCAACGTCTCCTGCAATTGTTGACATTTTGTGGATTGAATTGGAAGTTGGGACCATCCCTCCTCAGTCAGCAGCCATAAACAATTGAGGCTTACAACCTGACTTACAACTCGTGACTCATGACTCATGACTGTTCAGGCCGGCCTCAGGGTTGGTCTTCAGAATGTGCTCTATTGTTGGCCACTTAAGCTCCATTGAGACATTGGCCGGCCCAGAATGCGGGGCTCGCTTGTAGAGTCTGGAGGTGGTGGCATGGATGCCCTCTGTGCTGCGCTCCTGGAATCGAACGACTCAAGACAGTGGGCAGTGGGCGGGCTTTGCCAAGCCAAGCTTACAACAATGTTCCCGCAGTACTGTGGAACGAGGGGTAGCAGAAAAAGGGGGGCACAATCTACTGGGCTAATTGAAAGGTGTGGCCGTGCCAGTTGCAACCCACGCAAACAATTCACCTAAAAGGTCTAAAAGGTGTGCTTGCATCAACTCCTGAAGTCTGATGCGAGCCAGTGCTTCAGCCCAAAACTTGAAGTGGTCAGAGAGGTCAGCAGGGCCCCCGCCGTTGATAAAGGTCTCCAAATCATCAGCCAAAGGGGGATCGGAAGCATCGGCTTCAGCACCCAGGCGCAAGTGCTCAGCTACACCTGCAGCAAGGGACTCAACATGCAGATACGCACAGATTCCCGATCCTTTTCAACCATCATCGTTCTTTCAAAAAACCGGCTGTGTCCGACGGGTGTTTGGTGGTTGTGTGAAAAGAAGGATGCCTGGAAAGAATGGGGAAGTGTCCGGAAGTGTCCCCTAGAATAGAATACTGACTTCATAAACCGGCATCCCATGTCCAGTGAGTTGCATCTTAGACTTTAAAACCAACCCACGCCTTGCCATGAAGGGTCCAAAAACCTCCTTGTCATTGGATGTGCGTCTCGCTTCTGCACGGGTGTCATTCGAATCCATTCATTTTGACACTCCTTGCCAATGCACCGTGCCATATCCAGCTGAGCAACATTGATCCCCATTAGCTTCCATGGAAGGTCGTTCCAATAGCTAAGCTTCACATCAAACTCCAACTGCAAGCGCGACAAAGCACAATGCCAATCTGATACCAATGTGTCCCGTTCCTTGCACGACAAGGGAATTGAAGAAGCACTCATGATTCCCAGAATCATACTGTTGGAGCGGTTCTTCGACGTCGCAAACAAGTATGAATGGGCTTTGGCGGCCATCTCAGGTCCTCGACATCCTTTGTATGGGCACCAAGTGGACTCACACTTTGTTCCGTGATAGTAGCACATCTCAATCCAGTGGGACAACATGTCCGGTACGCGGGCAGTCTCAAGGATGAGCTGGCAATAGGCCCAAAAAAACTCCGACCGGATGGCAGTGTTTGCTTCAGCGTAGGTCTTGGCCCCTTGCGGACCCCGCCCTTCAGTGACACGATCTTGCGGCATGGCTTTGACAAAACGTTGCAAGTCCCAGCGTTCCCTGAGGGCGTCTTTCACACGCAACAGCTCCACTACAAAGTTGACCACCTCATGCCATCTTAAGCTCGCCAGGCTCGACTTCCAGCTTCGCAGATACATCGCAGTTCGCAGCTCCAAAGCTGATTCACCATTGAAGAATAGCTCAATGATTTTGTCTCGCATTGGTACCGGTTTCAAAAGCGCTTCAAGGACCCGCAATTGTCGCAGAAAGTCTGCCTTGTGGCTCATGGAGTCCCAAATGTCTTTGCTGCAGTTATCCATGGCGTGTTTCAATCCAGGGATGTAAATTGCATTTGGACACATCCTCCCAGCGTCCGAACCCGGCAGTGAAGCATTTGAACTCTCACCAACCGCCTCAACAAGCCCCGCAGCCCGTGCTGCATCCTGAAGGACCCTGCCAAAGTTCAATGAAGGGGTGTCTGCGATTCCTGCTTCAACCCCCTGGTCAGTGCAAATACCAACCACATTCTTGCAATAGGTTGCTACCATGTGCTCGGAAGGTCCAACTTCAAGGCGAATCTGATGCAGGAGCGATCCCAACTTGTGGCGAGTTTTGCCATGACCTTGGAAAGGAGGTGACACCATCAATCACATGACTAGGGCTAGTGCTGGGGATGGGATGATGGGACACCTAATAAAGGTTCAATTGCATTACACACACAGAACTAATGAGACTATGGTCAGCAATTGGTCACAAACAGAATGCCCACCGCGGCTCACCCACCGCGCCCTTGATGACAAGGCGCCAACCCCCAGGATCACTGGGGTCAGCCTCCTGATCTCGTGTGATGCCGTCTGCAGGGCTGTGTTGAGGGCCGCCAAGCCATCCACCACGTCCATGTTCGCATCATCCCGCGGAATGATGTTGAGCCGGTGCGTCACCTGGGCAGACGATCGCGACCATGTGGGGCACATCATGTGGGGTTGAGGCAGGGGGGGTTGAGGTTCAACCGCAATTCAAAAAAGATTCCCACCATGCCTACCCACCAAGCTCAGGGCAAGTCCAAACCACCAAGGGCGGGTGGTCATGGTGTTTGTGTACGAGTGCAGTGCATGTGTCATTGGTATGAAAAAGGAAAGGGTGACGGCGACGGTGACAACATCAACTCTATCCACACGGTGGGGCGCACACCTCTATCTGACTCCATCTATACGACATTGGCAGTATGGTTGCAAAAGCCTGGTTGATGATGATGTTCAGTTCACACAATAAGAATCAATTGACTGAAATGCGTTTCTGACTCTCTGAGAGTCTGACTAAAGGAATCGACAACTCATCGAACATCAAGCGGCGAGCCAGCCCTCAGCCAGGCCTCGTCAACCAGCCAGTGTTGTGTGTGATTCAAAGGATCATGATCACATGGTGGCAACTCCACCATGAGGTTGCCGGCCAAATCGGCCACATCAGTCTCAGCCAATGAGCTGGCCACACGAAACCTCGCATCGAAAAAGGGTGCTATGCCCTCTCCAAATGCGACCTCCTCGGTCATGAACCAGTCCCGCTTCAGCTCAGAAGCATCGAAGCCTGGGCACAGGGCCGCTGGGCTTGCATCGGGCCAACGCAGAAGAGACGAGTTCATCCTGTCAGCCGTCCGTCAGTCACCAGTTTCCGAAACACGACAAATAAATAACACTGCACTTTGCTGCACCATCCGCCACCAGGCGCCCCAGCCGCCGTTAGCAATCATATATGTTTGATGTTGGGCATGGTATGTGGCTGTGTTGTGTGATGTTGGTTCCTACCACTGGAGCCTACCACAATCCCAGAATTCTATGATGTTGGCCGTTGGCTGTTGGCTCCCCCATAGCTTGTTGGAAGTCACAATTGGGTCACGCCGTCAGCCGCCAGCCTGCTGCGCAATCAAGCTGAGTGGCTCAGTGTTGTCAGCCAAGAGTGTTGACCCTGGAAGCGATCTTGCCACACCCGCTGACGGCGCAAAAGAAAGGCAACATCCAGTCGGAGCCGCGCACGGCCTTGGTTGGAATCTATCAATGGGTTGATCGGGTCTGGAGAATGCAAGACAACAACGCGTTCGACTGTCCAGCATTGACTTGCCAGTATGTGTGACGTGTGTCTCTGTGTGTGTCCGACTCAACTAGACCGGTCCAAAAATGCTTGGTAGGCGCTGATGGTTGCTCCCGAAGGGCAAGCCAGATCATCACCAGCTGCCCCAGCCGCCATGTCAATCTTGTTCCCACCAAAGAGGTAGGCCGCAATGGTGATTGCCGCTTTCATCCTGCCGCAAGCCGCAAGCCGCAAGCCGCAAGCCAAACAACGATGCCAGCAACACATTTCAACCAATAGCCAGCGGCCAACCAACAGTTATCCACCCATCTGCTACTAAACACATGTAGTGACTCCTGGGCAAGAGGGATGCAGTGTGGTGTGGCGCCACCGCAATTGTTTGGAAAGGGAACACTTCGGAACGGAACACATAGATGGATATCGGACAGAACAAAGTGTAATCAAATGTTAAAGCAAACACGTCCAGAGTCCGAGTCCTGTCAGACTACAACCCAACAACAGTAGTAACGGTACGGTACGCGGCGCGGTCGATTTTAAGTTGACTTGCCAAGAAACACACCGGCAGGAAGCTCAGTGGGTAACATCAAACACTTGTTCGAACATGAAGCACATTCACCGTTAGACCACTATAGAACTGCACACGCCTTTCCCTGACAGGCCTGCCGGTGTCACGAAGACACCTCGCAAATCTGAAGTGCTTGAAGAGGGTCACAAAGTCATAAGTCCTGGCAGGAAGTCGGAAGAACGAACGAACCCAAAACGGTTCATAACACCGCCACCGCCCAGAAACTTAGAAATCATAATTTCAGAACAATTAATTCAATTAATGAATGACAACACACAGGAGAACAACCAACATTCTGGTGATACGGTGATGTTCCATAATTCAATGCCTTGGACTTGGACTCGGACGTGGACATCCACATAGTGAAAGAACTCACATGCTCACTGCTCACAGTTCACAGGACCAGGAAACCTGCTACCATGGCGGCATGGTGTCCCATGAGGCCTACAAACTCAGTCCTCACAGAGTACTGGGTGGCGAAGCCAACACGCATCTGCTGCGGGCGAAGATGCTCACCGGGACGATATCCACGTATCTCCTCCGCCACCGAGTCCATGGCAGCCAGCGCGGCCAGGAAGCAGCTCACCTGCCAATCAGCAAGGGACTACTAAGTACTTCTCAGTACTACAACACTACTGCCAGCAACCCTGTCATAAGCCCACATCATGTCATGACATGGACAATGGCCCCCATGGACAAGGGATTGACATGGCAACTCCCCGGAATGGTCCTGGTCAAATGATCTGGTCAATATGATGTTTCACAGTGACATCTGACAACAGGCAAACATTTGGGACACCTGACAGCCTGACACCTGTCATCAAATGCTGATATTCATGGCCCATGTCATGTCATGTCACGCAACTGACTTCTGTGCAACAATTTAAGCAAGATGACCGTCTGATGTCTGGCAATGTCTGGGCCTGTGTCGCATAATGTTTCTGCAATGGTTAATGGTTACACAAAACATTCAAGGCCCATGAGGCATGCCATGAGGCGGCTCATTTTTCCAGGATGCGTCCAATGCGTCTGGCGAGTGCACGTGATGTGCAGGCCGCCTGCAGGCCAATCCAAACTTCTGAAGCGACGGGTGCCCAGTCAGTGCCAGGCTCCCGACAATTACTGCGGCCACACGACCACAAGACCACCAACTTGGCAAACGGGGGTGGCCAGTTTGGGCAGCTTTGGTTCTTGGTTTGCACACACCTCTCAACACATCTGGTTCAGTGGGCTGGTTTGGGATGTATTATGTTTCTGCCTGAAACTGAAACTGCCTTAAATCCAAACCCGTTGCATGACCCCTAAGGGTTCCTAAGCCCTAAGCCACTTTATTGTGGCATCTGGATCATCTGGAGATAAGACCTATCGAGCGCATGTGATGTACAGCGCAGGCCAAACTACTGAATGTGCCAGGCGCCAGGCAGGCTCCCGACACTTGCTGCGGCCACAAGACCACTAACTTAAACCGGGCGGTCGGAGTCCCAGACAGCTCTTGTCAGCTTTGGCTTCTTGGCTTACACACACCTATCAACACATCTGGTTCATCGGGCTGCTTTGGGATGGTCTGTAACTGTGAAGTTTACTGCCTGAAATCCAAACCGGTTGCGGTAGCCCTAGGGGCTCTCGCTCTAAGCCACCTGCTTCAGTGGCATCTGGAGAAAAGGCCTATCGAGTGCACGTGATGTGCAGGCTAAGCCTATCGAATGCGCCAGGCAGGCTCAGGCTCCCGACACCACTAACTTGGCAAACCGGGTGGTCCCCAATGGTTTCTTGGTTTGCACACACCTCTCAACACATCCGGTTCATCGGGTTATTCTGAAACTTAAACTGCCTGAAATCCAACCCGGCTCCCCGAAGGGCCCTCTGACCTAAGCACTAAGCCACTTTATTGTGGCATCTGGAGAAAAGGCCTGTGCAGGCCAAGCCAAACTTCTGAATGCGCCAGGCGCCCAGTGCCAGGCTCCCGACAATTACTGCAGCCGCTTGCCACAGACCGCTAACTTGGCAAACCGGGCTGTCCGGAGTTTTCAGGCAGTTTTTGACAGCCAGCTGTGGTCTTTGGTTTCTTGGTTTGCACACACCTCTCAACACATCTGGTTCATTGTACTGCTTTAGATCTTCTGTCTCTACCTGAAGGAACCTGCCTGAAATCCAAACCCGTTGCATCACCTCTAAGCTCGACCTAAGCCACTTTCATGCAGTGACATCCGGAGAAAAGGCTTTTCGCCTGGGAAAAAGCTAGCAGCCCGGCCTGGCCCTGTGGCTTTATGGCCCCACTTTGCACTGCTTCACGAGGTTGACAAGCTCGCCCTTCTCAAGGAGGCCCGCGAAGTGCTGAAGCCGAGCACGCACATAGCGGGGCGTCAAGCCCCACCGCCGCGCAAGGATCATCGCCAAAAAGGAGCGGCGAGCCTCCAGCGCCTTCCTTGGCTACTGAGCCCACTGAGTCTTAATCAAAAAATGAATCAAAAAACAAGGATACCCAAATCATGTCTACTGCTGATTGACCATCGCAACTGAAACTACTACTACGTTTCCCAAATGCGCTGAGAAAAACACGTCGGATGGGTTTCACTAAAACATCTGGAGTTGGGGATGGGGGGGTCGGTCCAGGAACCTTATGATTGCCAAGTATCGCAGGCTCAGCCGGCTTCCTGATCCTGCCCCTGCCCTCATCCTTCTTCACCAGCTTCTTTGCCAATCCTAAGATGGCGAAATGAAGATGTACCGTACCGATGTGTGTGTCTGTGAGTCTGTGAGTGTGCTTTTGAAGTTTGGGTTGAAAGACGGGTGGGGATGGCACCAACATAGACAACAAAGTAAGTAGTAGGCATAAGTACACTGTTGACCAACATGGCCTAGCCACTGGCCCCCATCTCCAGCGCAATCTGCCGGCTGCGGTCCCAAGCGGCCCCGCAAGTAGGGCAACCTGAGGTGGGTCTGCTGTTTCTTATACCAAAGAGAGAATGGCCCATGGAAGCTTATTTGGAAAACTGAAACTTCCCGGACTCCCCGACTCCCACTGATGAGAAAATAACAAAAACTAAGCCCAGTGCAACCACTGGCACTGCCCCTGACCGGCTGGGCCGGTTCCTCCACCTCCACCTCCACCACCTCCACATCCTCATCGTCTTCATCGCAGAGCTCCGTGGGCGAGTGCACATCCGAGTCTGCGGGCGCCGTCGTAGCGCTGAGCACGCCGGGGCTGAACACGTCGCCATCAAAATCTGCAGGGTTCCAAGACTCCAAGATGGCTACGATTCAAAGCATAGATTGGAAAGTGTAACAATGTAATGTAACAGTGTAAGTGTAACATGATGAGACGCTTGTTGTATGTTAGTTGGACCGAGTTGGACCTTGCCATTGCCCCCACCCACCCACAGTACTTAGTGGATGGATTGAGTATCAATCACCCCGAAATGGTCTTTGTAACATGCTATTAGTAAACCCAAACCTTCTCCTCCGATGATGGTCATGCCCTCCACGTCCATGTTCACTGCCATTGCGCTCAGCGAGGGGCCGGCCGGCTGTGCAAAGCAAAACTGGTAAGCACAAATGCTACGTGGTCCCATCATGAATACACCAGCCAGCCCGAGAATGTGCTGAACAAGTGGGACCAGCGCCGCCAAAACAATCGCCAACATTATTGTCCAATCCAGTTTGTGATAGCGTTCTTTGTTTCCAGCCCTGTTTGAAAGATCCCTCATTAAAGGGTCATCAACGCCATCAACGGTTCAGGCGCTCGGAATGAAACCGGCCTAGGCCCAGCCCAGAATCCAGAACAACAAGAAATCCAAAACCCGCTAGATGACGGTGACGGCACGGTGATTGTTACCGTTACCCTTTAATCTGTCCAAGCCCAAGCCACTGTGTACTGTGAACCTGATAAATGGCAATAGGGTTTGATGATACTTTGTCAGGAATCGGGCTCACCAAGTTGCATGTCGTCAACGCACAGCCACGTCAACGCTGAACACCCAGACAACACATTGAGTAATCCACCCTTGCCAGACAATCACAATGACGTGGACATGGTTCATTTAACATTGAAAAGTAGGCATACAATTTACATATGGAGGGCCCAACCACTTCCAACAAAGCGCAACATGTTCCCCTCCCCTTATAAAACAAAGTTCCCTTCAGTACTTCCAGGCCGTTTTTTTCAACCAGTTCAATCCTGGAGCTCCCGCTCGCCACCCCGCCTGAGCTGCATTGCCGCCATTGACCACCAGCGAAAACAGCCGCCCGAGCTCCACCTTCACGTCGTCCAGCCGCGATGCCCATTTCCTGTGCAAATTTAAACAAGCGGATGCACCCATTTATGGTTGGGATTGTCCCATAGCACAATGTGTTGATGTCAAAATGCATGTGTGTGTGAATATTTGTGATGATTATGCGATTGTGGTTCTGTGGTTCAACTCACAACTGAGATTTTGGGCAATCCCTTGAACAGCCCACCCTCAAGCACCCTCAAGACCCCGCCTGAAGGCATCATCTTCCATGGCGGAAAGGCCATGTGGGAAGCTCACTGCCTATTCAGACCAGTATGTTCTGACACATGTTTAATCGTTTGCTGTGCTTTTGCAACTAGATCCTTGTGGTTGGTCAAATTCATCCAGTTGTGACCCTATATGCTACTTTATATGGCCTAAAAATGACCTCGATATGATATGATACGTTGATGTGATGTGGTTTTTGCCGTGTTTTTTCTAAATATAACCATGTTGTGATGCCTTGAGACCTAACCAAACAGCTCTGCCACATGCGGTGCCAACATGTCAGCTCCCAAATCCCCTGCCGAACCGACACACATCGACCGACACCCTCCAAAAAGTTAGCACCCATAACTGCCAGAAACGTCAAACCCACGAAATTTAGCAGCCTGCCATTGATGTTTTGTCGACACGATGTACCAACACTGCTTCTCCGTTTCGCGTTATGGTTGGTGCCAGCCAGCCGTTTTTTGCCTGTGGACATGACTCGAGCCTGCTCTGGCCCTGCCACTGTTGGGCATGGCATGTGTGACAGTGCTTCAACCTCGTTCTTTGATTTTAGACTGCAAGAACAAGTAGGCAAGAATCTGCGATGCTTTTTGCATGATTTCCTGCGAAGGCTTGGACCGCCTGGAAATGCGGCTCTCCAAGTCTAGCCGAGAAGCGCGGGAGATGGCACACAAGGCATCTTGGAAAGAGCAAGCGGAACAACTTTTTGTTTTTATCGCAGGTCGCATCTCAATTCGGTTCACATCAATCCAGACGCTAGCCTGTCGATTTGGAATGCGCAGATTGACAATCAGGGTTGCTAACTTTGCTGTGTGATTGCGCTGGGTTGAGCAAACGAAACCCAGGAGAGTGCTCTGGAAATGCTGAGCAAGGCAAGATCTGCTGGCTTCTCCTTCGGCCGGGCCTTGCAGGAAGTCATCCAAGGTGCCCAGGGCGTTTCTCGCTGTCGGGAGGCTACCAGGTTAAAGGCGCAGGCGCAAAGCGAGCGCAGTTCGTAAGTCAACTTGCCCACGTTACCCAAGTGGCCATGGGTCAAAACCCCGTACCCCCAGTGAACATCCCAATCCCCACTAAAATAGGTTCTAAAATGGGTGGTGAATTCACCTATCCCAAAATGGGATCCCATTGGTTTTGACCCATGGCCAAGTTTCAATGTGACCACAACTTGCGCAGCGGCCAGTTCAGCAGGCACTCCTGGTTGCAATGCCGGCGCGCTGACGCTGGAGGAGGAGAGCACCGGGACTCTTTGTCTCTCCTTTCTTGGGTCCAAGTACCAAGCGCGTCAGACAGGCTCGCCTGGTGAATTCGGAGTGGTGGGCCTGTGTGACGCGAATGAATGAATGAAGGGTATCCTAGTCACATCCGGATGCAAAAAATGGTAGCAATAGAGTGCTGCTCACTTCCCTTTCCTGACGGTGCCATGTGATTTGTCAGCTGCGGCAATGCAGAGCATCCTTCTATGCTGGCCATGTGTGGCACTTGTCTACCTGGGCCCCAAAAGGACATCATAAGGTGTGGCTCGCGTGCGATTCTTCCGCACACGGAAGAATAACTCTCAAAGTGAAAGCTGCAGCACAAGATAGAGCCAGAACAACGTCACCGCCATCACGACATATGAAGCAGGTTCACATTCACCATAACGAAAAGGGATGAACATTCGGCATACCCGCCAAGCTACTATGAAGACATGTTCACAGACCGATCGTTGCTCATCACAATCAAATCTAGCGCAAGCAGATTACAGTCGTGGTACATGCCTCCGTGTGCTTGGTGTCTTAAGCAGGTAGATTGCACATGCAGATGCCGATATGCTCGTTACATACACATGTGCATATGTACACATTAATATATAGATATACATATATATTTTTATATATACATATACAAAGACACCACCGCACACCTTTGTTGCATTCATATACACAAGCGATTCTTTTTGACTAAACTTCTACATCTACTCATACGTATACATGTACGCACACACACACAAACCGATGTGTATATGTATATCTGTATATATGCACATATATATATATATATGTACACATATATATATATATGCTACGTGCCGTGTGTTTCGCAGGAGCTGCTGGACTTCGCCTCCTCGGCCGCGAAGGGCCACGGAGGCGCCGGGGACTTCCTCCTGGGCCAGGACCTCGCCTCGTGACTTTGCCTTGCGGCGATCGCGATCGACGTCGGGAGCTCTGCCTTTTTGGACTTGGGGAATCGGTCCCTATCGTGGGGGTTGAGAACCATTTGGCGCCCAGAGGAAAATCCTATTCGCCCCTATTGGGGGGCATTGGGTTTGGGGGGCCCTTGACAGCCATAAGAGGAGAATCCACTTTTCATTTCAGGAGGAATGTTCAGGATCTCCACAATTCCTTCGCAGCTTTCTGCAAGTGATGTCACAGAACGTTGCGGGGCAGTTGCAGTGTGCTTTCTTGCCGGCTTTGACATGCATTGGATTGCTTCGTCCAGGCATGAGCTTCTCGGCGTTGTGTTCTAGCTTGAGCGGTACTGGTAGCGTTTCTGTCTCAACGTTTCCCACATTAGACAGATGAGCTAACATCACTATGTTTTTTGTCATCCCCGTGCATATTGTCACCGCATTTGGAACACGTTTGCGTTGACAATTGTGCCTGGATTCGATGTTTCTGAACAAACATGGCTCACTTGCTGAGACGTTTTGACTCCTTTGAGTGAACCGACGACAGGACTTTCCGTGGGAAGCTCACTGTGCACGCCATAGCTTTCCGCTGCGCAGGATGTCGCCTCGGCTGCGGCAGAGGCCTTTGAATGCTTCGGGGGCGTGGAAGGCTACAGCGCCTACCTGCGCAACGAGGTCCAGCGCCTCGGGCGAATCGGATGAGACTTGCGAAATCGGAGAGCGATTCGTCCTGGACACAAGTCTCAGCGAAGTGGCAGAGCAGGTGTTGACCGTGGCTCATGGACCCGATGCTTGGTCACTAGCGGAACAGGGGTGACACAGGTTGGCGTACCGATGTGAGCCCTGGTCGGGCTCAATGTTGAACGCTGCCAATACCGCAGCACCAGTGCATTATGAAACATGCTTTACTAAGCCCTTACCAAGGCCTTAGCGCGTATTTGGGCTCCCTCCCACGCAATCTCCCTTCCCCCCAGCTCCCATGAGTAGATGTCAAATGTACTCTCGCCACTCGTTTTCAAGCCCCCGCCACCGGGACATTTTGAAGATCGCACCAGCTTCCGCAAGAAACATCGAAGTGTATGGGATTGAGCCGAGTGAAAAAAACAAACGCAAACAGAAGCAACCAAAATACAAAGCAACCGACACCACTAAAAAGTGTTCAGAACCAACTAAAAAATACAACCACAACACAACTGACACCAGCAAAGCCAACGAAAAGACCCGTAGACGCGGAGAAAAACGACCGCGGCGCTCGGCTCTGCTCTGAGGATCCCCGGCGCCGACGTGGCGCTCAACGGGGGCGCCGCCTGGCGCCGCCTGCTGGCGGAGATCGAGGTGGCCATGCGCTTGGCACGCCCCCCTGAGGCGAGCCGGCGGTGTCTGCTTCAAAGCTTTGTTTTGTTTGTTGGGCCATGAACAAACAAAAGGAACAAGAGGAACAAGAGGAACAAAAGGAACAAACGGAAGACTGAAACACGCACTTCTTCCTTTTGTTGTTGGTTTTTTTGGTTAATTTCTCACTTTTTGCAGAGGCGGATTGTTTGTTGTTTCTGGGCCATGAATGCGGGACTTGTTTCTTGTGCACTCGGTGTGCCAGGACAGGCGGAAGCTTCATTTTTTGCTTTTGGCTCAGCAACCAAAGCGCCAATGCATTTCATTGAGTTCTGTGGCCGATGAGGAGTCCATCAAGAACATCTCCTTGGCCGCGATTTGTGCGGGAGGCCAGGTGGGGCTTCAGGACAGTCGCCGGAAAGATACGGCGTCCCATGCATCTATGGGTTCAGCTGCCATTCAGTCCAGGCACTGGTGTCCATGGGCATCAGCGCTGGGAGGTGCGCGGGGCTGAATGAGCCAGGCCTTTGCTTCTGAGGGTATTGACATATTCCGTTCGTGGACACATCTACTGACATGCCGAGGGAGAATATCTGTCAAGGTTGCCAGTCCGAAATATCCAAAGACATATAAAGGAAGACATATATATATATATACATACATATTGCGCACATATACATACCTATACATACTAGTTAAAAAAGATTTACCAGATGCTCTCTTTTAACTTTTACCGTAGCCATTTTGGCTCAAGAAGCTTTCTGAGAAAGTTAGAAAACCGTTCCTTGACATGACAACATTGTATTTCCAACGCAATGAATGCCACTTTTGCGTGGACTGCAACGACATTCCAAAGCTATGTGCAGATGATCCGGAATGCCCCAGAAACAGCAACGTTGCTCTGTGCCCATCATGTGCATTGAACAGAGGGTACGAAGTTGTCATTGCTGCCAATGACTGGGACGATGTGCCACAAGAAGCAAATGAAGAGGCTGAAGTTGGCGAGCCTATGACGTTGTATTTTGAACACAACGAGAACTTCGTTTGCGAGGACTGTGGTAATACCCCGTTGCAATACGTGGAAAATCCAGAGTACCGCGGAGAAAACCTCGTTATTCTTTGTCCGCCCTGCGCGGAGAAGGTTATATAGCAGTACTTGCCGAAGATGACGTTGCCTAACAAGGCAAAACCCCGTGGCAAATGGGTAATATTCTAAATATAATTTTATGATTCTACTTTATAATATTACGAATTGATGATTTTGATAAATTTTTATTACATATATCATTATAAATATTATTTAATTTACATAATTACAAATAGATTTTTCATAAATATGAATTTTATTAAGTTTATGTAAATGTTCATTTTTGTATTTCTTCAAATATTTCTTTTATCAAATACATTTTATTAATGAAATAATAATTATATTTATTTATCCAATTATAAATATAATGAAAATGTTAAATTTTTAATAAACAATGTGTATATTATAATATTTTTTTACTATGACGATTTTGGTACAAGTTCTACAAGTACACCAGTTAAAAATAAAAACCATTATAGAGACAATTGTTGTAGTGATAGACACTCATGAAGTGTTCTAGAAGCTTATAAATGAGTCAGATGTTTGCATCGTTGAAGAACTCCAATAAATTATTTTAGTTTTATCAAAACATAAAACAAAAATATTAAAATAATATATTATATCTTTTTTAAAAGTGATGTATTATATTATAATTATATATTACTAAAAAAATGACAATTTTACTACATGTTTTATCCATTAAACAAAAACTATTACCGTAGCCATTTTGGCTCAAGATACACCTGTGAATTTCTGCAGTCTGATTTTCTATTGTCTCGCGAGACCATGGAGGATTATTACACTGCGCGTAGATGGATTCCCGCAGGGTGCTCTACGCCCTCGTGTGAAGCGCGCTGGGTACTTGCTATGGTGGCGCCTCATGTACGTGCATTTGTTTGGTGGCTTGTGACTATTGATAGCATCACCGGTTGGCAAGACTGGACGAGGTGTTATCAATATGTGGTCGAGTCCATGAACAATGTGCTGTACTATCGTTCAATCGACAACTCCGCATACTACGTGAGCAACAGATGCACGTGCTACAACGATCCCAGCAATTGGATCGGGGCGACGAAATTCCTAATGCCACACCCTGATACTCTCGTGCACATATCGGATCCGGCAGACCGGACAACGAATGTGGCATACAGAGTAAACGCGACGGGCACGTCAGGAGCAATGAGAGATCCGGAGGTGTGCACGACGGGCTTGTCAAAAGCATTGAGAAATATGGAGGTGAGCTCGGCGAACTTGTCAAGAGTATCGAGTGATGTGACGGTGAGCATAGCAGACATGACAATAGCACTGAGAGATGTGGAGGTGAGCATGGAGGAGTTGTCAAGAGCACTGAGCATGGCGACAGGGCGACCAACATGTTGGGCATGCACAAAGTGATTATTTTTTATAATCACATACGAGCACAACACGAGCCACGACCACTTCTTAAAGGCGATCTATCAGTGTAACGACGATAGGATATTGCCCGATAGGAGTAAGGACGTCAATTCCGATTTTTTAACAACATTATTTAATATTGTTAAAAAATAAATTGTAATAAATATTTTTATTATTATATTTGTTCTAGCGTCCGTTCGGACTTATGACTCACTACAGAAATATTAATGTGACAATATTCTGGTGATCGTTCATGATACTCGAGTATAATATATATATATAGATTGAAAAAATAACTTCATATTTGTTTCGATAATAAAATATCTTTACCGTAGCCATTTTGGCTCAAGATGCACGTGCGATTATTAAACATAAAAAACTTCAATGGAAGTTTTTGCTGAGGATATAGATGTCGGTGTGGTGTTCAAGAAACTTTTGGATGAGTCAGATATTCCATTGTTAAAGAACGCGGAGAACTCGGAGAACTCGGAGAACTCAGACGAACAGAATTCTGCTCAGAGTTCAAATTTTGTTTCAACCACAGACTGTAATATGACAGTTACATGGAATGTGTTCACAGCCCCACCAATCAGTTCTATTCCACTGCCTTTTTTGGATGTAGACAGAGACAGAATTCCGGATGACATCGATATCGAATTACCAATATGGACTGTGAAAAAATACCGTTTGATGCCTTCACTTTTAAACGTCCCTCTCCCACATTGGAAACTATTGAATTTGCAATAGACCCATGATACACATTCAGCGTTTGTACCGAAGGACGTGATATTATGACTTGTTTGGCATATATTTTTTTTATTAATATAAAAACCGTAAATATTATCATTATTTTTGAATAAATATACCATATTATTTTCATTAAAATCTTTTATATCTAATACTTCACCTTCTAAATAATCTTCACCAATTGACGACGACGTCAATTAAGGCCATGGACAGGCCCTTCCTCCTTAATTAACTTCATGACGTCGTCCTTAATTAGTCATTACTTCCAGTGACGTCCTTAAAAGTCGTCAAGTCATTAATTCCTTGACTCATTAATGACGTCGTCGTCATTAATTAAACGACGCCAAGGACGACGACGACGAATGACGACGGCCATTAACTAATGAACGACGACGACTTAAGAGAAGTCGACGACGACGACGACGACGACGACTTCAATGAAGGAATTAATGATTAATGATTAATTAATGACTTAAGTATGAACGACGACAATTATTAAGTAATGATGGACTACGACGACTTATGTCTTAAAGGACGACGACGACGACGTGTCCATATATATATATATATATACAAAGTGAGAGAGGGATCGATATGCATATGTACCGCCCGCCCCTTGCACCCGTGTGCCCACTTTTTCCGCCCAGGACGTCGCCTCCAAGCTGATGCTCACCATCGCCTTTGAGCCCTTGATGCGGCGATTACGCTATGTCGCCGCCCGGGCACCTCGGCCCTCGGCAGCGAGGCAGCGAGGTCGGTGGGCGCAGGTTTGCAACGTTTGCAGTCAAAATATGGGTGTGGTTGTCAACAGGGTAACCCCTTAATGGCTTCATACCTGGGTCTGCCATTTTTGAGGGCGCCGCTCTTTTTGGCCTACTTTGAAAGGGACATTAGAAGGAAAGCTACCATTTTGTTTTGGAGTGGGTCCCTAAAATCCCTAACTTTGCCACCACCGAGGGAGTGTAAGTAAGCGCAAGCTTTGACCGCTCGCGTCGCAAGCGAAAGGAGGCGGCGCTGCGTGCTTGGGAAGGCGTCTCAGGGGCCACGGCCAATCTGACAACAGAATCGGTGGTGAAGAGCTAGTCCATGTGAGGGCAGGACGCGTAAGCCCTGCCCTATTACTCCCCCCCGCTGTCAATACTCTCTTTTTGTTTTTGCGGAAACATATTTATTAATAAGGTCCCAGGGATTTTCCACTACGGCCCTCGTCCAAATGGGGCCCTTCTTTGCCAGGCGCAATAACCGTCAAAATCGTAATCCGCCGAGAAGGGAATGGACATGAAACTGCTCAAGGCACTTGTCAATCGAATTTTGACGCGAAATTAGACCTCCAATTTATAATTTGAGTTTACAACTGAAAGAAGCAAAGTGCTGAAAGTAACCCCCCAATACCGGCTGTCAGTTAGTTTGGTATTGGTGAAGTAACGTGGGCGATGTGACTTTTGGGATTTTGGCCACCCCCCCAATACCGGCTGTCAGTTAGTTTGGTATTGGTGAAGTAACGTGGGCGATGTGACTTTTGGGATTTTGGCCTGAAAAAAGCTATTTCTTGATAAATAAGGGCTGGATTTGAATCACTATGGGGGAAGCGATTGTTTGGGGGTTTGAGATTGGCCCGAACAAAAAGAGAGCGATTTCTTGATAAGGAGTGGATTTGAATCGATGGGAAGTCCGATTTGGAGCACCTCAGGTGATTTGGTTGCTGCGGCACCAGAAGCTGGCGGTGGCCCAGTGGATGTCCTTCTTGGCCGAGGGCCCCGGTGCCAGGCCGATTCGGAATCGGCTGTAGTTCAGGGACCCTTTGCACCCCCCCCCCCCCCGCTCGTGGAAACCCTCGGTGGGAAAAAAAATGAAAAAAAGGAAGTCTCGATGGAATCAGGCCCCGTTGGAAAGGGGGTCCCTTCCGCCATTTTCCTTTTGACTTGTTCCCTTCTAACTATTTTCATCACCAGGGATTTGCGGTATGTGGACTGACCTGTGGTTTGTATGGCTTTCAAAATTTTTTTGGGTTCCGTCGCGCCTCGAATGGGCGTCGCCGAAAAAGCCCCAGCGTCCCCGAAACCCGACGGCAAATCTCGGGGGGAAGAAAAAAAGAGACCTCGGGCCGCCGTCAGGTTGGTAGGGACCAGTCGTGCGGCCTGTTGTCGACCAAGGTTGCGGGTTAACCCTGTTCTTGTTTGGTTTGTTTTCCTTTGGTTGTTGTTCTCTGGTGTGTGGGAAACCCTGATCTTTGGGACCGGGGATTGGTTTGCTTTTGGGGAACCTTTCTTTTGTGGCTTGTTTACCCCAACTTACCCATTGCCTGGGCACAGGCTCGTGCCCGAATCACAGGTTATCAGCCGTAGGACTTTCCTACGCGCTTGAGACCATCAACTACAAGCTCTATGTCGACCCCACGATCTCGCAGGAGCGTCGTGGATGAGGAGGCCATCCTAGGTGGCCTCCGCTCAGGTGAGGACCTACCGGACTATGACTACGAGGATTTCGAAGCAGGTTCGACAGGTCAGGCCCGCAGGGGTGAAGATCCCGGTAGGGATACACCCAGGGGCCGTGGCAGGTACGCCGACGATGGAGACGATCGTATTTTCCGCCAGGCCACTGATGACGAGCAGACACGAAGGGTTTACTCCGATAGGAGTGGCTCTGAATCAGGTCACAGGCGTGGACGTTTTGACTTCATCAGCATGGCGATGGACATGGCCCGCCCTCATTCGGATGACCCGGAGGCCATGCCGATTCGACCTCCGAGATCTCTTGTTCCAGGTGAGTCGCAGGTCTCGGATGAGTTTGAGAATAGGCCGCAGGGACCAGGGACTATGGTTCTGGCTCCGGAAGGTATCCCGGGCCGATCCACTGGTTCTCAAAATCCAGGTCAGTTTGATGAGCACGAGGAGCGGAAATTCACGGACTTCGGATACGATGATCTGTTGAAATCAACCGCAGGTTGGGGCAGTAGCTCAAAGCAGGGATCTGATGCCGGTAGGCCCAACCCTAATACTGCCAAATCTGAGTCTTATGATGGCGAAGGTTACAATTTTGCGGAGGAGGAGGAGAGCCATTCGCGCCGAGATGCAGGCAGCCGTGCGACTGCAAGGACTAGTCCCGCCGCTGCCAAGTTTGAGGTCGATGATGATGACGAGTATGCCGCATTTGCGGATCGCCGTGATGAGGAGGAGGCCCAACCACGACGAAATGCTAGGATCCGTGATGCTGCGAGGCCCAGGAGCCTCTCTCGTGGAGCCGCCAGGGACCTTCGCGTTGACAGGGATGCCCGAAGCGAGAGAGAGAGAGCCAGGGACAGTCGGGAAGTTCTTCGGGGATTGGAGGCTATCCATGACCGTGAGGGACCGGTAGGTTCCCCGGCGATTGGTGATACCCCGAATGTTCCCCCTTTTCCCAACATTACGTTTGGAGGTCCGTTAAATCAGAGAGACGTGAACTCGAACCGGGTTACTGGTTCGCCGAGAGTCACTGAGCGGGTTGCCGATGTCGTTGGGAGAGGTGCAAGAGATGGCCGGCTTGCCGATGCACTCGCTCGGAATCGAGGATCGTCCGTCGATCGCTAGCCCGTTAGGGCGAGATACCAGTGACCTTGAAACGCTAAGGTCCAGCAACGAGTTCACACCTCAATGGGGCTCGACCGCCAGGGAACGTAGTGCTTCTGCGAAGAGACCGTCACCCCTGGCCATTGAGACCGATAGGTCGAAGGCGAGGAGGGCTAGCCCCTCACCAATGGACTCAAATCCGCAGGATGAGGAGATGCCTGATCCTGCTGATGTTCACATCCACTCTACTCCCGAGTCTCGTGCGTCCCATGTTGATCCCCGTTCCGGCGGTAGCCGTAGAAGGGGTTCTACTCCTAGCAGGCCATCTGGGGTTGGTGATTGTCCCGTGGATGACCCCAGAAGACATGCCGGGGCTAGTGGGGCTCCTGAGAGGATCGAGATATCGACTCCTCCCGCCCTTAGATCCCAGTCTTCCGGCGAATCAGGTGACGCTAGGGCGAAGGAGGTGTTCGATTTGCACATCCAAGAGATGCTCGAGAGAGGTGAGGTTTCTGGCTCAGTCGCGAAGGCGTTCCACATCTTTGCTGACCAAATCAGGGTACTGAACGGTCAGGTGAGTTCCATGCGAAGGGAATGGAGCGACGAGAGTCAACGGACGAAGGACAAGGTCGATCGCCTGGCAGCTGAGGTTGCGACTCAATCTGATGCCGGGAGGATGCGAATGATAGTTCAACGGTTCGCAAGGGAAGTTATTCCCGATAGCAAGGCCATTGTGAGACAAGCCATCGATGAGCAAGCCGAGGTCGTGGAGCAAAGGATTAACCTACTGTCCCACGAGGTCCATGAATCTGTCAGGGACAATGAGGCATCGACTGATCGGCTTCGCCTGATGATTCAGGAGAATAATGAGGCTGCCCGCAGAAGCCATGCTGCTTCTGAGGACGAGATCCTTAAGGATTTGGACAAGCTTGAGAAACGGATGTTCTCGGTAGAGAAAACCGTTGGGATGCGGACACCGGCAGGCGTATGGAACCCGAATCCTGTCGCGCATCCGTCCGATAGGGCCAGCGGCAGTGTAGTCGATGCAAATTTCAGGGAGTTAAACCTGAAGATCGAGAAAGCTCTCCTTGATCACGAGACGTTTGCCAAGTGGGCCTCTGAATCTATTGAAGGGGTCAAAGAAGAGCACACTCGTCTTGTTAATCGAGTGTCTAGACTGCAGAGTGGAAGGGGTTCTCAGGAGGTCGATAGACCATCAGGGCATGATTCCTCGCAGGACTGGCATGAGGCTGTTGACGAGATCAATCGGAAGATGCAGGATCTGGCTCGAGGAATTCAACGTCAACGTCGGGATCATGACGACATCATTTCGAGGTTTGAAGCCGTGAAGTCACATGTTGAACAGTATGAAGCGAGATCGGCAGTTGTGAATCGGGTCGTTGATGGCATCCAAGGACAGATCCGTAATCTTCCTGCCAAGGACAGATCCGTAATCTTCCTGCCAGCAGTGACCAAGTGCAGCCTGCCGGTAGGCGAGAGCTCGGCACATTCCGGAGTACACTTGAAGGTGTTATGCGGAGAGTCAGCGCTATCGATGGTAACGTGCGTAACCTTAGCGCCGCGAACAACAGAATGTCCCAGCTCTTTGAGATGGAGGGTCAATTTGACGAGGCTGCTGGCATGCTTCAGGGTGTCCAGCAGATTAATGAAGCTCCTCCACAACCCAGAGAAAGACGGAATGTTGGTTACCATGCATTTGCGGGGCAAGGACATAGGATCAGGTCACCGACGCCTACACCAGGGGAAGGTGACGGCCGGGGTACTGGCCTGCCGGTGAGACCAGGCGGAGGCGTTGTTTTGCCTGATCATGTTTTGCCGAATGTGCCCGATAGGGTCGATCCTTCTCGCGCAGACAGGCATCCCATCTATCCCGTTAGGGAGAGGTCCGACAGCAGGAGCAGGAGGGTTCGGGGGTTGCCTGACAGGTCACATTCGCCACCGGAGCGTGCAAGGGGTGGTCCCCGCGCGCGCGCAAGGGGGGACGTTTCTATTTCCCCCAATAGGGATGCGGGTAGGAATAGGAGCCCGAGGCCTGCTGCCGTCCCCAATAGGGGATCTGAGGTCCGGAGTCGACAACCGAGGGGGGAGAGGCCGATCCGCGATAGCGGGAGCGTCTCTCCGAATTTTGATAGGCCAATCCGCGATAGCGGGAACGTCTCTCCGAACCCAGGTTGTGATTCAGGAGGTGGTGGGGATAATAGGGTCCATGCCGACATCCAGAGTCCTGGTGATGAGTGGAGGACTCCTGGGAGTAGAGCCAGCGCCGACACCCAGAGTCCCGGCGATAGGCGAGGGACTGCTGGAGCTCCTTCGGATCGTGGACAGGCCTCAGCGCCGGCTGCAAGAGGGGCTCCCGGCGGTGATGGCCCAGACGCGCCAAAGATTTGTGCCCTCGATGATCCCAACGACCGTAAGCACCCGAATGCTGAATTCTCGTGTGTGACATGCAGTCGTGAGTTCTGCGGGCTTTGCCGTGGTGACGACGGGGACTGTTGCAATTGTCACTTCTTGAAAATGAAATGCTGGGCATGCCGCAAGAATGCTCAGGAGGTCTCCATGTATCTCTGTACGGATTGTGGGACTCACGTTTGTGAGAATCACAGTTACTTCGGGAATGACGGCCTTGAGCGATGTGCGCGCTGCAATATTCGGCATGAACGCGCTCAAGCTGGACCGCCCCCTCCTCCTCCTCCCGGGGGAGGTGGTGGGCAAGGCGGACCACCTGGTCAAGGTGGGAGCGGAACTGGTGGGCATGGACATGCCCCAGCTCCACCGCCAGGTCCTGGGCATTATGGTGGAGGCCAAGATTCCGCTGGGCCTTCTGGAGGCCCGAGTGGAGGGGCTCCTACCGGGGGTTACCCTGGTGGGGCGCCTGGGTTCCACGGTAGTGCTGCGGATACTCATGGAATTGGGAACAATCAGTGTGGTTCCAGTTTCTATGGTCCTGCATACGGAGGTGGCGTTAGTCACCAAGGGGTTGGCGCTGGCGTAAGTCAGTCTTGCGATGCCACGGGTTACCCCTCAAGTGTTGCGAGCGGTGGTAACCTTGGGCCGGGTCTTAGCCTCGGCTATAGTGTGAGTGGTGCCGGTAGGCAGGGAGATGGTGGTCTTCTCCCTGAAGCCTTGAGGGGAGATGATGGACGGGACAGGTGCACTAAGTGTAACAGGATCCCTGAGCCTGGTTTCCCTCTTGTTCCTTGCGTTGGTTGTGGAATGAGGGCGTGTGAAGTTTGCTGCCCTATGCCTGCTAGACTGTGTGAAAGTTGCAGGATTACCTCGTGTACCCCGATAGGGGCTCTTATTTCCACCGTTGTCGATAAGGACCGGTTCCATCACAAGTGCAACACGATCGTGCTGCCTGCTGAGCCGACAGCTGATAAGCTGCGGGAGTGGCTCTCAGAGATCAAAGAGAGGGTCAGGAACGCTTTCAGCTTTGACTCTGACTACGCGTTAGCGTGGATTTCAGAGACTGAGAGACTCAACTATGATGCTCTTGGCGGACCCTGCAAGTACCCGATTTTGGACTCAAACTTCACGAGTGCTATCAGGGAGTGCATCAAGACCAGGGCTGTTAGGGACAAGATGAATCGCCTGACCGAAGCCGCTCAGAATATGAATCCCCCTCAGGGTATCAAGGGGAGACAGATCTTGAAGCTTCTGCTGAACCACCTGCAGACTGGAGTCGAGGACGACCAGACCTTCAAGATCGCTGAGTTGACCAGTCTCAAGTGCCGGCAGACAGGTCACTCCGATGATGAGGCAAGGCTCCGGAGTTATCTGAGCACCTGGAACAATCTCATTTCTGGGATTAGGAAGAAGATCGATGATGGGGTACTGTTAGCGGTGTTCATCGAGAACGTTCGTCATCTACGCTGTATGCGGCCCGACATTGAGAGGTGGGATCGCGATGTGACCGTTAGGTCATTCGCGTGGCTTTATAAGGCTTGTCAGGACTGTGTCGAACGATGGCAAGTACTTCCCGAAGGGTCCCGGTAGGGAACCTCTCAGGGTCAAGATTCCCGATCTTCCTGATGTGTTTGTTGTCTCGATTGAGAATGACAATACGGGTAGGGTCGTGAATCGTTGCCGTGAGGCTGGATACAGCCATCCAAATGCGATTAAATTCCCTTCGCGCAAGAGAATTGCTAGGGAAGTTCAAAGTGCTCTGATAAGAGCAGCGGCTGTTCACGCCCAAGTGCTCTTAGACAATGACGAGGACATCGATACCAACCCTGGTGATGCGCGGGGACATCGCGTTGTACGAAAGCCGAAGTACACTCAGAAGGTTGCTGCACCTGTTGGATACGATGGGGTGAGGTGGCTGGTAGATACTGGTTGCCCAATGGATCTGGTCGGTCTCGGTGATTTGAAAGGACCCGATAGGGCCCTGATCGCCAAAGGCGGACACACTCACGCGCTGCACACTGCCAACGGGGCGACTCGCACCGCTGGTCGTGTTGATGCTGATGTTGGCAACCTGGACGAGGTGATTGAGGCGCACGTCCTTGAGTCCACTCCATCCATCATATCCGTTGGAAAGCGTTGTATGGATATGGGATACTCGTTCGTATGGGCTGCAGGTTGCAAGCCTACTCTCACGTGTCCTTCGGGCCGGACGGTGACATTGGATGTCATCAACAACGTGCCATATCTTCCTCATGGTGACACTCAGTTCGTTTCTCCCACTCTTGATGATGCTGAGCCAATCCCTGCTATGCCTGCCCCCGGGGCGGCGTATCGAGGGCTTGAAGCCAGCGAGATTCCGCTGTGTAGGTCTAAGCTTGCGGCCAAGAGTGAGCTACAGGACACCTGGCGCACTGAGCGGTCGGGCCATGTTGTGAAGGAGCACCGGCTTCCGCGCATAGCAAAGTTTGTGCCGATAGGCGATGATTGCCCCGTTGGAGTTGATCGATTGGACAACTACAGGAAAACTGTCGTTTATCGAAATGGGGTTACCCATGAGGTGCTGGTTGATAGTCTATGGGAGTTATCCGAAGGAGATCGGCATGCGATAGCATCTGATGTCCCTTGGACGGGTGAAACGTGGTTTCGGGTCAAGTGCGAGACCGTTGCTCTCCCCGGAAAGGCGGAACAGGGGGGTGAGGGCGATAGCCACTCACCACCTTTTCCTGGCCCGGGGGAAGGGGATGATGGTGACATTGTCGAGATAAACTTTCTCTCCGGACTCCGCACAGAGGCTGAATGGCGGGGAGATGCTAAGACGCTTCGCCATATGCTTACCCATCTCCCGAAGAACCCCTATTGCCCGCACTGCCAGCGTGCGAAAATGGAGAATGTCAAGCTTCGCCGCAAAGGTGGTGCTGCTGCGCATGACGTGGTAAGTTTCGGGGACCTAACCACCGCTGACACGATGGTATTGCGAGGATTGAAGGATCGAGGCTTTCATGGCGAAGCAGACGCGATAGTGTTCTATGACCTCGCTACTGACTACCTCGAAGTCCTTCCTGTGCAATCCAGATCCCGTAGCAATACTGGAGGCATTTCGCAGGTTTGCAGGGGGGCAAACTCTGAAGTTAGTGTACAGCGACCAGGCCCCAGAGCTGAAGAATGCTGTCACTACGCTTGGAGCATTGCACCGGCTTTCTACACCGGGCATGCCCAAGACCAATGGCTTGATCGAGGGGCACGTGTGCTCCTGCGTCAAGCTGGATTTGAACCTCGATGGTGGCCATTTGCCGTTAGGCATTTTTCCATGGCAAGGAACATCGAAAATCGCGGTGAGGGATCACCGTGGATGCGACGCCACGGTAACGGGAACTTCAGCGGAGTCATTCTGCCGTTTGGTTGTCTGGTCGACTTCTACCCCATTGCTCCCAAGATTCGCAGGGATAGAAAGGGGGGGGTTCAAAACGCCCAAAACGACTCCAGACAAGCTGGGAAGATCGAATCAGAGGACGTTGATGAAGGAGGAGACCACTGGATAGCAAATGAAGACGAGAAGGTTCTCACTCGTGTCCACGTTGAAGCCCGAACCGAGCTCTTTATCCCGATAGGGACGAGCTGTCCAGTCAAGATCAGAGACCTTGGCAGGAGGCGGAGCACAGTCCTCAACTATCTGGACGGATCGACCGAATTTGTTGTTGACGAAAACTGGCTCCAGGCCGAGAACGACCGTGGAGGAAACCATGAATGGACTGGAGAAACTCATTTCGACTGTGATTTTGATCAGATCGATGAGGACGAGGCCGAGATCTATGAGAACGAGGAGTATGAACCCGAATGCAACGACGAGCCGGACTTTGTTCCCATTGATGAGGGAGAGGTTGAAGAGACAAGCGTCACTACTGCCCTGCCCGCCGAGAAGAAAGAGCGGGACTTCATCAAGATAGAGGAGGATCCGAAGTTCGCCCCATCCTCCAAGCCAGGCCTATTTCTGGGCTATCGGTTAGAACCAGGGGGGCTGTGGAAGGGCGACTATCTCGTTGCTGATCTCGAGCACATCCAAAGGGGTCTCCGGAAACCAAGTGTACACCAGGTCAAACGCATCTGGAAGAACCCTGAGGAGCCCTATGTGTTCCCGATGTTGGCATCCTATGACGCTAGGACTCGGACCATTCGGGAGGCGTTAGCTGACCGAAGAGCCGACCTTAAGCCGAGTAAGAGGATCAGGGATGAATTCGACTTTGATGAAGGTCGATTTGATGATCCTGATGATGACGATGATGACCAACAGGACGAGGGGGGCGGTAGCTCTTCCAAGTCTGATGGGGCCATTCAGAGCAAGGCTGTCCAAGGGAGTGGCGACGCGTGCGTCTCAGATTACTGGGAGCGGCACGACGAGGACAGCGCCTGGTATCGCATCCACGTTGAGGTGCGGAAGAAGTTCTTCGGGACGACGAACGAGGACCTTCCTCCAGGTGGTCCTTCGCATGAGGAGCTTGATACCGTTAGGGTCACGCACATGCGGGGGCTTGATGCCGTTGGAAATTGGGTGAGAGACGATCGTCATCACGATGCTCCCAATCATCGGCATTTCACGCGTGGTTTTTGGACTGGTGTGACCATCCTTTTTGATAAGGGATGTGCTCCCCACGGTAGGTTTAAGCCAAAGGAAGAAGGAGCCGAACCTGCCGGAGGTCCAAAGAAGGGTCATAAGCTGCACGGAGACAGGATCGACTATGGCCAATCCGCCGATAGGCGTGAGCGGCCATACGCAGGCGCCGGAAAACCCAACTCAATTGATGCGGATAGTTGGAGACAGATGTCCACCCGGTCTCGGGAGATATATGTTCAAACCGAAAGGGAGTTATCCCTAAGGGAGGAAAGACGCCGCGAGCATCCTGAGAGGGACCCTGCTGCTCCAGCGCCTGGCCGCAAGCTCCTCATCGAGTTTGCGTGTGAACCTGACTCGCGTTTGTCCGCAGTGATGATGGAGTGTGGAGGCGATGCAATTCGCGTTCACGTTGGCTCATTTGACATCACCAAAGCCAAAGACGTTAGTCGGCTTATTGAGATCATCGAGGATAACCCTGGGTGTGACCTCTGGGCGTCAATTCCGTGCGGACCGTGGAGTACATGGCAGTATGTCAACCTTTCAATCCACGGTGCTGAGTTTGCATCACACCTGAATGATCTTAGAAGGAATTCTCAGGGTATGTTTGCGGCATTCCTGCGGGCCTCCCGAGCCGTTAGGCGAGGAGGGGGCAGGGTTGCATTTGAGTGGCCTAGACACTGTCTTGGATGGAAGCAACCGTTCATGCAGAGATTTCTTGCTGATCCTGATGTCGAGACCGTAGATTTTGACGGCTGTGATTTCGGGATGCAGGATAAGGACGGTGTGCCAATCAGGAAGCAGTGGAAGGTTGCGACGACCTCCAAGGAGCTCATTGATGAGCTGTCGGGTCGGAAATGCAAGCACGAGAAGGGATACCTTCATGCACGCATTGAGGGGTCGGTCACCCCTACGACTGCTCTCTATCCGAGTGAAATGTGCGAGGCAATCGTTGGAGCATGGTACCCGAATGGCACTTTCAAGAAGGTTGCGAATGCTATGCCGGTCGAGGTCGACTCGATCGAACAGCGATGGAAGAAGAGACCGAATACCTTGTACGTTAATCTTAACAGTGAGACTGCCAAGATCCCGACGCGGGCTACTTCGGGGAGTGCGGGTTTGGACACCTATGCCTCTGAGGGAGCATGTATTCCAGCAGGGGGGTCAGGCTTGGTCAACACCGGAATCTCGATAGAGATGCCCGCTGGGGTATATGCTAGGATAGCTCCCAGGTCAGGACTAGCCGTGAAGAATAGGATCGCTGTAGGCGGTGGGGTCATTGATCCCGACTACGACGGAGAGATCAAGGTCATCCTCTTTATTCATGGGGGTGAGGACTTCATCGTGAATCCCGGGGACCGCATTGCACAGATCGTACTAGAGCGTGTTATGCTCATTGACGCGTCAATCGTTCCTAGGAAAGCCAAGCGGGGAACCGATAGGGGATCCGCGGGTTTCGGAAGCACTGGTATAGCTGCTGCTGCCCCTACGATTGGATCTGATGGAAAGACCTTTGAGTTCTCTATGCCCAGGGGGGAGATATCCCTCTCTCATCGGCCAAAGAGCTCGGGTGTCTTTCCTCCCTTGTACGCTTGTGTCGCTAGGCCAGTAAACAAGAAGGAACAAGCTGGAAATGCCAAGGCTAAGGCCGCTCTTCAGAAGGAGTGGGGCAAGTTAACATCGCAAGGATGCTGGGACTTGTCGACTGTCCAAGAATGGCATGATGTTGCGGCCAAGGCACGTAAGGAAGGGGAGAAGATCCATGTTGGTAGAATTTTCGACATTTGTGTCGAGAAGAATCACGAGCTGCCGGAGGACGATCCAAATCGCAAATATAAAGGGCGAGTCGTGTTCGAGGGATGTTTCGTCCGTGATGAGATCGGGCATTGGGCCCTGTTCTCCGAGAACACCTCCTGCCCCGCTACTATGGCGGCGGGTAAAATGGGTGATGCTCACGGGTTACTCCCAGGGAATCTTCTGGAAGTGAGTGATGGGGAGTCTGCGTACACTCAGGCCCGCTTGAAGGGAAAGAAGACTTGGGTGAGGATTCCTCGCGACCAATGGCCACCTGAGTGGTTCGACGGCAGCGGAAATCCCAGATACAAGGATCCGGTCGTGGTTCTCGTGCTTGCACTATATGGACATCCGGATGCTGGTACCTTTTGGGAACAGCACTGCGAGGCAATGCTGAAGAAAGTCGGATACGTCAAGGTGAAGGATTGGGCCAGCGTGTTTAGACATGAGGAGCTCGACCTCTTCCTTGTCGTGTACGTGGATGACTTCAAGATGAGCGGGCCGGCGAAGAACATCGCAGAAGGATGGGCGCTGATCTCGAAGGTCATCAAGATGGAGGAACCAAGGCAGCTCAAGAGATATCTTGGCTGCGAGCACGAATTCACGCAACAGGTGGTCAAGGGTCACTTTGATCCGAGACTGGCGTGGACGGTCAGCAATCCTCCTGATAAGGAGCAACCCGACTTGAGGTTTGGTCCTGAGGGGTTACTCTCTAAGGACATCCCCAAGCCGGAAACCACGATAAGGTTCATCAAGTACAGCGAGAGCAGCTTTATGCAGGCGTGTGTCGATAGATACATTGAGCTATGTCAGGGAAAGTACCCGAAGAAGCTGCAGAAGGTTGAAACTCCGTTCCTGGACGAGAGCAAACCGGAGTTTGACGAGAATTCCGTCAATCCTGAATTTGATAAACTCTTCAACCAGGCGATGGACATGGAGACCATCAATGCACAGCCAGGATGCCTCGGAAACGACGCGGCGGCGGTGCTGATGAAGGTTCTCTACGGAGCTCGAATGGGCAGATATGACCTGATTCGTCCCGTGCAGGCGTTAGCCAGCCGGGTCACGAAGTGGAATCATCTGTGTGACCGAAAGCTCCACAGGTTAATTTCATATGTGAACTCTACGCTCGATCTTCATTTGTACGGTTGGGTGGGCGATAGCCCAGAGTTCATTGAGTTGGTTGCTTACTGTGATGCGGATCTGGCTGGGGATCGTACTGATTCCAAGAGCACATCGGGAGTGCTCATTTGCCTTGTGGGTCCTAGGACCTACATGCCCATCACTGGAGTAAGCAAGAAACAGACTTCCGTTTCGAAGTCGACTCCCGAAGCTGAGATTGTTGCTCTCGACCATGGAGTGTCCAAGGAGGGAATGGCATTAGCTACCCTCTGGCAGCACGCTATTGGGAAGGGAAAGGAGACCCAGCCGTTTATTATCAACGTGCTGGAGGACAGCGAATCGGCATGCCGGATCGTTATAACTGGGAATAATCCCAACAGAAGTAACGAATCGCGTAACATTGTAACGAAGGACACAACAGCGCATTGACAATCTCATGGCATCCAAACGAACGTTTATTAACGATAGGAATATTTTTACGGCATTCTTATTGCGTGCCCCGTCTCACTGACCACAGAGTGCAAAGATATTTTCACTAAGCCTAGCATTGACAAGAGTCGAGTGGAAAATAAGAAAAGTCTAGCACAACACCATATAAAAAAATGTTTTTTTCTCTGCACTGGGATACACTGACTCAGGAATATTTTTGGCCCACCCACCCAACCCTAGTCATCTTAAAGCCCTCACTAAGCCAGACTCCTGAATGCCCCGCCCGCTATAGATGGGGTACCGCATGGAACTCAGGTGCAAAAATCACGTTTCAATCGGCTCCATTGAGTAGGTTTACTCTCTGAGTACGAGGGAATCGTGATTGACGAGGAAAAAGGAGGGAAAAGATGCGAGAAAACTATTATTGCGGACCAGGCGATAGCCGGGGTTTTTGCGAATAGTGATCTTTGCAGGGTTGTCACGCTTCAAGTTGCTCCTGGTTACAGGAATCACATCATACGGTCTGGTAGGATTGAAGGCGATAGCCTTTGTTATATCGTGCTTGTTCTTAATGATCTTGCACCCGAGAGGGTTGATTCCAGGACTGGGAAGTGGGGACAGACCAGAAAGCTCAGGGATAGGACCGAGGCTGCCGTTAGGCAAAGGTTCAACTTGGCTTGTGATGCTCGGACCAGTGGATGTGTTCCGATTATTCTCTATCGACCCAAATGCAATATCTTGAAGGAAGGTGAGGTTGAAGGAATTGCCGTCACGCATGGGTTTGATTGCAGGTCTGTTTGCGCTTGCCAATGTGGTCTCAAGAGGCATGGGATCGTGTTTAGGTGCTTTTCTTCTAAGTCGTTCAATTCGATTTGGGGTACTTGCAAGATGCGAGGAGGGGATACTCTCTCTCAGCACGACCGATTGCTTGCTGTTGGGAAGTGGTTGAACAACTTCGTTGCCGCGTAGCCTTTGCTTGATCAAGTTGGCTCACACCGCGGGCAACCGCACCACATTCACAGGCGACTCAGTGCGCTTACTGACCAGAACTGAAGCATGAGGCAGTTATGCCTGTCACTAAGGTTTTTCTTCTGCTTGGTGAAGGACGGATTCAGTCAATTATCCATCTTCTAGGTTCTTGTTTTAGGGAGAGGGTCTCTGGCCGGTAGGCTGAGCCTTCTGAGGGACAGGGGGAATTCTGGCCGGTAGGCTGGGTTCCCGGTTCCTCCGTGGTTCCGTGGCCGGTGGCCCGAACCTGCTGACGCATGGCGGCAGCTGGCGGAATGGGCCTGGGGCGCTGCATGGCGACGCCTCCGCGGCCGTTCTGGGACCTGGAGATGGGGCTGGGTATGGAGAAGCCTAAGGCCGTGGCCAGTTGTTTGCTTGCGGGGTACCGCGAGTGGACAATTAGGGGGTTTCGGGGACAGGATCCGAAGTTCACCACGATTGATCCAGATATGGAGAGGGCTGATCAGCTGATTGAGGATGATGGTGCCGCGAGGTTCGACGAACTGGTTGGCAGAGTATCCCACATCAGCAAGGACAAGCTCGACAAGTCCCACATGGCGTTGCCGGACCATGAAAAGCTGCTCCGGTACCGGGCGATCAGGACTGCTGCGATAGTGGCGGAGATGAAGCGCCGGGGAGTGGAGGTTACGGAGACAAACGCCGTGCACTTGGCGGCCATCCTCTGTGCTGCGGTTCCGACGGACCCTGCTTTCCTGCTTCCTTACCATGTCGCGTTCGTGCTTGAGGAGAGCATTGAGAGCGGCGCGAGAGCGCTACCCATGGATAGCAGTACGGAGCCGGCGGCCGAACCATGTGGGGGAATGTGGGTTGGAGACCCGAAAGCCTGGCCGGAGTGGAAGACGGTTCACCCGCAGACTGCCTTGGTAAAGGCGGTCGCTGATCAGGCAGAGGCGGCATTCGGAGATCACCCTCTGTATAGTGGGGATGATTTCGGCGATGCAGAGCACCATTTTAATGCAATCCGCGCCTGGATGAGCGAGAGGCCGAACGCACTGTTCACGCCCCCGGAGTTGGTCGTGGACGCGATGATGCTGACGGAGGGGAGAAACAGGGAGGAGATCGTTAGATGTTCCTCGGGACGGAGGCTTTCGTCGGTCCTGTCGGTCAAGAAGTTCGCGTCGGCTGATAAGCCAGGAATGCGGGGTTACCTGCACGCGATGGGACGGATGTCAGGTGTGGTCACGTCCTTGCATGATGCCTTTGACTGGGACCGTAGACAGGTGTTGAGGATCTCGCCCAAGAACCCGGCGAGTACCACTGATGTGGAAATTGGTCCCGACGATGGATGGGCATTCTTCGACTTGGCCATCAATTTCAAAGGCCAGACGGACACGGAAAAGGTCCTCATCCATGGAACTTCACAATCCTCATTGTGGAGCATCCTAGGTGGTATGCAGGTTACTGCGTCCACCGCGAGTGAGGAATGGGTAGGGGTGTGGACATCTCTGAAGGCGGTCGAGGCCCTGGGATACAGCACTCTGTCGCACTACGGCCAGAACACGTGGGCGAGGGTTGCGATTTGCATCGCGCAACCGGACGAGTCCGAGAGTCTGTTCAGCGACAATCCCCACCTGAAGGGTGTCAAGCGAGGAGCCCAACGAGTGTTCCCGAACGCGAGATTGGGGATCTGCGGAATCTGCATCAAGCTCGAGAAGCCTGCAGCGGATTCACAGCATGTGGAGCTGTGCAACTCAGGGGGCGATAGCACCCTGCAGTACTACAACCCATTCGTTGAGTGGAATCCGCATGCTCCATCGATCGTGTGGGCTATGCACAAGTTCTTCCCAGAAAACTACATGGGACCGATAGGTCTATCCGTTGAAGAGGAGAACTTGCGTGCTGCTCCAGGGACCCCCCAGGCTGCCGAGGCGGAAGGTGGGGCACTATTCGCCAGGATCGTGCCGAAGTCGAACATGTCTGAGGCCATCCGGGGTGAAACGTTTGAGCTCACCCTCACGAAGGGATACCTTACCGAGATCAAGGACGAGGCAAAGGCCGTTGGTCGGGGTGCTCTCTTCCCGAGGGAGCTTGAGTGTTTTGAGCAAGCTAGGAAGGTGATGCGCCTGATCAGGAGTGGGAAGGTCGTCCCGTCGAATCTGGAGCTGCCGAGGGGAGGATACTCCCGTGTGGCGGTTGATTCCGTACAAATGGAAAGGCTGTGGGACGCATGGGCAGTCGCCGTGTTAGCGGACGTGATGCTGCCCATCTATCCATCCATCGTTCTGCACGAGATGAGTCGCTACCAGGACAAGATGGTAATCTTGCTCCGATGTTTGGCGGCTAGTGGCACAGGTGCTGCGGTGAGGATCGCTGCGGCCTTGGCGACCGGGTACGGTCCTCCGGTGTTTCGGGAGGAGTCCGCGGCTCCGGATGCGACCGTATTCTACCTGCTGGATCAGACGTTCAACACTGCATCCACGAAGAACAAGAAAGGGATGGACCCGGCCACGTTGGCGGAGGACATCCTCAAATGCAGGGGAAAGAACGATCGGTTGAGGGGTTCCCCGGATCACCGGCCGTTCAAGAACTATGATGTGCATTATGTGACCAGTACTCGTGATAACGAGGAGACATCCCTTCGGATGATGATTGACAAGGCGTATGAGCTGATGGATAAGCGGGCTGGCGACTGCATCCAGAAGTACGGCAATGCAGATGCTGCAAAGCATGACCTATATGTCTTTGGTTTCCGTGG
Organism: Effrenium voratum; assembly: GCA_963377175.1. NCBI lineage: Eukaryota > Dinophyceae > Suessiales > Symbiodiniaceae > Effrenium > Effrenium voratum. The sequence continues at coordinate 81,749 of CAUJNA010000307.1, read as the reverse complement.
CTCCTACCTGTATAGGTGGGAGAGGAACGCATGGAGGGCCAGAAGCGATGCGGCGGCCGTGTGGAATAAGGATGTGGAGTCGCTGATCGCGCTCAACAACAAGGTTAAGGTGATGGTGTGCGGCCCGGGGCGATCGTTAGATTGAGAGGGCGACCAAGGGGTCCACATGACTAAGGAGATCCAGTATAGGATGGGCGATCTCCGCGCGAACCTGATCCCAGTGGTTTCAGCGGACGCTGTGTCATGGGGGAGTGAGGTTGACAGCTACGGCAGGAATCGGCCGGTCCCGAGAGCATGGGCTGTGGTGCCGCCCTACCTTGCGGCTGTCCCGGACTTTTTCTCCCTGACCAGGACCACATGGCCTGGTGCCGTCACGTTGCACATCAGGGACAACATCCTCAAGCTTCTGAAGGAGGGTACTTCTTCGAAGATGGGTGATGGCGGATCGATGTCTGAGTCTGAGGATGTCGACATGACAGGTGCTGCTCTGGGAGGACCGCCGATAGGCGTTGCCTCTGGAGGGCAATCATCTGACGCAGGTCAGCAAACGGGAGGTCAGACCGCTGCACCGAAAGCACCTCCTAAGGCGTTAGTCACGACGGAGATGCTGGCATCGGTGAGGCCAAAGTCTCCGCCGAACCCACCTCGGAGTCCGAGGGTTTCTTCACCTCAGGTCACGGCAGCCGAAGTTGGGAATCGATGGTCATCGAATCTTCGGACGCCTAGGGCGACAATTGAGGAGGAGAACACGGGTGGCTCCGCTGAGGTCGATGATCTCCTACCCGATAGGGAAGGGGTCGATCTCCCTACGGATACCTTCAACGATGCTGGGGACCCGACCGAGGCCGAGGTGCTAGAGTCTGCCGGAGACGTTGAGATGAAACTGGAGAAGGAAGCCGAGGCTCCCGCTGTAGGTGAGGAGGAGACTCCCGGTAGGGAAGCTGAGGTGCCTCAGGCCACTACGGCTAGGACAGAGCCGCCGAGGGAATCCCCTGCGGCAAAGCGAGCGGCGTCGCCCGTTAGGGAGGAACGCAGGGCTCGAGAACCTGCTGGCGGTCAGAAGAAGGAGGAGGCGTCGGGTGCAGGTGGCCCGGGTGTGCCTATCTCCTATGCTCCGAAGTACACGGACGACGACGGGGACCTGCGGGATACTGCAGCGACCCCGAAGGCGGCTTCAACCCAGGAGTCTCGAGGGGGCATACACAATTATGCGAACACGCCGTACCCGGAGCACCCGGGAGAGGCGCCCGAGCTGAAGCCAGCGGAAGTTCGGCACTACCATGAGCACAGTTCCTATCAATCCACGAGGGGCTCGCGGACATCGGCAAGACCGGCGGAGAGCAGGTCAAATAGGAGGTTCATCGTTCAGCACACCCTGGCCAGGGAAGCCGGTGAGCCCTTCATCTATGCCGTGATCAGAAACAAGGCAATCACTCAAGAGCGGGTTACCGCGGAGGAGTGGAGGAAGGCGAACGAGACTAGCCACATTGTGTTCCCGAATCGCGATAGCGAGTGGAATGCGGTATTGGAGAGGGCCGTACATAACGATTTCATGTACGGGGCGTTGGATGCTTCCCGAGCTGCTGGAAGGATCGATCAGGAGTACATCAATCCTCGAGATCGGAAGTCTACGCCGTGGGGTGATCAGCAATGGAACATGAAGAAGGTGGCGTCCGAGGCTGCCCATATCCCGTTAGGGATGAGGCAGGACATTCAGGCGAAGTACCATCATGGGCGGGCACCTCCGGGGGACTGGGCAGATATGCCCGATCGGGATGATTACATGGTTCGTGGTGTCGTTAGTGACCCGAACCGCAGGGCGTATGATTGCCTTCGAGCGCCGGGGGTGAGGGCTACCTTGCTGAACGCGCAGACGGGTCAATGTATTCCTTTGGACGACCCGACCTGGGTACCGGAGATTGCATCGTCACACTTGCTGACAGGGACGATCTCTGTGATCGCATCACACGTGGATACCGCCCTTGGGCGTGCGTGGCGGATGCCCATGTTTCATCCTCAGCTGACGGCGGCGACGGCGATGCTGGAGAAGCTGCAGAAGTATTTCAACGCGCTGAATGAGGCGGTGTTGGGCAAGCGGCTGGGAACTGCGCCTTTCAGCATGATTGCCGGTCACCTTGCTCCGGAGCTGCGGACTATTCCGACGAGGGAGCAGATGCCCGATACGCTGGCGCAATCAGCGGCTGAGATCATGCTGTCGCACGTGTCGGCGTTGTCCCATTCGGGATCTACTTCCGATAGGAAGGAGATCATCGGAAGGGATGGGCTCCCATTCGGGAAGTCATGGTTCGAGGATGACCCTGAAGGAGCCACGTGGCCTGGACACCATATGGCTGGAGGTGTCGCCGTCCCACTGAAGCCGAAGACGAAGATCGTGTGGGGGAAGCGACCACATGTGGATGACGAGGGCGATGTGGACCCTGGGGCGAGCTCTTCGGGGCAACCGAGGACCGAGCCGGCCCCCGATAGGGGCGCCGGGTCAGGAAAGGAAGATGATGTGACCCTTCCTGACATTGGAAAACTGTCCGTGACGGAGAAGAAGAAGGACGACATGAACGCGGATCAGGAAGGCTCCAAGAAGGATTCCACCGGGACGAAGGAGCCCACGCCTCGGGGTACTGAGGCTGGGAAGGCGGACCCGAGTAAGGTCTCCAACTACAGAGGGGCTACCGTTGAGGAGTACCGAAAGGCTGCTCAGGAATACGTGTACAGCGGGGAGGGAGATGATCGAAGGATCCTTCCACGAACACTCCGATAAACATGGAGAAGTCGCTGCCGGCCGAGGTAGCGCTCTTGATTCCGAGAGCAGTGGCTACGCAGGAGGAGGCTGAGGAAGCCGAGAGGGCCGCGATGGAGGCCGTCCGCGGAGACTATAGGCTTCCGGACGTTGGCCAAGAAGACAGGGAGAATGTTGACCCTCACACCGTGACGGATGAAGACTTGGCTGCGTCGATAGACGCGTTGACTAGGAGGTTGAGCAACATGCCTGAGTGGTCGGGCAATCTGATCGACCCTGTGAAGTCTGCTGAGCTAGTCGCGGCGAGATGGGGCGGTAAGGCGAGTTATGACAAGCCTGAGGCTCCCCTGACTGAGGCTGGGATGAAGAGTGCGTCCTTGGAGGATCGCGCCTACGCCCTGTCACAGCTGAATCAGATGGTGAACTTCCACAAGAAGCACCTTTGCTCTGGGCGAGGGGCGCCTATGGTGAGTGCAGCTGCCCCTAGTGGCCCCCTTGCTCCTGACCAGCTGGATGATAGCAGGAAGTTCAGGCCTAGTGCGGCGGCGAGCAAGATGACCTACAATCTTGTGATAATGGATGGGAAGGAGGATTTTCTTGCCGATAGGCGAGAGATCAATCCCGAGCTAAGGGAAACGGGAGTTATCCCTGACGAAGCTGTCACATGTCAGATGGTGGTCCCCTCGAAGACGAGGTTAGGCAAATACCTCCCGAACTTCGAAGAGACCGTGGGCACCGTTGCAGGACGGGAGGCGGCGAAGGAGTTGATGAGACTGCTCTCGTGCGACTTTGACGGTTTGGTCATCAATTCAAAGAGAGTCTCGGAGTTATTCGAGGAACGTGTGCTGAAGGAGATCGGACGTGAGGCTGGAAACTGGGTGAAGAGTGACCAGGCCATCTGGTTCCTGAGGGAGATCTCGGGCATGGAGAACGCTGAGATGTCCTGGAGGTTCTTCATTCCAACGCTCAAAGCTTTCCCGATGGGGCAAGTTGAAGCGATGCTCATGGTCATGTACGACGGGGATGGCGTTCTTCTCAAGGAGAGCACCAGATTAATTGCCGTTAGGCACACGCGGATCGGGCGGGACTTGAGTTACAGTGCCGTTAGGCATAGGTACACTCAGGAAGATGCCCCTGGCGGGTCTCTGATGTACGAGATGCATTGGAATGAACTCCCCATGGTGGGATACGTCATCATGAAGTTCTCGGACTTCCGGAAGGCTGTTCAGCTCCAAAGGGTGAGGCGAAACGGGAAGGCCATGATCGAGGTATTGATCACAAGGCCCGATGTGTACGAAACCATTGGTGATGGAAGACAGGATGAGGGCCTGATCCCACTTGTGGGAGCAATGGCGCCGGATGCCGAAGTATCGCCTTCGTGGTATGTCAGGGACAGGCTGCGGAACTACTCCGGTAGGCACGTGGTGGTAATGGTGGACCTTCGGGTGCACTGGTCTTTGGTTGGACCTGTGTATCTGACAAGGAGGAAGACTCTTGCCGTTAGGAACGAGATCCACATGGGAGCTTGGAAGGCGGCATACATGTACGATGATTACACGATAGTGTACCATCGGACATGGGACTATGGCGACTTCACCCCCGTTAGGGGAGAGCACAGGCGATCGCGGGAAGAGATCAGGCTGGATGTGACTGCCACGTTCTGCCTGAGGTGCGCAGAGTTGATGCCGAATGGGATGCACTTGTGTCCCGGGTGTGCGCTCCCGGTCTTTTACCCGAACTTTATCCCCAACGCGGAGGAAAAGGACTTCGAAAGGTGTCGCATCGTGCCGGAGTGGGTGAGGACCATGGGGCAGTTCAAGCCCAGGAGGATTCCCTCCGATGTGGTCGGAGTCATCAAGAGGAACTTGATTTCCTATTCGATGGCATCCGATCTGAGGTTGACGGTGCAGAGCGGCATCAGACTTCCCCCTTATCTTGGTGAAGACAAGGGAGGTGTCGATGCGGCGTGGGATGAGCTGGCGAAGGTGCTCTTCCAATTTTCCTATGTGTCGGGGATATCGGCCTCGGATGTGTTTGTGGAGAAGTGGGTGGCGAAGCACCTGATTAAGACCAACCAAGTCGATAGATTTGAGTCGGTCACGGAGTACTTCCGGGCCAACCCAAGACATGCTGCTCAGTGGGGTAGGCGTATGACGACTTCCGTTAGGAAGTTCGCTCGCCATGACACGTACTTGTCCTTCTATATCCCGATGGCATACGTGATTGGCTCTGCGGCTGGTCATCTGACCCCATTGTATCCGACCCATCGGAAGGATGTGGACATCCTGGAGAGCCATGCATTGATTTCGAAGCTCAGGCAGTACATGGTGTCGGACACGGGGTACGATGAGAAGAAGAGGTTGAAGGAGGCGGTAGCCAAGGTGCAGAAGGCGATCGATGCCGGCCAGTCGGAGCCTCCCGCACCATTCCGTGACCCGTTCGTCTACGTTAGTGACGAGAGGGTGAGGACGGTTCTTGATGGTCGTCAACCTGAACCGCTAAACGTGGACATCGAGGGACTTCAATCGGTGCATCATGCTGCACCAGGTCCTGGTCCCAAGCAGGAGCCGGTCATCAAGGGCGGAAAAGGGAAGAAAGGGGAGAAGGGCGGTAAGGGCGGTAGCCCTTCCGGCCCACCACCAAAGTCAGGTGGAGTGACAAGTACAGGAGCTGGCAAGGGCGGTAGCCCATCTGTCCCGAAGGCAAAAGCAAAGGACGATGCTGGACCAGCTCCGATGGAGGTTGATGCAACTGCAGCTCAACCGAAGAAGACCTGGGTCGAAATGGCGGTTCAGGGAGCCCGGCCGAGTGCGAAGGCCAAAATGAACCCGGTTCCGAAGACCGAGACAAAAGGGAAGGCCGCTTCAGTAGCTGAGGCGAAGGATGCTCCGGCTCCGAAGGCTAAGGCTGCGGTGACGAAGCAGGCCGAACCGAAGGTTGAGGTCAAGAAGGAGAAGATGAGCGGAGTAGACGCTTCCGGCGGTAGCCGGGGGTCGGCTGAAGGGCAAAAGAGAGAAAGGAGGTCCCGTTGGGATCCCGACGAGACTGTGAAGGAGTCGACGAAGCGGGAGGCATCAACAAGGCCTGATGACGTCGACAGCAGACCAGGTGCGGCGGCGAGAGAGGCCAGTGGGGATGATCTTCACTCCGCGCTTGGTAGATCTTCGGCAAAGGATGCAGTAGCACCTTTGACGGCCTCCAAGGCGATGGCAAAGAAGCCTGAAGGCGGGGAGATCCGGTTGCAGTCTGCTGAGCGAACTGCGGCGAGCCCGGTGGAGGGTCACTTCCTGGTGCTGCCTGAGAGTTCGGTGGTGGATGCTCTCTTGTCGGTCTCCACCAACAGGGTGCTGAACAAGCAGGTCAGGGAATTCATCAGAAATGGTGAGGATGCGTCAGCACTGGAGGCCCTCAACCAGATCGTGACGAACTCTCGTTCTGGGAGGAGGCGTAGGGAATCGGATGTTTCCCGTACTCCCTCTCGGAGGTCCGTTAGGACCGTGGACACCAGGGATTCCAGAGAGTCGAGAAGGCGCAGATACCGTCCACGGCGCGAGGATGATCGTGACCGGAGGAGGGACGATGCTCGTGATCGTCGAGATGATGAATCACTCGATCGGGAGCGAGATCGAAGGCGAGATGATCGCAGGAGGTCCGAAAGGGATCGTGACAGGGACCGTGCGCGGGGCGGGCGTGACCGGAGGAGACGTGACGATAGCCGGTAGGCTGAGTCACGAGGATTGCGGCCGGTAGGCTTGCGTCCATTCTCCAATGGTCGGCGCGGTGCGGAGGTGGTGTTGTTCCTCCCGGACCGCTGAGGCGCGGAGGTCATGTCACTCCTGTACCGCTGCTGGGCTGCTGGACGTGTTCATCAGGAAGCAGTGTGAGTGAGAGGGAAAGCAAACTGATGGGGGGTTACTCCCGGGTTTGCGGAATTCAAGCATTTTTCAGGTACGCATGGTCAGGAGCACCTCTTGCCGTTAGGCGAGGGTGCTGAATGGACATACGTTATCTTCTTTTTCATGGCTTCTGATAAGAATTAAACTTCTTGCATTGTTGATGCAAACAGTTGTGACCTAGTGTCGTCATGTGGACTTTTCCACAAGGTATGTTGGACAGCGTTACCCCGATTAATTCGGGGTGGTGGCGGGAATTTAATGCCCGGGATGTCGCGCAACTGCCTTTGTGGGTTTGCTCCACCGCTGACGGCGGTAGTGTCCAGCTGTTTGCGGACGCATGCGAGCAGTTAAATCCTATCAGTAAATGGCACGCTCCACCCGTCATATGACGGGCTCCTCGTGAGGGGGGTGTGATTAGCCATGGTTTATATCATCATCAGGGACGTCGCGTTAGTGACCGACCTGTGGTGTTTTGGCTCAAGTTTTTGGATCCGGCGCGCCTCGGATGAGCGTCGCCGGGCCCTCACGTCGACTGCCTTCGTGTCGGAGGAGAAAGAGACTTCGGCCCGGGGTAGGTTGGTGGGGATCGCCCGTGCGGTTCATCGTCGATCTAGGTTGCGGGTATCCTTTTCTTCTTTGGTTAATTTCCCTTTTGGTTGTTGTTCTCTGGTGTGTGGGAAACCCTGATCTTTGGGACCGGGGATTGGTTTGCTTTTGGGGAACCTTTCTTTTGTGGCTTGTTTACCCCAACTTACCCATTGCCTGGGCACAGGCTCGTGCCCGAATCACATTATATGATCATTGCAATTTGGGAGACTTGATTTAGGTTTTTGAATGCGCTTCATTGTTTTTTTTGTGGATTCACTTGTAGGCTTGTTTCATGCTCTGGTGGCACTTGCTGGCTTCCACCGATCGGTTGGAGCAGGCGCAAAACAAATTTAGTTCGGCTCTGTCGCCCTTTGCATTTTTGCGCAAGGACAATAAACCAAGAAGGCGGTTCGTATCCTCACGCACGAAGACCATGATGCTCCTTGAATTCAAATGGGAGCGCTTGCATTCTTGCACTTGGGGATGTGTAGAAGCCACCTGTTCCGTCCCGCACTTCAATTAACCAAGAAGACAGAGGTTAGCCGAGTGATACGAGTAGTTCAAATGATGCGAGTTAGTAGATTCGGTCAACGTTTTGGTGGTGTTGGTTTTGGGAGAGGCCGAGACCCCTCGCAACAGGATTCGACCTCGAAATGGGTAGAGGTCCCTTGTCGGAGAATTCAAATGCACCCAAAATGCTCTCCAGCCTGAAGAGCCCACATGCAAATAGTCCATAGACTGGATCAGGACGCTCGCAAGTCCAACATGGGCAGTCGCAAAGACGGTCTTCACGGACCCCAGTCTTTTAGCTTAGAATCTTCTTAGGCGCTCTCCGACAGCTTCCCCAAACTCAGTGCAGCAGCATCAGCAGCAGGCAGCACCAGCACCACCACCACGGCAGCATAACCACCAGCGCCACCAGCGCCACCAGCGTCCAGCACCACCAACATTGTTGACATCACTCGCATCACCGGCATCACCAGCACTGCCAGCAGTATCATCACCTTCAACATGTCTGGCATCACCAGCATCTCCAGCATCACAATTATAACTAGCATGGCCAGCTGTTCCACATCACCATCAGCATTTCCCGCAGCAACATCATAAATGGTGCGCTCATGACAATCGAGCCTCACATGGTGAACCCCAGCGAGCAGTGTTTGGGCCCTAATTGCATGCAAACGCCATGGCCGTGCACCCAAACGGACCATGGTTTTCCTCCCTGGAAATTGGGCCCATCCGGTGTGGTTTCAGAGCTCTACTTGATGTTCAAGGTGATTTTGACTCAAGGTTTGCTGTCTGAATCTATCGCCAACATGCCAGTTTGCGCCAACATGCCTGACTTGCAGCCAGTGATGGGTTTGGGTGAAGTACCGGTGCACCATCGTTTTCAGAGGCGTCTCCTTTTTGAGGACACGTCTACCAGACTTCTACCCATAAGCATGCAAATCGTTTTCGATTTGCATTTTCCTCCACGACAAGACCCCTTTTTGAGTTCCTTCTGCCAATTTGCAGGGAAGCATTCCTTCCAAAAGCAAAGATGAATCTGAAAGGGAGCCCGACCAATTCCTTCAGGGGACCCTTTTTCAGGCATCCTTCAGAGGATGTCTACTCCAGCTCCACCTTGTGTACAGTCGACTCAGGTTCCATGCTGGTATGGCTCAAACATTTTTTGCGCCACCAATCACAGGTTTTAGCCCCTTCCATTTGCCGACCGGGCAACCCATGAAACCCAGTTTCGGGTTACCAATTGACCCCCGCTGCCATGTTTGCTTCAAAGGTTGCGGAGCCCCATCGACGTGCGGGATCTGAGCTTCAGGTTGCGGCCCGGCAATGGATCGGAGTGGATCTCGGGGGAAAGGAGGGAAGCGGGCAAGGCAACGTGGAATCCCCAAAGATGGCAATCCCCAAAATGGCCACGAAAAGGTATACTTGAGTAAACGGAGCCAAAGACTAAGACCCGCGGTTTGCCCTAGTGGATTTTCAGCCGCCGCCAAAGACTTGCTCACTTGGTTCGGCTTCTAAGGAAGAGGCATGGTTTGCCATTTTGGATTTGGAGCTACCGGGGTTAACTCCACTTCGGGGAGCTCGTACCATCTTTTCGACAGATACCCAGGAAGAAAAAATCACTGTTGGGTGAAAGTGGATGGCTCACCTCACAAAAGGGACTCGCATCACGAAAGAATTTGCGGAGGGATTCCATGCGGATATGACCCAATGTCACCATCAAAGGATGATTAGACAGTGCTGCTTCCTCACATGGGTAGATGAGAGGGGAGTCATATTGCACCTACCAGGTTTTGATCGACTCAGGTTGAGTTTAAACAAATAGAGAGTTGGCCGTTCGGAAGGCGATCTGAGGATTTTCGGCGAAACGTGGGGTGACCTCAAGCGATGGGCAGGGTTTTGAGGCGAGAAGCGAGGGGTTTTCAGGCGAGGAAGGCTGGAGACACCAAAAAATCCAAAAAGCCATGAGCCGAAAGTTTCATTCGAACTTCCCCTCCGCGACGCTGGGCTTTCTTTGCCGTGAGGCAGACCTTCCCCTTCTTCTCCAACTCCCACCGGGACTTCCTCTCCTTACTCTCCCGAGAGCTCCTTGGCCCGGTTTTTCGTGGAAAGTTGTGATGGAAGTGGAAAGGGCGGGTGGTTTGATGCTTCCAATTCTCTGCGAATTGGGCATGTCTTTTGGTTGATTGGCGCAAGGAAACAAACATGGCTTGCCCGCCGCCATTTTGAGATAAACCCAATTGAAGTTTTACACCGTCCTTTTGAGCCACCCCACCTTTGCACTCTCACTTGGCATTTTCATGTCAGCGTACCCTGCAAATTAAACGTGGAAGGAACCTCCAACACCCTTCACGTCCACAGAGCGCGGCCACAGTACCGAGAGACGTCAAAGACTGCGAGGAGCGAAAACAAACGGCAGCTGCGAGCCGCCAGCGCGATGGGCGGGAAGAAAAGCGGGCGCGTTCACGGATCGCAAGAATAAGCGCAGAAAAACACGCGAGTCAACCCGATTTCTGGGCGTACCGAAATCAACAAGTGCGAACAAATGGCCCGTTTTAGACAACTCTCGAGCACACAACACACATTGATGCACCAAAAACACGCAGTCGGAAAGTGCCCCATTCTCGTGATTTCCAGACAACGCCGTGTTATTTCGTACGATTTTAGGCCATACACGTGTAAGCCCAGGTCTTCTTTTTGGTTCCATGAACAGGACTTGTTTCACGTTTCAGGCTGGACATCCGAATCTTCCATCCGGGTCAGACGGTTCTACGAGAAGGCGAGTATGGAGAGATGACCTACATTTTGGTCCATGGAGAGGCGTGGCTTGGACGCCGCCCCAGTTTGGGACTCGATTGATTTTCCGCTCAGAAACGGAGGGAGACAGGTTTTAGAGAGACGCCGGGTTTGAACCACCCATGAGGAAAACCATCGTTCCTGCTTGGAAAAGAGGGCATGACGTTTCGGGTTTGGGCCCTTGTTGTTGGTTTGCGGACTCCGGGACCGGTGTTTTTGCTTGATGTTTCAGGAACATGCAGGGATATACATTGCAACACTGAGGATCTTCGACGGAGAAGCTCTCTTTGATTTCTGTGCTTTCCTCAAAGCACAAGGGAAACTGAAGGTCGAACAAGGATTTTTCCCTGCATGACCGCTGCCAGGTGGAGGTGGTTACCGAGTCCATGTCGGAGGCAGGCGACCGAAGAACGGGGAGGGGGGGGGGGGGGGTGCACCTGGCTCCATCCCTGCATCCCCCCTGCACGTTTGTTTGTCACTTTTCCGATGCAATTACTAAAACACCCCATTTGCAACACCGAACATCAATCCACAAGAACAGGATCCTTAGAACACCACAGTATTACAGTATTATCCCCGCAGTTCCCTTTTTCCTCCGTCTCAACCTCCGTCCTACACTTACTCAACGTGGTACATGCCAATTTAAACAACATACCAACGAGTTTCCATTCCCAATCTCAACCTACCCAAAACCTCAATTATTCCTTGCATGATCTAGAGATCCTTACCCAGAAACACCACATATGGCTGTGGCTCAAACACATGTACGAAAATGACAACTTGGTATACCTTGGTAAGTGAAACCAAAAACTAAACCTAGTTCTTTTAATTTTGAGCCACACTCATATGCGGCAGACTGAAAGGATGAGGCTTGGTCAAATCCCCTTGCCACAAATCCCCGCGCCAGACCCATCCGCCCATCCGCATGCGGGCGCCCAGCATCTTCGGGGAGAGCCCTCTGCTGATCGGGGCACCGGCGAGGCGTTTTCGGTGGCGTTGTCGGTGGGTGGAAAAGGGCTCCCTAAACAAAGCACACACCCATTGTTGAGGGTATCTTGAAGATCAGGTGGGTTTGAAGGGTGATGACCCCCAGCCAGCCCTTTCCAGCTCGTTGTCCGCTTTGGCTTCGGACTCGCCAGATTTTAGTCCGCTCAGGGGAGCCAACAGAAGACGTCCCCAGACGTGCGGTTTCGGTAGGTTTCAGGTGAATTGTTTTTTAGGGGGTTGCTTGTGGTTTGGGTTGGAGGATGACCTGAACCCCAAGTGAAATGCCCCCAAACCTCCTCGGCCAATCGCCAACTTGAGTTAAGCTGCTTGTTTGAGTATTGGAAGTGGTGCTGCCCCCAAAACTCCAAACCACGCAAAATCGCCCATTCGACTGATTTGATGATTGGACACGGATGGTTTGCACTCCATTTAATCCGATGCCCCAAACCCGTGAGGTTGGGGCCCCAATCCGCATTCACTTGGATCAACCGCATTGGGAGATGGGTCCCTCATGTCCACAAGTGGACTCAAACGTCCACCAAAATGGGCTCTGGGGTTTTGGTGGTGCTTCGTGTGCCAGCTCACTGACTGACGCGAGAGGGAGGACTCCAACCCGCCTTTGCCGAAGTCAGGCGGACTGCCACGGTCATCGCCCGAGCTCTGGGCCTAGAGCTGACGTCGCTGGAGGGGGAGGTCCGCAAGGGCGGCCTCCACTCGAAAGCTCTGCGTTCTGGGAAGTGAAGCTCCGCTTTTCGGTGCTTCGGAGTGGGTTTCAGGGAGGCCCTGCTTCGGAGTGGGTTCAAGAGGAGGGCTCCGCGACCTTTTTTCGGATACCACCCGGGCTGCTTTGGGTGTGTGTTCCTTGAGTTCATTTTCAGTTGGGGTCGGGGACAAAAGGACCTCCACTTTGGGGGCCCGATTTATGCCTCAAAGTGCTCGGCTCCTCATTTTTGGTGGACTTAAAGGGAAACAACACTGGACACCAAAAACCATAAGATCTGATGTGCGGGCGGAGCGATCTCATGTTCGGCTCCATGATGGTCCTTTGGTGAGGGGTATCTTGCAGTGAAACAGGGGAAAGGCGCGGGGGTGGGTTTTTAGTTTAAACCCACAGATCTAAGGAAGAGGCGATACAGCATAGGCCGGGAGATTGGGAGAAAAAGGATAGCCACAGCACATACTTACTTTTCCCTGACAGCAAATAGTAGACAATATATTTCTTGACCTACCGTTGAACTCTTGTTCCAGGACGGGTGACTGTAAGTGGATGGCGAGTTGGTGAAAAACGGCGCAAGCGGGCTTTTCGTCTCACGGGGACTCCCTGGAGGATCTCGGCCGGGACCGGGTCACCTTCTTATAATCCACCAACAAGGGCGTCACGAGCCAAACTATGATTTGTGCAAATGGGTTTGGGAAATCCGAAAGAGACCAATTTTGTGGAAGGATTACTGCGCTACACATGATGACGGAACCCACAAAGAGGAAAAACTCTTTTTTGGGGACCTGTCAGCTTCCATGTAGCACCCCGAGTTTGGAGACCGTGCCCATATGATTTGTGCTCATTTGGAGTCACTAGGGCCCACTTCTGCCGGTGGATGACAGATGCCGACGGTAGGCCCAACTTGCAACAGGTCTTGCAAGAAACCCGGGCAGCCTCCCCTAGCCAACACCATGGTCCTGCCGATTCGGTCTGGAAAAGTAACAGCACTTCTCTTCTTGGATGGTCAACCCACTTAAGAAGGTTAGAACAAGAACAGAAACGTGTGGACTCGTAAGCGTCTATTCTGCCAACTACTGGGTACTGGGGTTAAGTCGTAGCATCGTGTGTTAAGGCGTGGCGGCTGAGCGTTTGTCGTTGGGTAAACCATGTAGCCGGGCATCAGCTTAAAGAGATATGCAATAATACTAACAATACATTCGAATGTCCAAACAGAGCTCTGAAAGGCTCCTGACATGCGCAGTTCCTTGCTGTTAACAGCTTGCCATTTGCAGAACAACGTGAACGCGCCGGCGCCTTTCGTGTGTTTTGTAGGGTTTGAAACTTGCGCGGTTTTGAAAGCATGGCCAATATGATTCGAAAATTTGTTGCACATGAAGATGATTCAAAATATGTTGCGCGCCGTTGTGAAACCCCTTTCATGTTACTTGAAAGCACCTTCCTGGTTGTAGCGTTTCCAGTGTGCTTCATCTCTGCTTTGCGCAACAAAAGCACAGAACACCCAATGCATTTCCGTGCAGTTCCACAGTAACTCCCCTTTTGATGTCACCTCGAAGTACTCGCTTGCACCTAGCGTTTACAATGTGTTTGCGTGAAAATGCTGTGACTTAAAGCGTCCTGCTAGGACTTAACGTGATCAGAGCGTTTCCAAGCGACTGCAAGGACTTAACTCAAGATGCAAGGACTTAACCCGACCACTTGTAGCTTCTTCAGGCAATTTTGGTTCTTTTGGTTTCGTTGCTGCAAACCGACCGCCTCACCTGCTCGCGGATGAGGGAATGCGTCATTAGGCCATTTGCGATGTGCGCATGGTGCACCAGCGGATCTTCAATCAGCTGCGCCGCGGCCGCAATGCGACTTTGGGGCCTCGGCTAGGGTTGAGGGAATTGGACGGGAGGTTCCGCTGGCGGAAGGGCCTGAAAAATGAGCTGCCTTGAGACCTGGTGCTTGTCCATGAGGATTTGAGGAGACCGGCAAGTTGGCTGGTCGAGAGCCTGTCTCAACAGAAGCCTCTTGAGGTTGAGCCACTTCCCCAGCGAGCGGCTTGTCTACCGGAAGATGGCGAAAGAGCGCTACGGCAAGAGGCCGGGAGCTGAACACCCTCTCGAAGGTTTTTTTGAAGGACATCCCAACGCGAAACTGCTTGTCAAGAGAGGGGGGCTCCTGCATTTTGAGGCAGATACGCGGGTGAATGAATTACAATTCACGCAGAAGATGCGAGGAACACTTCTTTTTACATGGTTGATCCTGAAGGAGGAATCACTTGAGTCACCTTGCTGGTTTCGGGTGTTTCCGAAATTGGTGACCCCATTTGATTGGCTTTGAAAGGAACACATCGACGCCAACCAAATTTACAGCCCCCCCTTTGGGTTGGTTGTTGAAACAAAGCTACTTTGAGGAAGCGCCCTTTGGGTTGGTCCCCTACTTTTGGAAGAGAGGCCAGCGCCCGCGCTACAAGATACATTTTTGTTTGCTTTTTCTACTTCTCCCGACGGCAACCATGCATGCGGCGCTAGCGCTGCTTCAGTTTGGAAACACCACCACAAAAAGCAGCCTTCCAAATTGACTATTGGTGTTTGGGGGTCGCGTCCAACCGGCCCCATGATTTTGCCTTACCAAAGTCACCCCCTCGCTGGAGGGAAATTCATGAACCAGTGGACCAGTTTCCGACTTTGACCAGAAACGGCGACAACCCCCAAACCCTAGTCCAGGGAAACTTGGCGACACCCCGGACCCTCGTTGAAACGCGCACCTCCAAAACCACAGGCGGAGACCTCGACGAGGCGCCTCCATTTCCTCCACCGACTCCAAGGACCCGATTCCGGTCGCGGAATGAATCGAGCGAGGTTCACCATGAACCACTTGCGCTAAGATTGGTTTCCAGCCATCCGTTTTGTTTAGATCGTTTTTGTTGGTTTCGTGGTTGGGTTTCCGTATTTAACCCACTACAAGTTGAACTTGCAGCAGCCAGTAAAGAATCTAAAGATGAGGGTTCCTCAAGGATTCTTGGGGTTTTGGTGTTGGGCCTCCAGAAGGACAGAGCCTTTTGCGGGGGGCTAGGCTGATTTGTGGTGGAACAGGTGGACCATTTTTTAAATGGAGGGCATTTTTTTTTAAGGATTTTGTTTTTGTTTTTCAGGGTGGGTGGCTTTTCGGCTTTTTGGCTTTTGTGGCTTTTACGTGGGTTTTTGTGGCTTTTACGTGGGTTTACGTGGGTTTTTGCGGCTTTTCATGTCGCATCCTCTGCATTCACAGTTCCTCTCTGTTTGTCTTTGTGGGTTCATGCGGCTTTTGCGGCTTTGGCTTTTCGCTTGTATTCCAACAAGTTTCAAATTGAGTAAAAACGAGAAGAACATGAAGATTGATAAAAATAAAGACAGTATACATCTGGAAACGGATGTTCATAATATAACTTTTAAATGGGGAAGGCATACATCACCATCCGATAATGGTGAAAATGAAACACAGGAAGCTATTCGTGAAATGATGAAAAAATAACATATAAAGAGTAGATTTAACACCACTTCAAACGCATAAATCAATAAATAATTATATAAATAATTATATATAAAAATGTCAGAAAATGGTGATTCTACAATTAACGATTTAATGAAAAAGATTATAATTATTAGTAAGAATATTAAAACATTAACTGAGCTTATTAAGAATATTGGTGAAACAATAAACCAACCTAAAAGAAATAACGTATTCAATAACGAAGACGATAAGGAGAAGATGGATAAAATCTTTGAAAAGAAAGGATTAGGACGTCCGAAAGGTCTTTTGAAGACAAACAAAAACAATATGTGGAAATGTTAAACAAAGGGCGTATTAAACAACCAAAATCTGAAACATTAGAATATTACAAACTGTTTAAGAACGAAGAAGGAAAATACGAGATTGTCTGAAAATTAAATCTGAATAATTCTAATAATATGAATTTATTAGAATTATTCAGTGGCACAGGCAGTGTTGGTAAAATTGCGAGAGATTTAGGTTTTAATGTAATATCGTTGGATTTAAAAAATGCTGATATTCATTGTGATATACTTGAATGGGATTATAAACAGTTTGACAGAAATCATTTTCAATGTATTTGGGCATCGCCACCTTGCACGGAATACAGCAAAGCAAAAACAACAGGAATAAGAAACATTGAATATGCGAATAGTATTGTATTAACAACATTAGAGATAATTGACTATTTCGGTTTTCCGTATTTTGTTATTGAAAATCCACAGACAGGACTATTGAAAAGTCAGTCTTTTATGAATGGGTGAAGGTTTAATGACATTGACTATTGCAAATATGGATTTAATTACAGGAAGCGAACGGGGTTGTGGAGCAATCTAACAAACTGGAAACCGAGAGCATTATGTAAAAAAGACTGTGGTAAAGTTGTTAATAATAAACATATTGAAACTGCGCAACGGATGCCACCCGGTCGTAAGGAAAATTGGGGCGAGAATTATGTAAAGCATAAGCAAGAAGATTTATACAAAATCCCGAGTGAGTTGACTAGTGAGATACTGGTTAGTTTATATTTAAAAAAAAAACTTAAAGAAATTTCCCCTATATATAATAGTGAACTAATGACTACATTAAAATGCGGTTGTACAATTATAGGGAACAATTTAGATTTTGAAAACGAAGTTAACCATGATAGAGATAGAATGAGTTATTACCATAAACATTGTATGAATATTTGTGGAGAATGTTGTAAGAAATCAGATATATTTAATGATTTGGAAAAAATAAGTTAGACATTGAAAAGGAACAATTTGTTTTAATATGTATTGGAAAGTTATGGGAAAATGATTTAACTTTTGATGATATTATTGAAGAAGATAAAAGTTAAAATACTCCTTAACATTTATTCATAAATATTAAGAATTATTATATTCTAGTCTTTTTAAATAATCAATAGATTATCAAAAGATGAGGTTTTACATAAACTTTATTACAATGTTGAAACTGGGTTCAGTTCAGTCAATGAGTTATACAAACAAGCAAATAAAGAAGGTCTGGGTATAACATTAGATGAAGTTAGGACATTTATGAAAAAACAACCTATCAAGCAGGAGAAAGGATACAGTAAATACAACAGTTTTTCAGCACCTTTCGCAAGATATGAATACCAGTTAGACATAATGGATATGATTTCACTGATGAAGGCAACGGGCACATCAGATTTAAGCAGTCCAAGATATGGATTAATATGTATAGATATATTCAGTAAGAAACTACACATTGAACCGATGAAGGTTAGAGACGGTGAGACTGTTTATAAAGCAATACTTCAATGCTTCAAAGTATTAGGTCATCCGATGAGTATTTATACAGATGATGACGGGGCATTCGCATATAAGAAATTACAAGAGTATTTAAAAGGTGAAGCAATAAGAAGCATCATAACACTGACACACGCTAATGTTGCTGAACGCTCCATTCGCACAGTTAAAAAGATGTTGGGAGACAGAATAAAAGCGACTGATAGAACTTGGACGAGTTTATTGCAAGCAGTCTTAAACAAGTATAGTCAACAAATGACGCACGGGACGACAAAACTTACACCTAATGAAGCACACAAAGACGAAAACGCAGTGGAAGCGAAGGCGAACTCATAAATGATAGAGAAATATTTACGGAAGTATCCTAAATTAAATGTCGGTGATAAAGTCAAAATTTTTTTAACAAAGGAAAAGGTAATTACACATCAAGAAAAGAAACCACTTCAAAATGGAGTCAATCAACATACAAAATAACAAATGTAGGTCGTGATATGATGCTTAATAAGTATTATGAAATTGAAGGGAATACCAAGAAATATAACAGACACGAATTACTCTTAAACAATGAATAACATTATTTTAAGATAATGTTATCAATTTGTATTAGTTAAATATTTATAACATACTTTCTCAACAGCATTCTGATAAGCTCTTTCTCTATGAATTCTTTTACATTTGTCAGTCCTTAAGTGCTTTGCCATATTAGACTTACTTTTAATCATACATCCGCATCTTTCACATTCTAATGCCGTATCATTTTCTATAAAACACTCTTTAAAGTATCCTTCTTCTTTATATTTCTTGTTTAATACATTGTTATATTTTTGTCTTACTTTCTTTTTCCTTTGCCTTCTTAATTTCTTCCTCTGTATCCGTGCTGAAGTGTGAAACTTCACCTTCAATAGAATTCCACAACAAATCAAATTCATCATTTGTCATATAAATGTTATTTTTATTGCCATCTACAATAAAGCAGGTCATTTTACTTAATATATAATATAATTATTTCTTTAAGTATATTTGTAAATTCTCTATGCTATGATGCTATAATGCCCGTAAGGTAAAGAGTTTATACTGTCTATGTAAAAGCGTATATTCTCATAGGCACTAAGCGATTGTTTTGTTTGTTGGATGCTGTATATTTGATGTGCTTTACTTCTTATGCTGTTGAATGTTATAGTGTCGCAACTATTGTTTTTGAGTGTGTCATCATAAGAATTATATGACAGTTCCTTCTTCACTTTATGTTTAACTATTCCTTTGCTTTTCTTTTCTTCTTTCCCTTCGTTATGTATCTTGAAACAGTACGATTTAGGTTTCAATGCTATACAGTTTGTTATAATCTTTCCATCTGCTTCATCCTTGAATTTTCCTAAAACTTTCTTGTTTGTTTTATCATACCATTTGTGTTTAGGGTCATAACCACTGAAATCCATATAATCCTTAATGTCATTAAAGTCATCATATACATCTTCGGTTTTAATATGTAATACAAAACTGTCAGTATCAGTATATAACATTCTTATATTCTTTCTATATTTCGGTTTCATAATGTCATAGTAAAATGAATACATATGTTGTTTTGATAAATCTAAAATACTCATTCCTACATATATTGGTTTATTCAATTTAACTACACTTTTTGCTTTTTCAACTCCTATAAGATTTTCATTGATGATATGTCTGTATTTGAAATTTGGATTATTCACACATTTTTGGTAGCGTTCAGGTGTACCAACCAGCTCAAAGTCAATGTGTTCTCTCACATTTTCCATAGTCTTGCCGTATACAGCGTTGTTCATTAATTTGTACATATCTTTTGAAAAGTCGCTTGTTTCAACCATTGCTTGTGTCTAAATTCTATTACTCTGTTTATTTTCTTGATTTTAAGTCATTGTTTCAAATAAAAGTATAAAATGTCAATATGTAAAAATAATTTTGTTTCTCCATAACATTTAGTATCAACTTGTTTGTTTTCTCATCTTTTGGAGCACTATTAAAATGATATGCTTTGTAGGTTTCTTTCTGATAATCACTAAGCATATCTGCTGATACACTCATAATTTCTGGTGCTAATGGATAATCAGTATGTTTGTCGTGGCATTCTTTCGGATATTCAAAATCAACATCTAAAATATAACCTTTGCTGCTGTAGTTACTGTCGTGATATTTAATGTCTTCTTCTGTGAAATTATCTTTTACAAATCTTATTTTCTTATATGGTAGTTTCTTACACATTGCCAGACCATAAAGATTATTAGCATCTAAATAATTGATGTAGGATGATGGTTTTGTTTCATCATACGTATCTCCCATATACTTATTATTAGCAGTTGTTTTTTTCATTGAAACCTGACACATACCGCCTCTTAGTCCTTGCTCTATCATTTTATAAACTTCTTCATCGTGTAAAAGTTCAAGTTCAATTCCTGTTTTTAATAGCATCGCGTCCCAAGCAAAGTTAGGTAATGTATAATAATGTGCTGGGTCGAATTCATAATCTGTTAGACATTGTTTTCTGAAATTTTCATATACATCGGTTAATAATAATACATCGGTTTCTAAATATAAATCGTGATATTCTCCAAGGTTTTTAATGTTAAAGTGCTTCCATATTAGTTTTGCTCTTTCATAGTCAGCATCGCTTATATCTTCTTCGCTCAATCTACTGTAAACATGTTTCTTTTCTGGTAGTTCAGTGTCATTAAATTTATTGAAGTCATTACAATAGTCATAAGGATAAACTCCCTTTTCTGTCAGTAAAAATAAATCTTTTTCATCTTTTATATATTTGCCTTTGAAACTATATTTAAAATGTTCCTGCCAGTTGTCCCTTAATTTATTATCTTCATATTTTGTTAATTTAACCAGTTTATCTAATGATGATGACAAGAAACTGAAACTATCCTTAAATTCAAGTCTGTTTAATGAAAATGTAATAAACTTCTCACTGTTCTGTGCTATTACTGATATGCTTTCTTTCGTTGTGTTTAGCTCTTCAAGATTAGACATTATTAGGTGAGCATCATAGTTTTTAAGATTGTGAAAGAATACTGGTATATGACATTTTTCCAAACAATAGTCTATATTGCATTTCATATGTGCCGCTCCTCTGTATAATCCTGTAAAGTGGCAATGGTCAGCAACTTTCTTTTTCGCTTCTACTCTGTTGTCAAAAGCGCGATTACATAAGAAACACTTTTTAGCTTCTAAATATTTAATTTCATCTAAATCTGTCATATCAATATCTTTTGATTCTTTCATTTGTTCCATAACATCATCTCTCATATTGTTTAATGTTTCACAAAATTTATCAATACAATCTTCGCCTCTATATAAAAATGGTTTCATTGCACCACTATAAGCATTAACAAGGTTAAGCATATAACCGCTGGGTTTATGGTTCTGATAAGTCTCTTTGATACCTTCTGATGTTTCTGTTGTTAAACATTCAAAATCACCGTAAATAACAAATGGCGCTTTCAGTTTCTTAAAATGCTTTTCAAACTTCATTGTTGTTCCTTCTTCTGGCATTTTTGTTTGTTGAATTTCATTTGCCATACAACCTTTTATTAAGTGAGAATTTAAAAGTTTTCTGATTGAAAACCGTGCTGACAGTAAATACAATGAAATATCTTTGTTTTGTGATTGTTGGTTTGACTACCCATTAATCTATTATAATCTTTTATTAAACCATAATGTTCATTATCATCTTTTTCAATTCGTAATAGATTGATATGACAAGATGGTCTTTCAATTTTTGTTATTCTGTCTGCTCTGATGGTTTGGTTCACATCTTCAACATAAACATAAACTGATATAGATTTGTTATTGATTTCTTCAAAATGGTCTATGTCATCATTGGATGCTGGAAAATTTACACCATCCCATTGAATTAGACTTTCAGTAGTTATTAATTTCTTGTAGTGTCTCATATGTTGAGGGTGGTCTTTCTTGAAGACTTCATACAATTTACATAAAGCACAATATTTAAAACATAATTCATCATCATTTTGAATGTTGATACATGCTTCTTTTTTTTGAAATCCATTCTGGTAGTTCCATATATTTTCCTGCTCTGTTTGGATTGTATTTGTCGTAGTGGATGATGATTTTGTTAATCTTATTAATCTTAAATCCTGAATGTTTCAAAGGTGAGTTTTCAATTTGTAGTTCAATATCTTTAGGCATATTTTCCAAGGCTTTTTTCAAGTCTCCTACATTCAAAATGTTGTATCTCCTACTCCTCATATTGTGTTTTATTTGTATATGTTCCACAATTGGTTCATCTTCTCCATCATCCTCTTCTTGCTGTCTAACTTTACCAAAAATAACCTCAACATCAATCAGTAGGTTCATTGACTTTGCTTGTTGTAAAAACCCTGTTAGTTTCTTTTCTTGCCATAAAAGATATGTTAATCCTTTGTATTCCTTGAGTGGTATGTTGGTTATTGAATATGTGTTGGCATATCCTTTCAATGCCAAAAATGTCTCTGATGTTTTTGCTCCTATTTTTAATCTGTATTTCTGGATTGTTTTAATGCCTCTCATTGTGTTTGATGCTTTTTTAGAAGATCAAATCGTTTGAAACCTTGTGTGTTGCTGACTTGATTGAGTTTGTTTTGAAGTGATGAGGATAATGGTTTGTCTTGGTTGTAATAGTATTCTTTGTTGTTGATGATTAGTTTTTTCAATGGTTTGTTATTCTTCCCTGTTTTTATTTGACCTTCATTATTGGATATTAAATATTCAATTACTGAACCCGCGCTGTATTCCCCTGCCATTTCTCTATACTATATAAGGTATTTTCTCTTTAAGTCCTTTTTGGGGGCGGGTTGCTGGTGCCGGGTTGGCGGTTGATGTCCTAACACTAGAAACCAAGATTGACAACAAAAGCAAAGTGCCAGACCGAAGATGATGTCATCGTCATCAACCTGGCACGGAGACGGATAAGACAACTTGAAGAGTGAAACAAATGTTGGTATGACCTATTGAAAGGCATTGAGCAACTCTTCTTTTTCCATCTCTCGCATTCCAGTCTTTTAGCAGGAATTACAGAAACTACCTTGTGTAGCAACCCCACAATTTTAATGGGATTTGATTGAATATGTAAATGACAGTCAAAAATGACATATCAATGTCAAGAACTGTCATATTAAATCCATATTGTCTTTTCAAGAGCGAGAACCTCCCAATTTCAGGATTTCGAAACACTGAAACACCCAGTTTCAGAACCTTGAAACATCCAATTTCGAGAATTCGAAACACTGAAACACCCAGTTTCAGAACCTTGAAACATCCAATGTCCGGAATTCTAAGCACTGAAACAATGAAAACAAGAAATCAGAAA
This sequence comes from Effrenium voratum, assembly GCA_963377175.1. Classification (NCBI taxonomy): domain Eukaryota; class Dinophyceae; order Suessiales; family Symbiodiniaceae; genus Effrenium; species Effrenium voratum. The sequence continues at coordinate 58,861 of CAUJNA010000307.1, read as the reverse complement.
TGTCCTTTTCCACAAAATCAAAAAGTGGATTTCTGAAACATCCTCTTTCAAGCTCTTGAAAGACTTAAATGTCAGTCAAATTGAAATATTCTATTCACATTATTGAGCAACGGTTCTCCTCAACAGTGCCATCTTGGTCTTGCGCTTGGTCTTCGGTTCGGTCTCTGATGCCGTGGCGATAGTCCTGAATTGAAGTAAGGCATCTTTTCAGATCCTCATTGTTGAACATCAATGATGAACCCTTCATTGAGCTGAATTCTTGAGCGTATGCCGAGACAAATGTTCCGATGACTTGGTTTTTCAAGTAGTTGAGGAAGTTCTCGCACGACTCGATGTAGTCAAGTTCATCACCCAGAAGAATGAATGATGCTTGATACAACTTGTCTTCTGTTGAGCCACTGCCAGAAAACAAATCTTTCAACTCCTTGATTTTCTGGTCATCAAGAGAACGAAGTGAAGGAAGAGGAACTGGTTGTTCAACCTCAATCTTGTTCTTGATGACTGACAACCTTGAAGTGATATGTTCCACAGCTGATGTCAAACGAGGTGGACAGGTGACATTCGGTTCCGTCTCCTTCAAGTGCCTCGTCTGGATTGTAGCACTTGCCCTCTTCACAAGAAGCTTAATAGCATCCTTGTTCTTCAAGTTCTTTTTCAAGACCTTGGACGATGGCATAGTGATGTAGTAGAGCAAGATGTCGCAAAGACCGGAAACACAAAATTGTTTTCAACCAAAAATGGCTTCGGAGCAAGTGAGCAACTGACACAATTGAGCAATTGACAAAGTTGATTTCGTCAATGTCAAGAAGCACTCACAAAATTACTTTTTCAGGTAAACGCAAAAGTGTCTGGCGATAAATGTGAAATCGCCGTGCCATTGTATCAATGACGCTCAACGAAAAGCAACAAATCAATCCGCTCACTTTCAATGATTATTTCAACACTGAAAGCTCAAGTCCAAATGGCAACACGCTCAATCGTACGAGCAACTACTGGTCATCGTCATTCTTTGACCCCTTCTTTTCCTTCTTCTCCTTCTTGGTGCTTGTGGAAGATGATGACTTTGCCTTTGATTTCTTCTCCTTTTTCTCCATCTTGGTGATGGTGATGACCGAATTTTTAACAAGTCCCCAAGCCGATGCCGAGCGACGTCCGTGATCGTTCATCAACTTGCCGTCAAAGTGGAAGTTGAACACACACGCATTCACAACCGTGGTCTTTGTCATTCCCATAGACTGCAACTCCTTGCCGTACTCCGACCAAAGCAAAATGCGGATGTCGCGAAAAGTGAAGCTTCCCTTGATGGTGATTGTCATCTGTTTCTCTCCAAACACGAGGGTGATAGAGAAACTCTCATCAGGTGCTGACTTCTTGTTCACCTTATTCAAAACGCCCTTGATGTGGTTGAGCTTCTCCTTGGCAATCAAGTAAGCGGTCTCCTGAAAGTCCAACATCTGGTTCAGCGTGTCTTTGTCGCCCTGTTTGACAACATCATCAATCGCCTGTAAGAACTCCTTGTCAAGGATGCTTTCATCTGATGTGTTGGACTCACTCTCGCTGGTCTCATTCAACTCTTGCTCTTGCAAAGCACTGGCAAGGTCTTCGTCGCTCTTGTAACCCTCTTTGTTCATGTCCATTGTGAGATAGAAAGATCGGATGAAATCTAACTCACCAGTAAATTGGTTGCGCTCTATCAGCCTGAGAACACAAATCAACAGAAAGTCAAATGCAGCAAAGTGTTTGATGCATCTCTCAAATGCAATCGCTAATGTCTTAAAGCAGGTCAGGAGCACCGTTTCAGGTTGATGACATAGATGACACCATCAAAAGAAATAACAAACACACAACACACACAAACACACGAGACGAAATCACCCAACCGCCCTCATAGGTGAAAGCATTGTTGATAAAGTGCAGGATGAGACACCTGACGGGTGGCAAGTCGCGTTGTGAAACCCCCAGAAAGCCATAACAGTGTCTGTTTCCCGAACCTTGAAAATGTCAAAATCTTAGACTGTTATTAAATGAAAAAACATTAAAAACATGTTGAGACATTTTAGAAAAAATCCCCACAATCCCCCTTGGTGTTTTGAACAAAATGGTTTGCTTGTTTAATTTCATCCCTGAACCCTGAAACCCTGAACTGAAAATACCCTACCCTAGACGCCCCCTATTAACTATTTTTCCCCCCCCCCCCCCCCAACCCCCCCGCTACTTTTTAGACTTTTTGCCCCCAATTGAATCATCTCTTTTTCCCTCATGATGGGGGGAGCTGCCGCCCCCCAAACCCCCCGCTACTTTTTTAGACTTTTTGCCCCTAATTGAATCATCACTTTCTTGATCATCATGGCAAAAATGACTGCCGCCCGCCCCAACCCCCCCGCTACTTTTTACTTCGATCATCATGGGGGGGGCTGCTGCCCCCCCCCCCCCCCCCAACCCCCCCTTGCTGCTTTTTAGATTAATTGCCCCTAATTGAATCATCATTTTTTTGATCACCATGGGGGGCTGCCGCCCCCCCCCCCCCCCCCCCCCCCCCAACCCCCCCACCCCCCCCTACTTCTTGGATTTTTGGCAGAGATTAAAATGCAATCATCATGGGGGGGGGCTGCCGCCCCCCGATACATTTTAGGTGGTTTACAGGGATTAGTTTGCCCGTAATTGAATCCTCGCTTCTATTATCATGACAGGGACCTGCCCCTCCTTTTAACATGCATACATAAATGCCTACCTACCTTGCCTCGATTTGCTGGTGATGCTGGGGATGTTGGCTGGACAAGCGGGGGATGTTGAAAACGATGCTGATGATGTTGACGGACTAGCGTAAAATGCCTACATTTCGCGAGAACATGCTGTAAATTACAGCATTTTCGTAGCCAGGACGCAAAACCAAAAAAATCAAAAAAGAAAACCAAAATTGAATCTTGACCCTTTTTAAATTCAGGGCGATTTTGGGGCACTTGGCATCCACGTGGTTTGCATGCTTGCATATGTGGCAGGAGACTTTCAACGGTAAGACATTTTTCCATTGCATGTGTCTATTGTGGCGAAAGCTGCGGTTGCGTTTGGGCGCAGGACATTTCGCAAATTGACCTTTGGGGAAAAGTATCCCGAACGCGACCCGAAACCATTTGAGCCAGAATCAAAATCCGGGTAAGTTAAGGTTTGGTAAGGGAGAATCCTAACCATAAATAGCTGCCCTCTTAATTCTTTACATGGTTCCTGGGTAGACTATTTTATTACCGGGTTTTGATTATGATTTATTTGATTTCTCGCTTCGATTCCGGGCATCACAACCGTTTTTGCCAAGAAGCATCCAACTCGGTATCGGTTACCCTTGGTGGTTTGGTTTTGGTGGTTTGGATTTGGATTTGAGCCCCCCTTTCTTGTTGAACAGCTCCAAACAACCAATCCCACCAATTTTGGGGAAGCGGAAATCCCAAGTTGATTCATCGTTGACTCCCTAGCCCTTCTTCCGTTTGCTCATTCCCACCCCAACCCGAAGCCTATGAATCTTGGTGCATTCCCAACCCTATGAAAACCATGCCATTTTTTAGGTTAACCCTATGAACACCCTGAGCCATTTTTTCTTTTTTTAGGATACCCCCCCGAACCCTATGAAAACCCTTCCCCTAAACAGGGGGATCCTGACAGACACTTCATGGCGAGGGAGGGGTGGGGGGGATCCCAAATAAGCCCTTCTTAAGCCCTTAAAAAGAGGCCATCATTGGCCAACTCTAACCCTGAGCCATTTTCTCGCTTTAAAAACATTAATATATATATATAAGGATACCCGAACCCTATGACAGCCCTTCTCCGGGCTTATCCTTAAAACAAAACCACCGATATGGGATCCATGGCTTCCTTTCCGAAAAAAAACCCTGAGGAGAACACGCGGCCATCCTCCGTGGCCTCAGGCCTTCTGGAGACCCGCGCGGCCGCTTGATTCGGGGAGTGGGGGGGGGGTCTGGAGGTGTTCTTTCCTTGACCAAATTGGGAGATGGCCAAAGGCAAAACCGCGCAGCTGAACTGTCCGTTTTCTGATCCCCTGCTCAAGTTCAACTTGTGGGTTAATTGGACACCCAGCCACTAAGCTCTAACAAAATGAAAAAGCTTAGTGGACGCCTGGGAACCGCCAAGATGATGCTATGACTTAAAACAGGGGTCCCGACCCCCGAAATGGTCGGGTTTCCTCAACGTTTTCCCTTTCAACCAACCCGAACAGGGCAATTAATGTCGACCCCATAGCAATCAACCCCAGCTTATTTATAGGGGGGTGTCCATTTCTGGCTCAAATGTGGTTAGAATCAGACCACTTTTGGAGGGGCCAAAAACCGACCCCCACAAAAACACAACAACCAGAAACCGCTGGTTGGTCTGTTTTTTGCTGTGTGATGTTTTTCAGCGGCCTTGGCAGCCACGAGATCCGCACCCCGACGGTTGGGATGAATTTCATGGGCTTTGGTGATGGGCCCGACCTCTTGTTCACCTCCAGCCTTGTGGAAACCGGCTGCTTCCCTTTGGAGGGGCTTTTGAACCCGGGGAAGGTCTGGTCCGAGGCTTCGCGGTGTGCGAGAGCGCCTCCCACGGCTTCCGTTGGCTTTGTTCGTTCGGTCAACGCAGGGAGAGAGCACTGGCACAGTCTTTCCAAGCTGCACTTCCCAGGTTTTGGAACAACCTTTGGGACAGTCAAACTGGCGCAAGCGTCGATTCCCTCAAAAAGCAATGCCTTGGCCACCAAAACATGCTGTTTTGAAATGGCATAAAGGGGATTTTGGGAACTGCTTGCACAAGGACATTGCAAACATTGGTCTTTGAAGGGTTTTCAGAAGGACCTTTTGGAAGCGATACAAAATGCAAGAGTGGCCCCTGCCCACAGCGCATCCAAGGATGGGATCGCCGAGCTCGAGGGCAAGACGCCACGCAAGGCGCGTCACCCAGTGACAGGGTCAATGTAAGGGTGACCTTCCCTGGATGTGTCCGAATCTTAATTAGAAACTCGGCAAACACCTGTCAGCGCGGCTGGAGTTCAACAAGAGCCGTGGTTGAATACAATGGGGAACTGGGGAGCCTCCGAAATAGCTGGTCTCCCTTTGGTTTCCCTTCAGGCACCCAGAAATGCCCTATCCAAAAGCAACCTGATCCTGCGAGCACTTTCGTGGCTACCTTTCTTTTCAGGATCCGTCACTTTGGCGCCTCGAGAATTTCGACCTGGAATGCTCTTGGCTGAAAGTTGAAAGGAGCGAATCGTTCCCAGACCTCATGTCTCGTTGTGCGCTTCCATAGAAGACAGTCTCAGGCTCCCGATTGGGCAAGATTTCTTGAGCCGTCAGTTTGCTCTAACCAAGCCAACCCAGAAACCCAACAACCCAACAACCCTTGGTTTCCAATCCAGGAAAGCATGTTGCAGTCATGTCGCCCCCAAACCCAACCCCTGGCTTGAAAACCTTATGGCCATCAACACCTCCCCGGGTACCCGGGCGGTTCCGCCGCGCCGCGGCTCGAGTACTCGAGGCGGAGGCGGCGCAGCCGACTCCTCGGAGTGTGCAGCTCCCGCAGATCGAGAAGCGCTGAAGCTTCGATGTACGCACCCGCACCCCCTTCGGAAAATGCCACGCATTTTTTTGACCTCTAACTGGGCATTGTCCCTCTCTTCGTTGTCTTTTTTCTTTTGTTTGGAGTTTGGGGGTGAGAGTTTCCTCTTAAACCACTACCAAGAAAAGGTGCCCCTTTTTCCCCTGGCGACTACGCAAGTGGGCGTATTTTTTTGAGGCTCGAGTGAAAACATGGGCAAGAACTGAAAAGATGCAGTGGACTCTTCAGCCCATCAACACGGAATCCCTGAACTCCGAAGAGTGATTCGGCTTTCGGAGACCCCACAGCTCAGCTGAGAAAAGCCTTCGTTTCGCCAGGTCGCTACATTTCCCCTTGGGCCCCTCGTTTTGGCTTCATCTTTTGGCAGCTCCAAGTTTGGCTTAGTGATTTCGCAGCGTATATATCCCGAAGCCGAGTGAGAAGCCACCGTGTAGAAATGGCGTTTGGAGCTGTGCAGATCTCAGATTTGATTGTGACGCCGTTCCGATGCCCAAGTCAATCCCTTGCGCAGCCGGGGGGTGGTTGTGGTTTTTACCCGGTTCGCCACGTGCGACCGGTGCGCCGAACATCCGGACGCGGATTTTCTCGTGGCAGAAGACTTGCTTTGCAAGTCCGCTTGCCAGAAGGGAGTTCTCGAGGCCTTTAAAAGGCCAAATAAAGGTCGAATGAACAGAGTTTGGCCATATTGACCTGACCGAAAATGGACCACTTGTGACAGCCACCTGATTTGAGAAGATGTGCTGCGTCAAGTGATTTGTTTCTTTGC